>PVLA01000471.1:0-549141 GCA_004027455.1 Hydrochoerus hydrochaeris | reverse complement strand
CAATGGACATTAAGAGATATCTTCAGGACCTTGTAGATGAGCTCAAAACTGAAATATTAAATCAGGTAAAGCAGGATATGAGTAGAGTAATAAAAGAAATGCTCTCAGGAAGCATCTCTCAGGATGATACAGACAGAAGAAGGGAGGAACACAAAAAAAGGAGAGAAACATTTGATAAAGAATATAAAGAAAATATAGAATACATGAGGCAGATTCAAAGAGACTATCAGGAAATTAAAAACTCCACTGAAAGCTGGCAAAACTCCTTAAAAGAAACTAAGGGTAGACTATCAAAACTTGAAGACAAGTTGGCAGTGTGTGATAATAAAAGGATAGATCTCTTAAAAATAATAAGGAAACAGACAGTAACAATACAAAGGCTAGAAGATGACAAGAGAATCTACAATTTAATTATAAGAAACGTGAACGAAGAAGCAAGAATACATACAGGTGAATTACAAAGGCTATTCACAGAAATAATTAAGGAAAACTTCCTAAGCATGGGAAAAGAAAATGACATTGGGTTGTTTGAGGCACACAGAACCCCAGCCACCGACAACCAAAACAGATCTGCACCCAGATATATAATAATCAAGATACCAGAAATTCAGTATAAAAACAGAATATTAAAAGCCATCAGAGAAAAGAAACAGATTACCTATAAAGGTAAGCCCATCAGAATCATGGCTGACTTCTTGACACAGACCATCAGATCAAGAGGAGCTTGGAGTGAAGTATTCAAAGCCCTGAAAGAGAATAACCTCCAGCCCAGATGGATGTACCCTGCAAAAATGTCACTAGAAGTTGATGGAGAAACAAGATGCTTCCATGACAAAGAGGAACTGGGCGAGTTTGTAACCACCAATCCAACCCTGCAGAGAATGCTGAAGGACATTCTAGAGAGAGAGAAAACAAATACCAGGATTTTAGGAACAGTGGCAGAAAGGCCTCAATGAGTGGGGCAGGCAGTAGAATGAAGGGGAAAACTAAACAAAGGCAGAGAAGTAGCATGTCAGAAATGAGGCAGAGAAGGATAACTAGAAACTCCTTGATACACTATATTGTTAATAGTGCACCAGGTTTTAAAACCCACATTACTCACACTACTCTGCTTAGATGTATTCTATTCTGTTCCAGTCATTCTACCTGTACTAGATTTGAGGGCACAGACAATAATCCCAAAAACAACAGGATATAGTATGGTAATCATCCTTAATTTCCTGTTAACTTAATCTAAAAACCTACACTGTTTTACCATGATTGATCGTAATTGAATCTGGTTTGTTCAATCACGGTTTTGTATTAATAGATTTTATTCAAAGCTATTATGATTGATAGTATCAAGTCTGAGAGTATAGGCAACTGCACTTAAGATGACAAGATCCACTAGAATATCCACTCTGGTTTGATTATTACCTGCCTTTGAAGTTTTATACTGTCTACAATGTTTTATTTTTACTAATATTGTTATTTACTGCTTTACTCAATTATACTGCTATATTCAACTATGCCTGATGATGTAGACATTCTATTGAAGATAATAAGAAACAACACAGTAATCATTGTAGATCACCTTGCACTATGGTTTTATATGACTTTTTGGTTTCATGTTTTTATAGGAATTTGTTTTGTTTTGTCTTGCTAAGTTTTGTTCTTCCCTTTAATACAGAAAGTATAGAAATACATGCAGAGATTCATGCATGCGTAGCTGTTCACACTCTCACTGTTTGATTGTGTACTTTGTATGTTTTAATTTTGTAACTTGAGCAACTATTTCTAAGAGGACAATATGTAATTTATCAACTAGTGATTTCTTGTTTATCTTTTTTTTTTTGAATTCTGTATTACCTCTACCCTTTACATGCTTTTGTTTCTTTTTAAATAAAAAAAAAATGAGTCTTTAAATCCTCAGACATGATATTTATTTAGATATTATTTACTTTATCTCCATAAGATTTTAAAGCTTTAAGTTTATAGAAATACATGTAGAGACTCATGCATGTGTAGCTGTTTACAGTCTCACTGTATGAATATCTACTTTGTATGCTTTAATTTTGTAACTTGAACAACTGTTTCTAAGAAGACAATATGTAATTTATCAACTAGTGATTTCTTATTGTTTATCTTTTTTTTTTAAATTCTATATTATCTCTACCCTTTACATGTTTTTTTTCTCTTTAAATTAAAAAAAAAGATTAATGGCACCTTATTATTTGGATTGTAATACCTATTTATCATGATGAGAAACAAAACAAACCTAGATCTGTTTTCTTTGAGGGATTTTTTTATTCCTAGTAGATTTAAATTGTTTGCTTATTTGTTTGTTTGGTTTTTTGTTAGTTTGTTTTAGAGACAAGGTCTTGCTATGTAGGCAGGCCTTGAACTCACTGTATAGTCCAGGCTTGCCTGGAGTTTTCAGTGATCATCCTGCGTCAACTTCCCAAGTTCTGGGGGTTTGGGTGTGTGCCATCATACTCAGAGGCTTAAATTCTTGACTACCAAAATGTTAGAAATGATATTAATGAATAAAACCAAATGATAGATCTGGTGGAGTTTTCAAAATTTTGTAGTCATATACCCCATACTACTCAATACATGTACAAGCATCCCAGGAGGACTGAAATCTTAATAGAAGGATATTCTTTTAATATATGTTTATAGTACAAGAGAGATTTAAATTAAAGCAACATTAAGATTTCATTTTACCCCAGGAAGAATGGTTATCATCAAGAAATCAAATAATAATATCAAATGCTGGTGAAGCCTTAGGGAAAAAGAAACCTACATTTTTGGTGAGAATATACACTAGTACAACCACTCTGGAATTAAATATGGAGATTCCTCAAAACACTTAAAGTAGGAATTTCACTTGACCCAGTTACTGCCCTTCTGAAAAAAGTCAAAGACATCATCTAATAAAGACATATACATACCCATGTTTATGGCAGAACAATTCATAATAGCTAAATATTGGAAAGACTTATTTTAAATGCAGTCTGGGGTAATATTCTCAGACCTGTATCCGAAGTTAGTCTGAGATGAGGCTCAGATATCTTCATTTTAACAAGCATCATGTCATTCTGTTTGACCAAAGGTTAACTTCCCTTTAAGAAACACTAATTTATCCCAAAACCTGTTTTTCAGTATCAAAGAAATAAACACAAACACCTAGAGATGAGAATTGGCAAGTCCAATTTCTTAGCACATCATAGACCCTAGAATTTAGTTGATAATATCCTTGGTAATTGTTCATTGATATTATCCAAATTCAGAATCAGTGGTACTTCCTTTGTTGTGTTATTGATGCTCCATGAAGCAGTCTAAATAATCTTTTCTAGAAGCTAACAATTTTTAGGAAAGAAGAATTGACAAATGCCTCGGGATAATTTAAGCAGCTGGTGGAGAACATCTGGGTGTCTCTTAAGAGCAGTCATTTCTCTTAATGAATTTGTCTGAAGTTGAAAATTATGATGAGTTACACAACTATTCTGAGATGTAGTGGTTATGATAAAAAGACATATTCTTTAGTGGTCGTTTTAAATTTCTTTTGTCATTCATTACTAATTAGGCATTTTTAAACACCCGCTTACTAATTTTTTCTAAATATCACAATTGTGACTTGGTTAAGCAAATGTTGATGACCACACCTTCATAAAACTCCTACATTTTTTCATCTTCTGGGCTGGTCAGTTAATATCCAGATTATGAAATTTTAACTTTTCAGAAAATCTGAATGACGCTGTAAAGGAGGAGCAATAAAACAAACAGCTGCATATCCCCAGTGTCCAGTTTGACTCCCAGCCTAGTGCATCTGGGAGCATCTTGGTTTGTAATTCAGTTGCCTAATCTCATTACAGACGCTTGTTGAAAGATGACTATGACCTCCCTGTTTTAATGATTCTAGAAGAGCCAGCAGGTTGTGCTTCATCATTTATTCTGGCACATACCAATCTGGTTCCAAAGTCCTAGAAACTTCTCTTTAACCTTGATGTACCTATCCTGTATCTAGACTCTATCCTACTTAGTCTGTCAAAATTTAATTCTACAGTGTCCTCATCTTTCACACCCCTTCAGTATCTTGAAGTGTCTTACCTAAAATGCCACCATGTCCCCTGAAATATTTTGTTTTTGCCATTAGGAAGGTTTTAGAATTCTTTATGAAATACAAGTTGGAAATTGGACCTCATTCACAGAGAAACTATTCCATAGGTTCCAAGACCTCTTTTTCGTGACCCCTACTTCTAATTTGGAAAAGCAAGGAAAATATGCATGATGCAATGTACTCTGACATAGTTAACATTCTTTTTCAAAAAATGACTGTTCTATTGAGATGACTGTTGTACATAGGAGGAAGCTCTCTAAATATATTTCTATTTTTGTCTAAGGATTTTTTTTAAATGCCAATATCCTAAAACAGAACAAGCCACTTTCATAATTAATATTTGAAGTGAAGCCTTTATTTTGTCCATATTGGCAGACTGAAGCATTGGTAAAGATTGTGTAGGATTCTGGCCATGTTTACTTGGCAAATTTTCTGCCATTTTCTTGGAGACTGGTCTCCATTCTTTTAGAACTGCCCTGTTGGGCTTGTAAGATTCTCATGGGGTTTGTTAAAAGCTATGCTTTCTTTTGCAAATGTTCTTTAAGTATTTCAATTAAATGGTGATTTATTTTAGAAATCAGCAATAACAAATGTGTAATAGAAGCCTATGTATTACAGAATTCTTAATCTTTAACAAATACATCTAGAGCCATTTCATATTTATTTAACATACAATTGTGCTGTCTAATTTAATCTAAATTAAATGGTTGCTTGAAACTTATAATTTGGAAGGTTCCTGAGCCTCCTTTTATGGCAGAAAAATAAGAAGTTTTGCCCAGAGGGTAGATACTTATCTTTTAAAATCAGGTATTTGTGTCTTGAAATTAAAAACCTAAGTCATTTGGGAAAAGCAATTCCAAGAAATGTTTCTGGCAATGAGATATACATCCCCATTCTCCTTTGAGAGAAAAATTTGTTTTTCTGCTATTCAACAAACTTTTTTCTCATCATTTAGCCAACGTTTATCTAGCATTTCAAAGATGAATTATCACCTGTTTGGGAGGATTATACAAAATGAAACTGAATCATGAGGTTTTATTGTTTGTTTGTTTGTTTGTTTGTTTTAAAGACCAAATTGCTTTTGTTATCATGGGTCAGATACTGTGGTGGTTGAAAATATCAATGTTGTAAAAAGTAATTAGTCATGAAGTAACCACAGGAATGAGACGGGAAACTCATGGGCAAGCTTTTTGGCAATAATGAGTTGGGATTGTTGTGATTATGGTTGTCTGAGCTGATTTGGGGGAATGTTCTCATGAATTGATGCAATGCTGATGTTGAAAATGCAAGCTTAGAACCAGGCATGGTGGAGCATGCCTGTCATCCCAGCTACTCTGCTACTCTGGAGCCTGAGGCAGCAGAACCGTAGGTTTGAGTTCAATTTTGGCAACTTATAAAGACCTCATCTTAAAAAAAAAACCAGCAAGCAAACAAACAAAACAAACAAAGAAAAAAGAACAGATAGTTTCCAAAGGCTCAGTCTGAAAAGGAAATAGAATTTTTTGGTGAAGGAGGAACTGGTTGATTATATTCTTCTCAAAATGAAAAAAATCAGAGTAATCAAAGTGTTTCTTCTTAAAAATCAATTTTTATTAAGTTAAGATTGAGTATGAAGAAAGGGTTAGTTATTCACATCTGACAATTATTATTCTTATATGATTGATCTTATGAGTGTAGCACTAAGGCATTAAAAGTATGTTTAAGTATCAAGCAATCCACTGGTTTGAAGAATAGGTCCTGGAGTTAATGAAACCTACCTGTAATTTTGCTTTACTTTATTTACCTGATCACTTTTGAATTTTTTCCAACCTTTGTCAGACGAATATTTAGCAAAGACTTCCCTCATTCTGTAAACTGTCTCTTTAATCTGTTGTTTCCTTCGCTCGGCAAAAGCTTTTTAATTTGGTGCCATCTAATTTGTCAGTTGTTGCTAACACTTCCTGAGCTACTGGAGTACTATTTCCAAAGTTGTTGAATGGCAAAGATTTTTTTTTTATGGTCTGTAGGCTGTCTCTTCATTTTATTGATGATTTGCTCTGTTGTGCAGAAATTTTAAAATTATGTGCAAAGAAAAAAGCATTTGCCAATTCTTGCTATTATTTTCTGAGCTATCAATGTCCTGTTCAGGAAATCATTTCCTATACTATCTTGAAGTGTTTGTTTCCTCTATATTTTCTTTTAGTTGTTTCAAAGTTTCAGGTCTTTTAGTAAAGTTTTTGGTCCATTTTGAGTTGGTTTTCATGCAGGGTATTTAAAAAGGGTATGGCTTCAGTCTTCTACTGGTAAATGCTCAATTTTCTCAGAACTATTTGTGGAAGAGGCTGTCTTCTCTCTAATGTTTGGTTTTGACTCCTTTATGGAGAATTGGGTGGTTATAGTACATGGGTTTATCTTGAATTCTCTATTCTATACCATTGGTTATGTTTCTATTTCTATGCCAAAACCATGCTATTCATCTTAAAATGGCTCTATGATAAATTATTCTTTTTGCTCTGGATTGATGGCTATTTGGTATATCTGGTGCTTTTGTATGAATTTCAGTATTGGTCTTTTACTGCTCTGTGAAGAGTGTCACTAGAAACCCACTTTTTTATCACAGCTTTGTCACTGATGTAAATGATTGGGCAAGTCAATTTTTTATTGCTTATTCTCCCACTGAACAGTTGTGTAATGAATGAATGCATTTGAAGCACTTAGTATGGTATCTGGTTCTGTTAGCACTCACTACTTTTGTTTATAAGCAGTGTCAGGGTAAGGACCGCCTTTGCTTGATTCTTAACATATCTTCTTTGGTCAGCACAATTCGTGGGTCACACAGTAGGTTCTCTATGTATAACTCTTAAATGAATTGATTTCCCCAATTATTTCATTGAATCCATTGAGCACTTCGTCTTTTAGCTTCACTTTATGCAAAACTAAATCAGTGAAATTCTTTATGAGTTTTATAAATCTATATAAGAGACTATTTGAAGCAAGAATTTTCAAATTTGAGTTTTCTGTTTGGTGTATTATATTTCTTGAGACTTCATTTAAGGTGGCTTTCATCAATCACCCACCATCCTTTAAAAATATTTTGACACATTCTTAAATAACTAAATGTTCTATAGAAGGTATACCATAAGAACATGCCATTTTTCATGATTTTCAACTCTTTATTTGTTTTCTCTCTTCTCTAAAAAAGAACATTGTTCTTCAGTTTAACTACATGTGATCAAAAAGTTGGGTTCTGTGAAGAGTATAAATTCCAGAGATAGAGATTTTAAATCCTATCTCTGTTGTTTTATGTTTGATGATGTATATAAGTTTTCTGGCTTTTTAAATTATCTCTAAAATTAAAAAATGCATTTTTTGGACAGTGAAATAAGTCAGAGTGTTCAGCACAGGACATATACTGTGATGAACTCCATGTAAACTTTATTTTTTTTTATCACACAGTCAGCCTAGTCCATAAGGTCTGTTTAAACTCTGTGCAATATTTGTTCATTGTAATTTAATTATCATTTGTTGGGCTTGCTCAGCACAGTGCATAGTATTGGAAATAAAGAGTTATGTAAAATATGGTCTCTGTACTTTAGTAGAGTGGTCTGACAGATTAAGAACTATAGAGGGAAAAATGGGTGTGAAAAGGCATATACTAGTCACTTTTCTGTTACTAGGAGAAAATGCCCAACATTCACAACTTAAAGGTGAGGGATCTATTGTGCTTTATTGCTTTTATAGAATTCAGTCTATAGTTGGATGGCTCCAAAGCAGATACAGCGTAGCAGAAGGGCATGGTGGAAGACAAGCACTTACCTACCCTATGGCAGCCGAGAAGTAGACAGAGAAGTGAGGAGCTAGATGCAGGAATACACCTTTCTAGGTTATGCCCCCAATGGCCTGCTTCCCACCAGGTTCCCCTTCCTAATAACACATTCAGCTACTGAATTCATCAATGAATGAATTCAACCATCAGAATACTGTCCCTAGGATCCAGTGAGATTTCACACATCCAATACCTTTGGGGGACATTTTAAATCTAAACCATAACATTTGGCCTCTATCCTGAAGGGGTCTGTGTCCATCTTATTAGGAAAAATAAGATGTCAAATAAGTGTCCAAGAGTTACTAAAGTTTCAGCTTTTCTAAAAAGCCCAAATTCAAAGTCTTCCTCTGAGATTCAAGGCAAACCTTTGGCTGTGAGCCCCTGTAAAAATAAAAAGCAAACTTAAGTGCATCTAATATATAATGGCACAGGGTAAACATTTCTGGTTCAAAAGGGAGAAATGGGAAGATAGCAAGAAATGGTACCAAAATTCTGCAGGGCAAACATTAAGTCTTGTAACTCTATCTCTACCACACGGAGGTTGTAGAGAGATATGAGCTTCAGAGGGCTTCAGCAGCCCTGCTTATATGGCCTTGACAATTGCATCTCACATGGCCTTCTCCCTTGAGAATGTTCAGCTCACTATCTGTGGCTTTTTATGGCAGACTTTCCATGTTCTTCACATCTCCAACTTCTAGGTCACCACTGCACTTTGTTTCACTCTCACATCTTCATGCACTGTCCTTTCAGGGGCACATTGCTCAGATTCCCTGGTCTTCTGAAGTCTGGATGGAAGCATCCATGACACCATAAGGATGACACTGAGGTACCATTCCAGCAGACCAGTAGCTGGGTCCCCATGGACTATGGTTGTAGAGCTGCTGAGTGCCCAATTGGCTGAACACAATTAAATGAAACCTGGGGAATGAATTCCTTAGAAGCCTTTTCTTGAGCAGTGGTAAACAAAAAATCTCTTCTCAAATGAAATCTCTGCAGTTTTGCACCCTTGTGCCTGTAAAGGATGAAGTTTGGTCAATTCCTGAGATGTCAAGCCATCTTTCCTATTCTACTCCTAAAAACCATCTTTCCTACTGTCCAGCAAAGTACTTGGCTTCTTTTTAACATTTCCAGAAAGCAACCTGAAATGAGTCCTGACTCTACTCCTTCTGGGTGATTTTCATTTGGAAAGTTATGCAATTTCCCTAACTGTATGCTCTCTGGAGAAAGTTGAGCACAAGGTGGACATTAGAATTGAAAGAAAAAAAATACCTAGGTAACGCCCAGGACACAGCACAGGCTAACATTTTAGAATTGCTAAGTGTTTTAATTATCTTGATTATTTTAACTTTCTCTGTATCCTCAATTTAGCTCATAAACCAGAATGATGATTTTTCTTAGGCCTCTTGATTATTCAGGGATGTGTGAAAATTTAGCAATTTACAATACTGTCTTTATTACTCTCACAGTTCTTTGGGTCACAAGTCTGTGAAGATTCAAATAGTTCTGAGCTTCAGGTCTCAGAAGACTATTAGCAAAAAGCTATTTGTCAGGCATGATCTTTAACCTGAAGGCTCTGGGGAAGCATTCTCTTTTGAGCTCGTTCAGATTGCTGGGTCAAATTCAGTCCTTGCAAGTTAGAGATCTGAGGACCCCATTTCCTAACTGGCTAGAAGCCACCAATAATTCCTTTCACGTGGTCTCCTCAGTTTTCAAGCCATCAGTCAGTGATGCATCAAGTATTTCTTATGTTTTAAATCTCTCTGACTTCCTCTTCAATGACCAGCTGGAGAAACTTTGCTTTTAAAAGGTTCATGTGATTAAATTATCTTCCCTCCCCTCACCAATGCTGCAAATCTCTCATTTGATTTACTCAAAGTCAACTGAAAAATATTTTTGTCATTCATAGGAGTGATAACTTATAGTATTCACAGATGCTGCCCACGCTGAAAAAGGAGCAGGTAATACAAAGGTCATTTGACGGTATTCTAAGAATCCTGCCTACCACAGTGTCTGGTAAAAATGGAATCAAGTAGACTTGAATAGAGTTAATTTGTATCCATCCATTCTTCCAGTTATACTGTGCACCTACTCAGATTCAACTATTTTGCTAGATTTGAAAGTGTTAAACAACTCTTGACAATTTATGTTTGTGAAATGAAGTTTAAAGCATGGAGTTATCTGGAAATACAATCTTCTGCTCCCTAGGCTTACCTTTCCATTTTCTATCTTGTTCTTTGGGGAATTAGAATGTATGTGATCCTATGTTGACCTAATTGTGTGATTCCACAGCTATGTTTACTCAGAGAAAAAAATAAATAAAAATGATGATACCATCTAGAAGATACTGCTATTTTTCTAATGGAGCTCCATAACCATGAATAGGGTGGGCTGATGGGCTAGGATAAAACAGTAATAGTTATGGTTACCACCTGTGTGCCATGACTAGGGTGAATGCATTATATATATATAATTTCAGGGGAACCAACCAACATTAACATTCCTACATCAGAAATGAGAAGCTTGGGTAAAGTTTCACAAATATGTAACAATGCAAGTGTCATCTTCTGAGTAATTATAAAGCAGATTTACAGTCTCCATCTCTTTAGCTTTATACCACTTCCAAAATTATCTTTATGTTAAGTGGTATTTAGGTATATGTCTCTTATATTTCAGTTCCTTGGAAGCAAGAACTATATTTTACTCATCTTTGTACTTCCATACCTTTATTAGAAATATACTCAGGAAATACTGGCTGCAATTGAGCAGTACAAACTACTGGGATGGGATCGTCATTGCTTAGCATGAGTCTGATCTCCTCTGACTCCATCCCACTTGGCCAATTATGCATGAGCATCAATGAGAGAATAGATCCCATGTGTTTCATGCATTATTGAAAACAGCAGTAAAAACTACAGATTGGCAAATCAGGTTGCAGTTGGGGTTTGGCACAAATCAATTTTGTTGAGGAGTGGCAAGGAAGAGCCCTACAATGTCCAAAAGCATTTTCTAGGGATTTTTTTCTCCTCACTGGTTTTATATTATACTTGCATATTTTAAGGGAAATTTAATTCATATGCTTCTGGTTTACTTACACTTAACACACGAAAGCAATGACTTGTAAAAAAAGGGAAAAAACCATTTTGTGTCTAGGAGCTCTTTCTGAAGTAATTCCTTTTGAACAGGAAATTATGTCTGAAAACAAGGGCAGTATTATTATCTATAAGTTGGCAGCAAGGAACATTGGGAATATCACTCTCTGAGAGATTTGGGTTCTAACTCCAGCTCAGTTGTTGGTTTGCTTTGATAATTCAGTGTTCAGGGTCTTCATTTTCTCATTCTTACCATGAAAAAATTGAGATAATCTTGAAATTCCTTTCTAGATCTAAAATTTCAGGATTAAAATCTTCCATTAAAAAAGTTACCATGCACTTGCCATGTGCCAAACTCTATTCCATATTCTGTGTTTATTATTTCTAAGTGGCTTCTTTGATTAGAAATTTATTTGAAATCTGTGAAGTAGAATACATATTTAGTGATTTTTATGGATGGGAAAACTGAGATTCAAATATAAATTGTATTATCACAATTATAGACATATATAGAACTATGGCACAGAGTATTTATTTAATAAAAGTTGATATGTAGTTGGATCAAAGTTGGATAGATTTATGTATATACACAGTTAAAATGCCAGTCAGCCTTTTTTACCATTTTTATTTTTGGAAGTCCTTAAGGATATGTTTTATTTTTCAGGAATAATGGCAGTAAAGTATTCCATTGTTTCAGACATTGTTTAGGATACAAAAGAAATGTTCATTTGCATTCAAAAGATGCTGAGAATATAAACTTACCTTGTGGAACATCACTGACTAGAAAAGTAAAAGGATTTTTACTGTGGTTGAAAGTGCCTTCTTTAAAACATATGCAATATTTATAGGACTGTGTGGAATAAGCCAACTGAAAGATTTAATGATAATAATCTCCATATTTCTTCTAAAATTGATTTCCGGTTTCAATGAACTTGGAAAGAATCCTGGGACATCAAATAAGTAAAGATCTTAACATGAAATGAATCTTCAGAATACGTTCATAAATTTACATTTTAAACATGACCAGAAAATATATATCTTTGTCCATTATTAAGGTGATACTTTAATGAAAATTTTTCATTTGCATGAAGTAAACCTTTCTGGCTCCAGATGAAAAGCTTTTATGGTAGTGACAATGGTTTTGTGAGTTAAATGATCCCAACATCATCAGGAATGAATCACAAGTGCCTACCATATGAATTACAACACCATGAGTCTTAAAAAGGTATTTTTGTGGAAAGCATTCCTCCCATCTGCAACAATCAAACTCTGCTTTGAAGTCCTGCTGGAGAGCCTCACAGTACATGAGACTGCCACATGCCTTCCAAACTCCTTCTCAACTTGACTTAGGCTTCATTTTCTCCAAGCACAATGTGGTGACTTCATGACCAAGGGCTTCAGATGGAAAAATGGCAAAATGGCTACAGTTTTTGAAATTAGATTTCTCTGTACATGCATTCTTCAGGAATCTTTTCTGGATGTAACAGTAGGAAATATTTCTATGGGTGTGCAAAATTAAATTTCAAATTTAAGTGAAGCAAAATATATGACTTTTTATTTTGATCCCCACTATATTGAATATGCAATGCAGTTTTTATTAATGTTTCAGACCCAAATGAAATTAACTTGTTAATAAATGAGAACAAAGAATTACAAAAATGATACAAAAGATTGAAGATATTAGATGCTCTCATTTAAAGGAGACTTTCACCACTGCTGACCTTCACTTTACTATTTCACTGAATGGCAGGGTGGGAATGGAGGCTACCAATATCATTTTGGTTTTTCATGTGGAGCTTTTCCTGATGGACACAGAGAAAGACTTCTCATGAGTAGGAACAAGGTTAGGATATTAATAAGGGGAAGTGTCAAGTCTGTAAATCACTTTGTGTCATTATTTCTTTATTAATCAAATGAATCATGACTCAGATATGTTTCGCTGGAAATTGACTACCAATTCTAGACTCCAATCTGTTTCATTACTGTATGTCAAGATACTAATGGGCACTAAATTGTAGATTGGAGAGAAGTCCCTCTTCAACCCACAGCAAAACGCCTTCATTTCTGACCTCCTCAGAGGCTTTTAATAGTATTTGCAATTTCAAAATAAAAAAGTTTTCTAAAAATCTTATTATCTGATCTTCTATAAGAATATTACACTTATTTACAATAGGCATTGTCAAACACAAATATGTACAAAAGAATACAGTTTATAAAATGGGGGCTACACTTTATTCCAATTTTGCATTTACATGCTTTCCCACTGTGTCCTGTCTTATACTGTGGTACAGAAGAAGTCAGCAATCAGAAGAGCAAGGTTCGTTCCATCCTTCGATAATACATGGTAACACTAGAATCCGATAAAGGCTTGCATGTAAGAATCATTTTATTATACATGAAGCTATTAGTACCAATTAATACATAAAACTGTGAACCTAATAACAAATATCTGAAACCACAGAGTTCTCTGGTATATTATATGTAAAATGCTATTGTAAAGGATATAAGAAGTGTTTTAACTATATTGACTTTTGTAAAGGTAATTTTAAAGATTAAAATATATTTAGCTCAGTGGCTTAAGCACCTGCCTGGCAAGCTTGAGATCATGAGTTCGATCCCCAGTACAAAAAAAAAAAAAAAGAATAGATCGTAAAGATGGCCAATTGATAAGTAGCATGATAGAGAGCCTCTCTGAGAAAAACAACTCAGATGCTAGAATTTAACACCATGGAGAGGACCAGACAAAAGAAGAGGAATTCTCATGACGCAGGAAGAAACTGAGGAAAAAGAAAAAGAAAAAAAATAAAAAGAGAAGAAGCGTGGACAGAGGGCTGGAGCTGGGCATGCTCCCTTCACTGTACTGGGTGCATCTTGGACTGGGGCAACTCACAATCGAGCTGAAGTCACATCCCTACTGAGAGCCGGGGTTGGTGAGCTCGAGACCCTTGGCAGGAAGAAATGCTACAAAAGGGAGTGGAAATGGTGAACTGAGCTGTGCAGACTTTGGTGAGTGCTGGAAACTGGGTTCCCCAGAGCGGGATCAATGGCTAGATGACATACTGGATTTGGGCAGGACAGGCTTCAATCAACAACTGAAGTGGAATTGGTTGGCAGCTCCTGGCCCAAAGCACATTGGTGGGATCTGCTTGGGCTGGGCCATGACCCTGGTCGGGACCCAATAGCCAGGGACGAGACTGTCCAGAACCTGTGACATCCGTAGGGCACACACTAACATGCTGAAGACTCTGGCTGATTGACTATCTTAGAGGGGAGGAGCCAGCCCATATCATCCCTGCACGCACATCACAGATCAACAGCAAACTGGAGAGAGCAGCACTCCCCTAGCCAGTACGCTGCAGAAAAACTGTAAGCAATACGAAAAGGTCCTGAGACCTCCACCATTCACCTGTCTGAAACAAACCAGAAACATGACAAGACAAACAACAAAAAGCCTCCAACTGCTGACCCAGGGGAAGTAAGTCCAGGAGAGGTAAATACAGAGGAAATCGAGGGCAACAGACATTCAATGTCAGACACGGCCTCATTGGAAATAAAGAAATACTTCCATGACCTCATCAATGAATTTAAATCTGAAATTCTAACTCAGGTGAAGCAAAATATAAAAAGATTAATAAAAGAAATGCTGGGCACTCCTCAAGAAGACACAAATGGAAGAATGGAGGAACCCAGAGAAAGGAGAGAAGCCTTTAATGAAGAATACAAACAAAATCTAGAATATATGAAACAGATCCAAAGAGAATATCAGGAAATTAAAAACTCCATTGAAAGCTGGCAAAACTTCTTAACAGAAACTACAGACAGACTTTCAAAACTTGAAGATACATTTGAAATATATGATTGCAAAAGGAAGGATCTCTTAAAAATAACAAGGAACCAGAAAGTAATGATACAAAGGCTAGAAGACAAGAGGATTTATAACTTAAGAATAAAAAACGTGAATGAAGAGGCAGGGACAAATACAAATGAAATAAAAAGGCTATTCACAGAAATAATTAAGGAAAACTTCTCAAGCATAGGAAACGGAAGTGATGTTCAGATATATGAGGTATACAGAACTCCACCCAGCTACAACCAAAACAGATCTACACCCAGACATATAATAGTTAGGATCCCAGAAATCCATCACAAGAACAGAATATTAAAAGTGGTCAGAGAAAAGAAACAGATTACCTATAAAGGAAAACTCATCAAAATCACAACAGACTTCTCGATGCAAACTATCAAATCAAGAAGAGCTTGGAGTGAAATATTCCAAGCCCTGAAAGAAAATAACCTCCAACCCAGATTGATGTACCCTGCAAAACTGTCTCTCAAAATTAATGGAGAGACAAGATATTTCCATGACAAAGAGGAGCTAGGGGAGTACGTGACCACCAATCCAACCCTGCAAAGAATACTGAAGAACATTCTAGAGGGAAAGAATAAAATCACCAGGATTCCAGGAACAATGGCAGAAAGGCCTCAGTGAAAAGGACAGAGAGTGGGATGAAGGAGAAAAGTAAACAACAATGAAAGAAAAATAGTATAGCAGAGATGAGGCAGAGAAGATCGGCTATATCACTGTTTTGTCTTGACTGATTTTATCCGAATCTGGTATGCTTGATAGTATCAAGTCTGAGAGTAGAGGCAACTACTCTGAAGATGACAAGATTCAATAGGATGATACCCATTCTGGTTTGATTATTAATTGCCTTTGACGTCCTATAATGTCTCCAATGTTTGGTTTTTATTAATAATGCTATGTACTGCTAAGTTTAATTATACTATGCCTGATGATATAGACAGTTTTATTCAAAATTGCAAGAGACATCATAGTAACTACCATAGATCACCTAGTATTGTGGTTTTATATGTCCTTCTCATTTCGTGTTTTTCTAGGAATTTGTTTTATTGACTTGTTTTGATTTGTTTTTCCCTCTAATACAGAAAGGATAGGTATATATGTAGAGACTTATACATGTGTAGAACTTCTAAACAGCTTATGAGAGTTGATTATAGTTATTGTAAAATAAAAGAGAGGAAAAGGAAGTATTCTAAAGGATATAACTGCGTTTATGTTTAAGTGTGTAGGATTGATAACCATATTACTAAGTTTTTGTTGGATAGATGAACAGAACTGATTGCAGTCTCACTGTTTAAATGTCCACCTGTATGCTTTACTTTTGTAACTTGAACAACTACTTCTAAGAGGAAAATATGTAATTATCAACTAGTGATTTCTTACTGGGTTTTTTTGAAATTATGTATTATTTCTACCCTCTTTCTGTTTCATTTTTTTTCTTTAAATAAATAAAAAAGGCAAAAGCAAGAGATGAAAAAAATTAAAAATTAAAATATGATTCTGTTTTATTTAGAAAATATAAACAAGCATGAAATATACTAAAGTGATGTCTGGAGATTATAGCTTAGTGATATAAAGGCTGCTTGGTAAGTGCAAGATCTAGAATTAGATTCCCAGGACCCACAAAGTAAGAGAGAGAGAGAGAGAGAGAGAGAGAGAGAGAGAGAGAGAGAGAAATACACTAAAGAAGAATTGACTATCTCCAATGATGAAACTGTGAATTTAAAAATGTTTTAGGGCTTGTTTATTAAATAATAGTATAGTGGTGCAACAGCACATAGAAAATTTATCAGATTATATTGCTTTTGTATTTTATTATTGTTATTTATTTTTTGTCATTTTCCGTATTTTCTAAAATGAAAATGTGCTAATTTTGGCTTTCCAAGTAGGTTTTCTCTTGAAGAAGATTAAAAGGAAGCTAGTAGGGCCAGGGATTTATCTCAGTGGCACAAGTGCTTGCCTAGCAAGAATGAGCTCATGAGTTCAATCCTTGGTACAAAAAAAAAAAAAGTACTAGTAATGCCTATTTCCTTCCACTTCCACTGTTTGCTGGGAACTATGTGGAAAAAGAGAAACACCCGAGATGTTTCAGTTTGAAGGATGAATCCTTTGGTGTCTTCTAAATTAGTTACTAACTGCATATCTAAAGCTTAGTTTTTGAGCCTCCTCAGGACAACTTTTCATTTCAAGCAAATTGATACAAATGCTGACACAATATGAATTCTTAGTAATAATGATCTGTACCATATCAGAAATAAATTATAATTGATAATTTGAAACCACTCCTGTTTCTACAACTTATTTAGTACTCATTTCAGAAGCAAAATAATTAAAATAAATTAAATTTGCTTTTAGAAAATTAACAGAATCAGAGGATATTACATTGAAAATATCCTTCCAGTTTTCTTGCTCAGTAGTATCTTAGTCTTGCTAGTTACCAGTTCAGCGGTGGTTATAAAAACAATTTTTTTGCAATATAGCTTCTTTTTCATGCTTATAATTTCATGCTGAGTATAAATTTTTTAAAAAACAACCAACCTACCATTTTGGGTTCCTTAGTAATAGTGGTGATAGTGGGTAGTATTTTAATCTACAATATTGCCTAAAAGAGCATAAATTGTCAAATCTTTCTTTAAAGAAATACATTTATTATAGAACGTAGTCATAGTAAACCAGGCAATAGGGACAACTGCCAAGTCTGATTTTGAGTCTTATAGCCAAAGCTGGTCACTAACCTGAGCCTGCCCCTGTGTTTGCCCCAGGCATCCATGTTCCCACCTCAGCTTTGCACTGCTCCCCATAAACTTCCTGAACTAAAAGGTACACGTGTGTTGTGAACTTAGTTCTACCTCCATGTCCCATGCTTGCTTGAGCCAGCAATGTATCATGCTGTGTGGAAACATCTTCTTATTGATCCCTTAGTCACAGGTCCTTATACTTGAAACATGTCAAGGAAGCTCTTTGTGATAGCTTTTCAAATCTAAAGGTTATGTAAAGTTTACTTCGACAAGTAGGATGAGGTTTTAGGCCTTTTGTGAAGTTAGAAGTAAATACAATTGCATAAAATTTGGGATCCTGCTTATTAAAAAGGTGCTACATGAACTCAAAAGTAAATGCACACACACAGAGGCACACATTTCACTAAAACTTTTACCTCTCACATCCTGAAAATAATACTTTCAACATTAGTCACCACATGTGGCTGGCATTTTTGATGTTTCTAATATGTACAGTAGAAATGGACATAGCAGGACTCGGGATAATAGAACTGAAAGGTTATTCTTGAAATGCTTATTTTGATTGGAAGAGAAGTCATAGTTTTTGTAGAAATTTCATTTCTCTACTTCACTTGAATGTTTTGTGCATGCATAACTCAGAGTTCAGCGGCTTTAGTCTCTGACTCCAGAGATCACATGGGTAACATGTGAATGGAAATACGCCCTGTAGGTAAAAGAAAGAGGAATTTGGATAGAGATCAAAGATTTAACTTCATTCCACTCTTTCCTTCCACTTTTTTACTATCCCATCTAAATTTGGTATTTTATGGGGCGTTTTTTATTCCCAGAGGAAAAGGTGAACTTAAATCAGATTTGAGTATTTCTTTCTTTGTTTTCTTTAATACATGTGATTTGACTTGCTCAGTAGTGACTTTAGATCATTGAATTTTCAGTTGTTAGGAACCTTCAATATGAATAACATTGTGCACTGGTTTGATTTTTTTATATATATGTGTGTATATATAAAACATTGATTAAATGTTTAAATTATTAGGAAATCTGTCTGGAATATTTAACAATATGATCAACAGAAGATTGTATTTGGCTATGATTTTTTAGTCTTCTAGATTTTTAAAAAAATTTTAATTACTATTATGCAAAGCCCTACCTTCTAAACACCATGACATTAGAAGTTAGAGTTGCAACAAATAATTTGAGACAAAGGAGACACAAGCATTCAGTCCTTGGCACCAGGCTTCAAAGAGTCCATGTACATAAAGTTGTAATGAATATAACCTCAAAATACAAAGTACAAAAACAAAACAAAGCAACATAAACAGAAAAGAAAGGGAACCATGAGGACAAATTAGGAGAAATGAAAAAGGCTAAACTAAATTGAGTGATTTCAAATGTCAGAGACTATAAAATAACTATGCTGAATGAAATTGGAGCAAAAAATAAAAACATATGCAAAGAGTAAGAAACTATAAAAATGACTAGGAAGTTATGAAATATTCCCAAATAGAAATTCTGTGATTAAACTACATAATCACTAAAATGAATATATCAACAAAGGTGCTAAACAGCATATTGAAGATATCTGAAGAAAGAAAGTCAGAAAGATAGATCTGAATAAAAACACACATAACACAAACAGAAAGAACTGGACACTCCCAAGAATTTAGAAGACCTGAGGAAGCTTTGAGTGACATTGAGCATATATACCTAGTTGGAGTTTCAGAATGATAAAAGAACTAATAAGCAACTTTATTTCATTAAATATAAACACTTAACTAAAAGAAATAAATTCCTAGAAAAATATATCTCAGGAAGAGATAGAAAGCATTAGTATCCTAAAATTACTTAAATATTCGATCAATAGTTCAAAATTTCTTCAGAGAGAAGATAACACTCAAGTGGCCTTACAGGAAATATCTCTCCCACGTTCTAGTTATGGATAATGAAAAAGGAGTTCTCAAGTGCATCAAAATTCAACTTAGTACAAGAGTGAAAAATTACAAATTAACTCCATTTGTAAACATAGGTGAAAAAAATATTAAGGCATTAGTAGCACAAATCCAGTTGTGTATTAAAAAGATAGTGCATCCTGAACAAGCTTTACTTTATTCCACAAATGCAGTGATAGCTTAATATTAGGAATATCAATTAATGTTATTCACAATGCTACTAACTTATAGAGAAAATTCCACATATGTAGAATTAGGTTAAATACAACAATTAAATTAGGTTAAATACAACAATTAAAATAAAAACTCTAGTTCAAACTAGAAATAGAAAACTGCTTTCTTATACTGAATGAAAGAACAATAAGATGCCATTATGCATTCATTCACTTAGCAAATTATACCAAATGTTGGCCAGGATAGGACTAAACTGGAATTCTCATACACATTGCATTTAAGACAAGTGGTTGGTAATAGCCCTTTGGAAATAAACTAGCACTACTCAACAGATTTTAACTCAATAATTTTATTCAATTTTTGTATATGTGCAGCAGGAGACTTGTGTAAGAATATTCATGACAACATTATTCATAATAACAAAAAACCTGAAATTTTTGTAATAACAAAAATACCAAATATATTTCTGTAGGAGAATGGATAATATATTCTATAGTCATAAATTGGCCTAATAGAGAATAAAACCTATAACTACATGAATCAACTGAAGTAAGCTAAGAGAATGCCTGAGGAGAAGCAATTGCAATAGTAAAATCAGTTTTATAAGTTTTAAAACAAGCAAATTAAGCAAAGAAGGACAAAGGAATTATAAACATGAATTTGTGATCCTGATTTCCCACAGGGAGGAAGACTGATGCTATCAGAAAGAGGCATACAAGAAGTCCAAAAGTTTTGCTAACTTTGTTTTTTGAATTCAAAGATGAGTAAGCAAGTGTTTGTCATACCATTATGTTTTGTAACACTTAGAGATGTTATTTATGCTTTTTTGCATTTATCAAATATCTCATAATAAAAGACTATAAAAATCTTTTATGATAGCAAAGTAATATGAGATGAAATATAGAAAACTTCTCTTTATTATAAAGGCAAATGATAGAAATGAGAAGCATAAGGTAAGCAAATAGGACAGTTTACTTCCTTAACATTAACTAAATGACATTCCAAGTCTTTAAATCTAGATTCACACAGAATGTGCTGTGGGTGCTGTACTGTGTGCTAGTTAAGAGTCTTGGTTGTGACTCTTAGCTGCGGAATCTTGGACGTTGGTTCCCTCATCTGTAAAGCAGAGATAATAGGATGTAACCTGTAAAGTTAGGATATGTATATTAAATAAGTTAGCACAACAAAGTGCTATGAAAGAACTTGCAAAGAAAATGCTCAGTGAATGTCAGATTTAGCTGCCATTTTCTCTTATTTAATACTCTGGAATGTTCTGTTTGTGTTATGGTAGGCTTTGGTCATTTGACGAAGCAACTGATGACACTGGTTGATGGACGTGTGGTGTTGGCTCTAGAAGGAGGACATGATCTCACAGCCATTTGTGATGCCTCAGAAGCCTGTGTCAATGCCCTTCTAGGAAATGAGGTAAAACTTTAAAGTGCAAAAGAGTAGAGGTAAAAGATCAGAGATGTATGCATGCATATTTTTAAGTCTTTTAAACACTTACCAGAAAGATTAGTGTTGCTCTTACCATTAAGAAAGTAGACGCATCTTTAGTAAGACATGTGTGTGTTCTTACTTTATCTGCTATAACTTCTTCCCATATATAGATTCCCACCTAGCACTCCTTTCTATCAGGTTTACTTGCATAGCTGCAAAATCATCAGAGATAACCACTGGGTAAATGACTATTGTGTCTGCTGACCCAGTTAATTAAGTATTTAAGGGCTGGGGATCTAGCTCAGTGGTGCAGCACAAGCATAAGGCCCTGAGTTCACTTCCCAACACACCCTCAAAAAAGAGCATTTAAACATTTGATAAGAAATTAAACCAAAAATCGTTCTTTTGAGATTTCCTTAGGATTGTTAGATCAGAAAAATAAACACTGCAAAAACATCTATAAGCTTTTTGTCATTACTTAAGAATTTTCCATACTAAGACCTAGATACTATTTACATCTTACAGATGATGATAATGAATCTCAGAGAGATCAAGAAACTCCTGAAAGTTCTGTAGCCAGAACACATTAAATCTAATATTTGAACTTGAATCTAAATGGCTAAATGTCACTCTTTTTTCTTTTACATTATGTAACTAAATTGCAGCAGTTTTCTGGCCACTCCACAGGTTTCAGAGCCAGTTGTTGTGACGTTCATATTTAGGTCATGACAGTTTTCTGACCAGTTAATGGGAACTCAGCAAGCTCAGCAAATATCTCAGTTTGCATACATTCATTAACATTATCAATTCACTTATTTTTCATGGTGAATATATGACAGTTTGTGACTATTGTGTGTCTTTGCTTCTTTTTTTCTGAATTTGAACTCTGATTTAATTTATGAAATAAATGTAGTGTTATTGAAAAACATAATGTGCCTTTAAATAAACACAATTACATTTTAAAAAAAAAAAACACCCTTTTGTTAATCCTCCTCACACTACTCTCTCTTGCTTTGAACACACTTACCACATTGTTCTTGACACTTTTTGAAGCAGTTCTGGAAGTCTTACTTTGTGTGTCATCATGGCTGCCTAGGCTTCCTAACTCAATTCAGAACATTTACATTTGATGGTCATTTTGACTTTGGAAGTCCCATGATGTCAAATCCATGGTGAATGAGGACACCATGATGTTTTTATGAGTCTGCCTTTCCATTAGATGGCAGTCAGCAACACTCTACTTTTGATCATACCCAGTAAAGATACTCCTGAAGGAGGGTTTCCAGAACTGCCCAAGAAAGTGGCAATAACTAGGGATAAATGTGGCAGAAGCAAAGGGGAATATTTTTAAATGAGTTAATGGAAATGTGACTTTTACTGTAATATTTTTAAAAATTTTAAACATTCACTGTGTTTTTGATCACCCATAGTATACAAAATTTTTATTCATGCTATTTTTAATAACACATTCCTTTGCTTCTATTGTTGATAGAAGGAAAATACCTTTTCTTTTGTGCTTTGAACATATAAGTTTTATGATCATCATTATCTTACAAACCTATAGTGCTTTGACATGACTATCTTGAAGTATTTATTAAACTAAGTATGTGCACTTTTAATTTGAAAGAAAAGTATTAGAGATAAAAGTGCTTAAGTGCCTTACTCTGTTGTATAATTTTATTCAGCACAATAACCCAAAGGATGTAATTACATAGTGACTAGTATCAAAAACGGACTGCTATTTCATATCACACATGATCTGAGGTATTTAAAATTTTCTAAAATGTAAGTCTTTCTTAGGTTCTTAGGGATCAGTAATGTCAGATGGAATGTTGAGCTTTTCTTTTGTGGCAATGAAAAAAACGCCAAAATGCTGTATCTATATTATCAGTTAATATTGGCTTCCTGTGCTTGCCCACCAGACATTTTTTTTTTTGCACAGTCACATGTCTTTTCAAATCACTTGCTCCATATTAAACACTCTAGAAACGTTGTAGAGAAGCAGACTGGTTTTAATATTTGCATTATAAAGGCTTACACCAGATGTGCAGAAAATCCGAATAGGTTGTGGATTGTGGCTCCACGGATGATTGACCTGCCCAGAAAGAAATGTTACCCAGCTACAAAAGTAAACTACTTTTCCAACTATGTGGAAGGAAATTACGGATTTCAGTGGCTGTCTTTGAACACACCCCTTCAAATGAAATCCTCTCTTTTTAGCTCTTATAATCTCTGAACCCGACCCAACTGTGTTCCTCCAAGAGTATATTTCCAGGGGAGACAGAATTAAGAAAATGACTATGGTTCAGAACAGACTCAGTTGTTAGGCCTTACATATTTCTGATAATTTATCTGACTAGATGTTGAGATGTGTACCTTTCTTTGCTTTTATTTTCCTTTTAGAAAGATCAAGCCTGAGATAGAGAAAAAGATATGTGTATGATTAGTTAGTTTCACTCCTGTACCTATGGATGTAAAGATTGCTAACAATTACAGGAAGTAATAACTGAAATGGTTGCTTTTGTTTACAGTGTCTGTTAACTTTAATTCTCTGGATGTCTTACAGTAACTTCCATCTAGTTATTATAATATCCTGGAAAACATTTTGTCTTTTTGGTTGGCTATTTTCAATTGCATAAGCACAGTGTAAAATGTATTTTTCATGAACCAAATGAAGGGAAGTTTAAATACTGTTTATCTTTCAATATTTTTTCCATTAAGGCTTCTTAAGGATATAAACAAGAATATAGATTTCCCACAATATTGTTAAGGGTAACAGATGAAGTTGGTATATTGAACAGTAAAAGATAAACACTTTTGTATTGATCTACTAGTATGCAGAGGAACAAAGCTAAGAAAAAGAATGATTTTTAATGAAAAATGGAAGAAAAATATGTGTGTTGTACATTATAATTCTTTTGAAAAAAAGGAAATGAAAAGTAATGCTTGAAACAACTCAAGGAACAAAGATTACTTCTCACATTCATTGACAATATAATTTATAATCCAAGGCCTCCTCTTTGGTATTTTTTTCTAAGCTAAAGGTCGTCATCACTACATTGAAGTTTTAAATTTCATTCCTTTAGAAAAAAATAATATATAAGACATATTAAATGTACTTCACCATTTTAAAAAGTGCATGCATGCAGTTTTCACAGCAAGTTTATATGGTAAGCTCTGGGTAAGAAAATTAAAAAGACATATTTCAGATACCAATTATTGCAATTTCAAATCTCAGTTTTCCTCCAAAGCCCCTTTTCAAGTGATTAATAGAGCAATTATAACTTATTATCTGGGATTTCACTTTTACAAATAACAAAGTGTAGTAAAGCTTAAGCCTGAAACACTGGCAAAACCAACTCTGGCTTCTCAACATTGAACAAGCAATTGAATTTAAATTAGAAAGGTCAAGAAGGGCCTTTTTGAAGGACTCTGCACTTTGTCAGATGTTTTTATTCATGTGCAGAGGATTAGAATTCATAAACATTTTTGCCAGTTTTTTTGAATTCTATTTCTTTTCCTTGTTGTTCTTGGCTAGGTTATGACCATACAGCAAAATTCTACTTCTTATGGCTTATTATCAGCAAAATAATATGTATTACATAACCCAAAGGAATTGTAAAATCAGCAAAAACTATTGCTTTCACATCTGAGTGTAGATACCTAGATGAGTAGCAAAAAGCTTGGTTTTTAAAAAATCAAGTTGTCTGTCACACCCCAAACAAGTATTTTTTCTCTTTAAATAGCTTTATCATGAAAACGATCTATTTAGCAAAAACCAGGAATTCCTGTTTTTTTTTCTTTTTGGGGAGACATTTAGAACATAAATTTATCAGTCCAATCAGTGTATGAATATTTTTGAAGTTCTTCAGTGAAGCACTTAAAAACAACAGCTTGGGGTCTACAAGAAATTGAAGTGAGTATATAAATGAGAAGAATCATAAGGTTGCTTGAAAAGCATGAATGATCCATGTGTGAATAGGCATATAAATTTTAGGTTTAGTACAGAAACATGTGAGAGGTTCCCAGAGAATCTGATTTTGATGATTGTATTGGAACTGGCTAGCAAACAGTGTCACAGTTGCTTTAAGGCCAATTTTGCCTACTGTTACGCAAAGCCAATTAGTGGCACCCTGGGTTGCTTCCTCTGAAAAAAATTTTCTTAGGAGGTGAGAAAAGCTTTAGCTGTTGCCATTCCTAAGGAATCTAAAACGAAAACACTGAAAACCTCCAAGTAAGTAAAGGGAAGAAGAGAACAGATAGCAGTAGAAACCTTTGGTAGTGAGTTAAGAACATGGTCATTAAAAGACCACCTGTCAAAACAGGGGAAAATGATGATAGTTTTAAGCTTGTTGAAAAGAAAGAGAACATAGTATTGCAGACCTAGAAGCTACTGAGATGATGCTAGAGCATGTACTAGTCCAAGCTCAGCACTTATACTTGGAAATGCATGTTTTCTCTTGATCTTCCTCACTCTTTTCTTTTTTTAAGTTTTGCCTCTGATTTCTTTTTCTTTTCTTTCATTTTCTTTTCTTCCTTTCCTTTCTTCTTTTTCTCCTCCTCCCCCACCCCATTCCCCTCTCTTTTTAATAACTACTCTTGCCTGTTGAGTTGCTCAGCTGCTTTCATTTCACTTGGATTTCACAAACAGTGGCTAAGCATAGTGATTGTGTTTGTTGAGAATCTTTTTAAAATGACTTTTTGCTCCAAAACTGCTGAAAAACTCTTTTGGATTGATTCTAAAATGTGTTGACAACCACCCCTGAAGTGAACTCTTGAGATGTTGTTGTCCAAGTGGCTCAGCAAGGGTTTGTTTGCATTGGATTTTGAATAGGCAAGTTGTTTAGCCATCTTTCTCATCTTTTAGATTATGTATGGCTGAGGCTTAGTCCATGGGGGAATTGGTGTGAATCTGGGAAAGCTTACAAGCCCCTAAGTAGTTGCAATTCATGAGTAGGAGGAAACTAAACTCAGGGAAAATGTGTAATATGCCAGAATGATGTTTTCTGAGATCTTCTTTTAGACTTTGAAGCCTCTTTGTACTCTGAAAGAGAATGTGCAGATAATCTAAAGAGAGTAAAACTGTTTTGAAAAATTATTACTGGGAGATAGTTTCCAGTACAGATATGGCTTATGGTACTGCATATCTTGTATCAGTAATGCTTGTGAGCAGCTGAACCATCTGTCTCAGTGAACACCATATGAATCATGAGTGTCTGGATAATTCAAAACTCCATCATGAAGATCTGTCTTACTTGTCTTTAGGTTTTTTCAGAAGGTGCTAAAAGGAAAATGACATGCTGTAGCTGACTTTTGATGGCACAGTTGTCTGTATCTTGACTGAGTTTAGTGCCATCACAGCTGTCAATTACTGTAAAACAGGTTGTGGTGGGAGTGTTTACACCACCAAAATCAGTAAGTGCCAAATAAGGGCTATTTTTTAGACATGTGGCTGTTATACATTTATTACCACACTGCTGCTACATAATATGGTGCAAATATTCCTATCAAAAAGTCAACACTAGGGGGAAAATGTAGTACAAAAATCCCTGTATTAAGACAAAAATGCAATAGATTTGAAAACATGAAAATTAGTAGATTTTTAAAATTTAAAAAAATGTTTTTATCGGTACCGGGTGATCGAACTCACGACCACTTGTGCTTGCAAGGCAGGTGCTTATGCTGCTCAGCAAGAAGAAATAAAAGTAAATAAGGGGAGGAAATATCAAGGACCTGAGAAAATGAAACATACATATTTATTAAGTATAAGTGTAAAATTTTAACTTGTTTGTTGAAATGGGCAAACAACACAAAATTTGGGGCACAAAATGTGAACTGAACTATTATTATGACAACTGATGTCCAAATTGTGTGATATGTTGGGAAGCTACAGAAATCCCTGAAAAAACTTCCCTTCAGTATCATTAAAACTTTGCTGTTCAGTATAAAGTGAGAAATGCTCTATTCAATATACCCAGAGTCTGCCAAAAAATGTATACACACTAAATTTATTAAGACACCATGAGATTAATACAAGTTGCCTTTGACCTTTGTAATTACAAGAGATGCTCGAAGTAGTGACCATTAGCTTCCAAACATTTATTAGTATGTTGAATTGCTGCTTGGGTAACATTGATCATTGAGATTGCTGTAAATGCATTTTTAATTCCTCCTCTAAAGGTTGGCAGTATAGCAGGTTTTCTATAATATACAGTGTCCTAGAGGGTCCCCATAATAAGGGTAACACTATCTGTTGAAAAAACATCCTCCAGCCTCTATTTCCTAAATTGATGGAATTATAAGAGTGAGCCAGCAAGCCAAACTATTCATTATCTTACAATGCACCATGATGCCCTTTCTTCACTTTTAGGTTTATTTTTCATTATTTAGCTGGTCATTTCCTGAGATGTTTAATTAATCATTATGTGCTAACTTTTCATAGTTAAGTGTCCTGGAAACTATAGGATACTCTTGATTTGATAGGGAAAGGGGCATTTCTTCATAATTGTTCTTGCATTCATTGGCTAGCATATTTTGTAACCTACATTTCTCTAAGCCATAATCATCTTGGATAAGACTCAATTCATAGAGTAATAACAACAATAATAATTTTAGTGTGTAGTCTTTATTTCCTCTTATTTGAGGGGTTCCTTCTGTATCATGTAAACTGAATGGCCATGACTGTTTTTTTGCATCTTGGTCCTCCTATTAGTCTTACAAGATTTTTTTAGACTTATATAACTTCCATTTGCCAGAAATTTTTCTTAATTGCTATACTGATTTCATCCTTTATTATCCACACATAGGTAGTGTACAAGCAAACTGAATGTAAATAATCTTGATCATTAGTACAATGACTTGATTGTCAATAGATTCTGCCCTGATTTTAGTTCCCCTCCCCACTCTATTTGGTTAAGTACATTAGTAATCTAAAACAAATTGAAAGAGTTATTTTAAGGACTGACTCATGAATCACAGAATTGATAAAATTATAACCAGATTTACTTATGCAATCAAATTAAACATATACAAGTAGACAATTATTTAAATGAGAGTTGAGTTTTAATTACCAATCTCTCCTCCCTAAAGAATTGACAATAGTTGATCAGCATGAAAGTTCAAGTTTATAACACAGTCTGCTTCCCTTACCCTTTTGGTTTTGATCATCGCATTCTTCCAAATTCCATAACATCTTTGATTTTCACAAGTGAATACTTTTTGCATTTTATTTGAGTTACTTTAAATGTCATGCAAGGGCTTTCATGTCATTGTAAGTGAATTTTGGCCCGAATCTAAGAATGTAACTCAAAATATAATATCATGCAATAAACTGTAAAACATAACATCATACAGAAAACTATACAAATATAAAAGTATAACTCAGTGATATGTTGCTGAAAGGTCACATATGTAACTGTGAACCAGGTCAAGAGATGGAATAATGTAAGCATTTTAAAAGACCCCATGTTCCTTTCTGCAACCAATACTCCCTTTTCTTCTCCAGAAGTAACCTCTCTAATTTCTAACATTATTACTTAATTTGCCTGGTTTTGAACTGTATATACAAGAAACCATACAGAATATATTCCTTTGCATTTAACTTCTTTTGATAAACATTTTGCTTGTAAGACTCACCACTTTTCATTGCAGTTAGCTATAGTTTATTCATTTTTATTTTAATGGAGTATCTCATTACAGTGAAAATGCTATAGTTTATTTATATGTATTACTTTTGATGCATATGAGATTTGGAGTTATTACATACAGTTCTGTGATGATAGTTTATGAAATTGTCTTCCTTGAAATAAAAACTAAAGCTGGGAAGATGACAGATCAATAAGCAGCAAAGTAAAGAGCCTCTCTGAGAGAAACAGCTCAGATGCTGGAATAAAGCATCCTGGAGAAGATCAGACAGAAGGAGATGGATCCTCTTGACACAGGAAGAAACTAAAGGGGGAAAAAAAGAAAAGAAAAACATGGACAAAAGGCTGTAGCCAGACATGCTCTCACTGGAACCACTCCCATTGTGTACAAAATGCCACTGGGATAGGAAGACACACAGTTGCTATGAAGTTGGGTGTTAGCAAGCCTGAGGGCCTCGGTGGGAGGACACAGTCACGGAGGGGAGCTACAGAGGGGAGCTGCGGAACATGAACAGCACTGGCTCAGAGATCTGCACCAGCTCGTGGTGAGTGCGGGGAACTCAGTCCTCCTGTAGGAGTGGGCGATTGGACAGGTGACATTTTGGCATTGGGTAGGATAAGCCCAGAACCAGAACTGCAGTGGCTTCAGTCACCCAATCCTAGCACAGAAGAGATTGGTAAGAATTGCTTGGACTGAGTCCCACCATGTGCACGATCCAATAGCCAAGAACAAGGTATCCCTGAAGTTAACCCTAACTGGCCCCATTGGCACAACATACACTAACGTGGTGAAGACCCCCAGTGGTTGACCAGCTCAGAAGGGAGGGGCCAGCCTGCCCCACCCCTGCTTGTACTTTCAGTGGCATCAGCAGACTGGGGAGGACAGCAATCTCTAGCCAGCATGCTTCAGAGTAATCATAGTCAATACAGGAAGAGCTGGGGATCCTTACTATCCACTTATCTGGAAGAAACCAGAAACATGACAAGAGGAGGAAACAAAAGGAAATCTTCAGCCTCCAACCCAAATAGTACTGGCCCAGGAGAGGTAAACACAGAAGAGATTGGGGGTTTCACACTTGTAATCTCTGAAGAAGTAGCATGTGACATAAAGAAATATCTTCATGAAATTATAAAAGAACTCAAAACAGAACTATAAATACAACAAAAGGAAGATATAAGAAAAATAATAAAAGAAATGCTAAATGTCTCTCTAGAAGACACATATGGAAGAATGGAGGAGCATAGAAAAAGGAGAGAAACCTTTGATGAAGAATATTAAAAACAAATCTAGAACACATGAAACAGGTTCAAAGAGATTACCAGGCAATTAAAAACTCCATTGAAAGCTAGCAAAACTGCTTGAAAGAAACTAAAGATAGACTATCAAACCTTGAAGACAGGTTTGCAATGTGTGATCACGAATGGAAAGATATCTTAAAAATAACAAGGAACCAGTAAGTAACAATACAAAGGCTAGAAGATGACAAGAGGATCTACAACTTAAGAATAAAAAATGTAAGTGAAGAATCAGGGGTAAACACAAATGAAATAGAAAGGATATTTACAGAAATAAAGAAAACTTCCCAAGCATAGGAAAAGGAAATGATATTCCAATATATGAGGGATACAGAACTCCAGCCAGCTATAACCAAAATAGATCTACACCCAGACATATAATAATCAAGATCTCAGAAATTCAACATAAAAACAGAATGTTAAAAGCTGTCAGAGAAAAAGAAACAGATCACCTATGAAGGAAAATCCATCAGAATCATGACAGACTTCTCAACACAAACCATCAAATCAAGAAGAGCTTGGAGCAAAGTATTCCAAGCCCTGAAAGAAAATAACCTCCAACCCAGATTGATGTACCCTGCCAAACTATCTCTCAGAATTAATGGAGAAACAAGATGCTTCCAGGACAAAGAGAAATGGGGGGAGTTTGTGACCACCAATCCAACTCTACAAAAAATACTGAAGGACATTCTAGAGAGAGAGAAAAAAGACCATGGTTTCAGGAACAGTGGCAGAGGGGGCTCACTGAATGGGGCAGACAGTGGAATGAAGGGGAAAAGTAGACAACCAATGGCAGAAAAATAGCATGGCAGAGATGAAGCAGAGAAGGTTGACCATAATCGCTAACATGTATGGCCTTGATACACTAATAAAAAGAAATACAGGCAGAGTGGATCAGGAGATAGGATCCATCAAGATGCTCTATATAAGAAATATAATTAACTTGAAAGAGGGTTTATGGACTGAAAGTCAAAGATGAGTAAATAATGCTTTATGTGCCAGGGAACCAGAAAAAAGTGGGGGTAGCTTGCCTATCAGCTGCAGATTGGTTAGAAATCCATAACAATTTTATACAATGGAAAACTACTTAGCTATAAAGAAAGAAAACCTTGAGGCTTTTAAATGGATACAACTTAAGATCATGCTCAGGGGTAAAAAGGTTCAGGATCACTTAGGTGAATAGTGGGTTGCCTCCCTAATCTAAAAACTAAAGAAGTTAGTGGGATCCAAAATGTACAATGTACCCTGTGAAAGTGAAAGGGGAGGAACTATCTAAAAAAGGAAAGCAGAAGACATTGTTAATCTTGTAACATGATTTGAAATCCATATTATTTTCATCACTCTGTTTACTTTGGTTATATTCAGTTCCAGTTTGTCTACTTGTACTAGATTTGAGGGCATAGACAGCTATTCCAAAGATAGCAAGACATACTACGGCAACCATTTTTAATTTCCTACTAACTTAATCTGAAACTCTGTATCACTTTCACTGCCTTGTTTTAACTGATTATATTTGAATCTGTTTTGTTCAATATCTGTCTTGTCTTGACTGATTTTATTCAAATCTGTTATGTTTGATACTATCAAGTCTGAGAGTATGGGCAGCTTCTCTGAGGACAATAAGAGTCACTATGAAACCCATTCCGGTTTGACTGTTACCCTCTTTTGAAGTCCTATAATGTCTCCAATGTTTTGTTTTTGTTGATTTTGTTCTGTACTGCTATGTTCAATTTTACTGTGCCAGATGATATGGGCAATCCTATTGAAAATAACAAGAGACATCATGGTAACCATTGTAGATCACCTTGTAATGTGGTTTTAAATCATGTACTATGTCCATCCTTTTGTTTTGAATGACTCCACTTTGGTTTTTTTTTTTCTCATGCAGTTTTATTCTTTTCAAAATAAAAATAAAAAAAAATAAAAACTAAGACAGATGTTTTTACTTTTTCATTTCAGCATTACAGTATAAATCATACACCACAGTAGATTAAGAAAAGTATGTAACAACTCTAAAAGCTTGACAGAAATAAATTTCTTATTCACCAATGATATGTGTTATATGTGTAGAAAATCTATAAAATTATTTTCATCTAATCATGAATTCATATGTAAGGTTTACAAGGTTAGCATTCAATTAACATTTAATTAAAATTGATGAAAATTTTAAAAACATTTAAAAAGTCAATTAAGACTCAATTATATACTTACATGATAGTCATAAATGTAGGGAATAAAATTTAAGAATGCACAGTACTGACTTTATATAATCACGTAATAATAATAATAACTGGCTTTAATATTGGGGGAAAAACTGGGTAAAGTTTCCCCTAATTTTGAAATTCTGTACTATTTTTAAAAGCCTATAAATCTAATCTTATGTCCAAAATTTTTTCAAAAAATAAAATTATAGGGTTAAAAATGTATATAAATATATGAGAAAATGAAAAGAGCTGAAGTGTAGCTCAGTGCTAGAGCACTGGCTATACCAGGTCCTGGGTTCCATCTCATAGAGTGGAGAAAAAAAATAATGGACAGACATTTTGTATTCTGTTAGTAACATACTCCTAAGTTTAAACTTGCCTTCATTTAATAAAAAATTGTGCAGTGTATATTGCACAATTTTTCTTTGTAATATGAATTAAATTTATATATTTTATGTAAAAAATGTATATGTGCAAGCACACACACATATATATTTTTTAAATGCTTCAAACATACCAAATGCCTCAAATAAATGTATCTGAAATATAACTAACTATAAAATTGTAAAACATTTTTAGAGAAGTAGCAAACATTTAATTAAATTTAAAAATATAGCTTGTATATGCATTAGAAGTATGGACACTATGAAAATCCCAATTCTCTCCAAGGAACACTTTTAAATCTTATTCCATTTAGTCTTCATGCAATTGCGTTTTATTCCTGCTCTTTTAGGAGTCAATTTTTTTTCCTTTTAATCATTGGCATTGCCATTTTGCTTCTGCTGTGGGCATGGTTCAATTCCATTTCTCTGCATTTCTAATCAGAGGAAATACCTGTCTCTGTGTCTGGCAACCTTGCAAACAGACAGGAGAAAATAGCTGTCCCAAGTTAGGCAAGTCCACTTGAGAAGCCAAAATAAATTACTGTTATTTCTCTGGTCTGTCACCTTAAAACCATCCCCTGATTACAGCAGATAAACAAGAAGAAGGACCTATTTTACTTATTTTTGTTAGTTCTAGAGAGCAAATGAAGACTACTGCTTCATGATTCAATTAATCCTCCTTTTGGTCAACATTTTTTAGTATATGATATGTCCTGCCAAAGCAATCACTGGTCAAGATTTTTTAAGTGCTACCACATACCAAACTCTTTCTTTGTCTTTAAATGATGCACAACAAAGTAGAGAATGGTAGACTTGGTTGACTATGATACAATATATGTAGGGTAGATGCCACAGAGGCAGAGATAATTTTCTGTATCAGGAAATGTTAGTGCTAATCCTTGAATGATTAGTAAAGTTTCAACTCAAAGATGGAAAGAGAAAACAAAGATCAGAGGGATCAAAATAGATAAAAGTATGGAAGTATAAAAATCCTTGATGTATTAGGGAAACTGCAAAACAACACGCAAGGTAACGAGAGTACTTAGTAGGTCCTTTCCTGTACGAGTTATACATCCCCCTCGAGTATTGTTGCATTTTCAAGGACTCTGTTTAACTGTCTTTGTTGTTTTCTGGTTTGAATCAAGAAAATAACAGTGAGCTGATTTTCATGCTCATGAGCACAGAATGCTTTAAAGCTCTTAATCAAGAGCTTCTCTAAGGATATCGCTTGCCTCTTTTTCACATATGGATCCTGGCCAACTAAAATGATTTTTCATGATCTAAATTATCCAATTCTAAAGAACCTGAAAATTACTTATTCACAGGATGATAATGGCCACAATTTTTGTGGTGTTTTAAAATAGCTTTAATACTTATAAATCACGTGGTATGTGCAACTGAACAAACATCTGAATTGTGTCAGTACAGTACCCCAACATTCTGTAAAAGATGTAGAAAAATGCATTTCCCTGTATGAAGATTACCACAGTGACTATGATTAAAGTTTTACATCTAACATAGCTAGATGAGAGCTTTGTATGTCAAGAGGTTGTGCTCAGAATATATAATGAATCTTAATAACTCCATGATAATTATCATTACTTAATGGAATTGCTCAACAGAGATGGCATGATGGGTATGTAACAGTTGTTACATCTGCTTTATCTTACTGTAATTTGTTTGCATACACATGTTCTCTGGTTTACATAAATTTCTTCCTTATTTATGTTTTATTAATTCTCATTATCCTGAATAGCCAGTATTTTTACCAAATATTAATGGCCGAACTAAATGCCTACCTTAGTTTTACTGCATATTCTTAATTTTTTCCTCCAAAATTATAAAAAAAGACTTCTTAATGTTGTTCATTACTTAGCTATTAGATTAATGATAATAACCTCATAAATGTTTATCAAATGGATGTTTCAATCAATGGTTTTAGTGCTTATAATTGTGAGTGATTAAATCAACAAACTCTAAAAAACACAACTCAAATCTGTGATCCCTCAATACAAGGTTTTAATTTTATAAAAACAGGTTCTAAATGCTGCTGGTCTTCTTGCCAGCTGGGAGAATATTACCCACTGCCTTCTCTGCATAGCTACCAGGGGAAAAATAAAGAACCTACATTGAGAGTTTTCTGAATTCATCTTTATCCTCAAAATGAAACAAATTGGGGCAATTTACTGAAGGCTAAATCCTTTAAATGACATTCACCTAACAAGTGGAGGGAAGGGTTTGTGGTCTTAAATGATCAATTTAAGTGCTTTTATAAGTAGGCACAACTTTAACACATCTAAGTGAAGATTCCAACTTGTGGGTTTTAAGATGTTTGTATTTTCACTATCAACACTCTGAACCATGCATATGTATGTAACCCAGGTCTTGAACATAGCCCACGGATCTCAATGTGTGAGTCCCAAACATTAGGTTTTTGTATCCATGATCTGTGTTCTGCTTTCAGCCTTCCTCCCAGTGGCCCGCATCTTTCAGTTTGTCTGCAGTTTTTACTCTGAAGTTACAGAGGGGCATGCTATGCTATCACTTTGTGCTTGCACTTGTACTTGTGACAGATAGTCCCTTGTGTTTGATGTTTCAAAACATTTTATTAGTAAAACATACCTGACTTTTATAAAAAAAATTTTTTTTCTCTAAGCTCTGAGAAAGAAATGAAAGAAAAGCTTATTTATGAGAAGGTGGCTCACTCAACCCTGTCTAATTCTCAAGTAAGCATTTTCCAAGTAACTTCAGTGTATGATTCAGTAGTTTCTCTGAGTTCCAAGGGTGTGACAAGGATAACATATTCTTGAAGATATGATCTGAAATACCAGATTTCAAAAAATAATTATTTAAGCAAATTTTAAAAGTTTAAGATTTCAGAACCTTTAACTGACACTGAGTGGGGTTGGTAATTTTTCCCTCTCCCCAAACTGTGTTGAGCATAAATCTTAGGATGTTTTAAAGATTTTTCTTTGGCAGCTAAGAAAAACACTCTAAATTTATATTTGGTGAATGTACCCATGTATAAATATCCCTGAGCTAGTCTGTTATCCTGTGGCATCTGGAAGAAAGGTGCTATTGTTTTAGATTCCATGATTGAAGTATAGAATAATCAATTCAGAGAGGCCCTATGGGGAAGATTCACTCCCATATGCTATTGAAACTTGTAATGCCTACCTTTTGTTTTGTTTTGTTTTGCTTTTGAGGGTGGGAGTCTCTACAGATAAAGGGACTCTGATGATTTCATGCCTTGGTACAGCTAGTGAGAGCAGTTTCCCTCCATGCCACATTATAAACACCAGTTTATTCAAGACTATTAACTTTATGTTTTCTAAGGAAACTACTTTTTTGTGAGTCCTTCTCTTACTATTATTTTCTTTACTTTCTGGGTCATAGTAACTGGTTGGCTATTTTGTTGGCAAGTATCCTATAACCTGCCAAGCTTATCACCCAGGCATTTTCAGAGATGCATCAGACTTAGTTCTGACAAATACCCTCCATAAATTATTTAAAGCTCCTCTTCATTTCTTGCAAAGCAATGTTTGTTGAGCCTCTCCATGAAAAATCAGTGTAATTCCAGAAGATCATGATAGATTTGCAAGAAAGGAATCTGTCCTGTGCTTACAGGCAGACATCAGCATGGTTCTGAATAGAGTAGTTAAATGAAAATTCAGTTATTTTACCTTTGGTTTTTCTTTTCAAAAACTTTATTACTATATTAAATGGTATTTGAAGAAAAACATTGGTCTTGTGTGTTTCCAAGGTGAAGTATTCAAATGTGTAAGATGATTCGATGTACAAACACTACCTAAATATAGATAATAGACTACCAACTCTGTCTACTGCCATGTCCTTGAGATTTTATTTTGCAGGGCCCAGCTGCAAATGCAGACACGATGGAATTTGGTTTGTGAAGAACCTACAGAAATTACACAAATAACTCAAATTTAAAATGACTAATACACAGACATGCACCTGCTTCTGGAACTTCATAGATTAATCTCATGACCAATAGAAAAGCCCCTTGGAATTTAATTACATGGGTGCAAAACAGAAAATAAAACTGGCTGTGCTTGTAGAAGTGATATCACAAATGTTAACTAGTTCTTGGAACAAGCTTTTCCTGAGGAAAAGATGTGTTTTTCAATTGTCTCTGCTTGTGCAAGACCTACTATAAAGTCACTGCTCTACTCATTTTCTTATCTATTATCCTTGCAGCTGGAACCACTTGGCGAAGATATTCTCCACCAAACTCCGAATATGAATGCTGTGGCTTCTTTACAGAAGATCATTGAAATTCAAAGTACGTGTTGTTTTCAGGTTTTTTTTTTTTTTTTTTTTAATCTGTAAGCAGGTAAAAGTAATTGAGATTATATTGAGAGTTAGGGCATGAAAATAGTTACTTTAATTTGCACATGTGTTACTACCTACTTTATTGCATTAATGTAGCAACCTTATTATATGCTGATGAAGCATCTCAAAAACCCTAGATTTACAATTCTGTTTTTCTCGCTGTTTCCACATACTTAGATTTTCCCAAGTTTCTACCACTAAGCATTTACTGAGAAAAGTGAAGTGTTTAGAAATTGTGATGAGACAGTCCAATATTACCTGAAAGTAAATTATTTCTTAATGATATTGGAATTTACAATCGTCTCCTGTTTTTTGTCAGAAGAAGAAAAATGTAACGAGGCAGCCACGTTCTAACAGAGCAGAGCAGCACAGAGACAGTGTCCAGTTCCTTTCTCAGATCTCCACGCCCCTCCTCGCCATGCAAATGAATCTGAAAATTAGCGTAAAGACAGAAACCAGATGGCAAAATTTGATGCTAAGAAGAATCAAGAAAACTCTTAGTTTCACTAGTGTCTTGTAAATGCAAGTTTCAAACACCACCGTGGAAGTCACTTTCCAGTCATCTCTTTGAGGTGCTGCCTTCACTTGCTTAGCAAATGGAGAAACAGGTGCAAATGGAGTTGTATCATTCATCTAACTGACACTCTGAGCATCTACTTATCATACTGTACATAAACTCAAAATAATTTTCAGCCTTATATAATTTTACTCGTGCCTGTTTTGTGGGCTGTGTTTTCCTGATAAACATTCATTGGGTAATAAGTGAAATAAACTAAGAATTTATAATAGTTTTTGAGACTAGAAAACATTCAAATACTAAGGATCCAAGTCTCTCTCTTTTTTTTTTTTTTTCATCTTTTTCTAGTAATGCGTGTTTGCTGCATGTAAAGTTTATATTCATCTTACGGAGTAGATTTATGTATGTAACACATGCATAATTCATTATTCATAATTAATTCTTTTTTTAGTCCCTTTCTGACTTGCATCCTTCCCTCCATCTCTAAATCTCTGGTCCTCAATAATAACCTCTGGTTATTATGTTGTTACTAGTTCATGTTTATAATACTTAACATTTATGTTCATTGTGCATATTTGGTACAAGTACCGGACACAACTTAAATATGTTTCTTTCCTCTTCACTTCCTACACCTTGTTCTCAATCCGCTGCAGTTCTTCCCATTTGCAAAAGATCTCCGTTTCCTTCTACATTCCTTCGTTTTTCTCTCTATTTGTACTTTACCTTGCTCAAATGAGAGATACCATACCAAGTCTTTGAGATAAGGCTAAGGTAAAGGAACTGACAGAGACGCAGTGCCAATGCTACTCATCCATATGAGTAGAAAACCTTATCACCGTCCTGACCATCTGTCTCATTTCCACTGAGGGTAAGTGAAGAGGGTCCAGTATATGGTGTTCCAGGTCTCAAGTGAAAAATCTGTGATGTTTAAAGCCTTCTCTTGTTCACACATGTCCAATCCAATGCTCCCTTACAGTTCATAAATAATATAAAGATATCCAAGTCTTCATACATAGGATTGCCTTTTATTCTGAGCATTCTTTTGCCATTATACATGCAGAGTATTAGTTACTTTTCCTACATATCTCCTGAGCAAATCTCTTCCATAAGCATTTTGGAGCACTTATGGCATGTTGTTGAATTATCAAGGCACAAAGGTTAGGAGAGAGACAGCAGGGTTTCTGGCATCAAGGAATTTATAGTCCACTGAGTGAGAGAGAAGGAAATTGATGATTTTGACACAGTATTCACAAAATGCACTAAGATCATGGAGTGTTTTCTTCGGTTACTTTCAGCTGGGGACCTCTCCACTTTAAAATCAAGTTTCTTCTAAGATTTTACTGAGTATCCTGCCCAACTTGTTAATCTAATAACTCTTTAGGCTCTCAATACCATATATGGATTTTGGGTAGCACTACTTTATTTCCCATTATTCGGTTACTTGAGTTTTTGTGTCTTTTAATATCTTTTAGTCCTGTTTCCTTACTTACATGCCTATCAACAGGAGGACAGGAATACTATCTTTTCATCCCTGGAGATCCAGACTGGAAAGGCTGGCAGCACAGGAGAGGTTTGTGGTGTCTGGAAGCCTGAGAACTGTGAGTAGATAGATTGGAGTAGGAGCATTTTGAATGACTCTTTAAGGTCAAGAGGTATGAAAGTTTGCATTAAGGGGAGAGTCTAATGAAGAGCTCTGCCTTCTAGGTTAAGGATATGTTATAAAGTAGGCAGTCTTGCTGGTCTACCCAGGAACCATGCCCTTAATCATGAGTTAGCATCCAATTTAGGGAAGATGGACTTATACCCAGTTCTGGGTATACTGTTCTTAGTCCAAGGTTTAGCTAGTCAATCTACTTAACAGTGATTGGTTAAGGAAGGCATACATTTCCAGTTCTGACCAGTGAAAAATCAAGGCTAACTCTACGAACCTACTCACCTGTGTAGTCACTCAGGCTTTACACTTAAAGGGCTCCATTCTTAGATGAATGCTCTTGCTCTCTTTAACTTCTTAGAAAGTTTCAAATGAAGGGTCTATGTTTTCATTTTGCACTGGACCCTGACAATGTAATAGCAAGTCCTGAGGAAAATCAAAGTGTTGATGTTGTAAAAAATAATTTCCAAGAAATAATGACCAAGTACCATCAAAAAGAGAATTTGAGTTTCAGTCAAGAGGGAAACAAGTGGAAGTTGAGATTAAAGACAAAGACAAACACAAGAAAAGAAAGTGCTCTCTCACTGCCTGCAATGTGCAGAGAACGTCAGTATGAAGTGGTTCAATGCTATGACTTTGACACTGAGGAGGTAACATTTTGATGTGATTCTAGGTGTGTTTGATTCTGGGGCTGCTCTTCCAAACTATAGGAGCAGAAAAAGAGTGTGTAATGTTACTGAAATAATAAAGTAAAAAGGGTTATGACAGAGTCTCAAATTTTATAATAGTTTTGAAAATTAAAATTATGAGCTCCTGGCTCAGTACATAATATGTGATTTCCTTACCAAATATAAAATTGTATTCTTTTACTTTTTGCTATTTTGTGTATCACTCTTCCATTTCAAGTGCTCTTACAGGACCTCAAGCCCTTGATTGGGCTCTCTATCTCCCTTTGGTAGGAAAAGTAATTAGGACTTTGGGGCCCAGTGGAAACATCAACATGTGTGAATTCTCCTTTTTTATAAGTTATTAGTAATTTCACAAAGTTGGCAGCAGAGAAATGAACCTCACATGGAACCTTTCTGAGCTGGGGCCCTTACCTGTTAGGAACTGAGTCCTGAAAGTAGTCCTTGTTTAATAGGAGTGCTTTCACTTCACCCATGTCTTTGAGCATTACACAGATGCCTCCTTTCAACCCTGGGAGGGGTTCGGGTTGCCACTCACCTCCTAGCCCTGCTCCTGAGAGTTCTTTTGTGCTGAATTTTAGAACCACACTATCTGAAAACTATGTAAATATTGAGAAGCAGAGCTTATAGCATGTGGGAAACATTCAGGCAAGTTCCTAGATAGTCTTGTCCCAAGGTACATGGCAAAGTGCTGACAGGCCTTCTGTGAATTTCTCTTTGAGCTCTGAGCCCCCCAGCTGAGAGTATGCAGGTGCTGGAGGCTGTGATTAGCATTGGCCCATTGCCTGGCCACATGCATGTGCGTACTCTGCAGCAAGATGATTCTTGTCGTCCTCTTCTTGAGGGTTACTCACTTAGCTGAGGAGAAAAGGCTTTACTAGGCCACAGTGGGCAGCCATTTCTCCTGACAAGTGGAGCTCTCTCTCCATAGATCAGGGTCTGATTGCATCTCAAGATGGTGAATGGGATATGAGGGTCAATTATCTCTGCAAAGACAAAAAGAACCTTTTGTAAAGGTTCATGTTTTTCCCCAATAAAATAAAGATAGAATTACCATATGATTCAGTCATCCTCCCTCTGGATTGGTCCAAAAGAACTAAAATCAGAATCTCAAAAATATAGTAACACCTCCATTTCATTGCAGCACGCTTCACCAACAGTCAAGAGATAGGAGCAACTTAAATGATTATCAGTGGATGAATAGGCAAAATGTGTGGTAGTTGACACAATGGAACATGATTCAGCCTTACAGAATGGGCTTTTCATAATATGTGCCAATTTAGCATGATGTGTTTTTTGCTGAAGTTCTTCTTTATTTGCTCTGAATTCCAATACATTTAACCAGTGACTAACATAGAGTAGGTGCTTTTTAATGTTTGGTCATTGATTGAATCAATCAGTCAATGTTTGCACCACATTTTTCTTCAACCCAAGTTGATTTTTAACTCATTTAAGATATTTTTACTTATTTACCACTCCATGAAAAAAGAAAAGCTAAGATCAACAGGTAAAATATATGAGAGCCATTTATTTTTCCTACTTCACAGCCCACAAAAATGAGTTATGTCTAATTTAGGAAAAACACAAACTACTTTTGTGAGCTGCCATTTCCGTGGCTCAGCTGGTATTTGACTACATGGCAGTGGTCACCAACAAATGCCAGATTAAGAGCCCTGAGTTTGATAAGCGGTGTTTGAGTGTGTCGTTTCCTGTTCTGAAACCTATGGTGACAGCCTCTGCAACACTGAATTCTTCTACTCTTCCATATGGTATGGTAAGAAACAGAGTTCTCAAATGCCATTCTTTGTAACAGTGCTGGCCCATGATAACATTTTTACTAATGTTAGAGAGGGAGAACAGTAAAACAAATTTTCCATAAAACTAAATTTACTTAGTTTGAAATACTAATCTTAAGTTCTAAAGACATAAAATGAATAATATTGATATTGATCTGTGAAGCCTAGAAATATGAGCACTGTTAAGTACAGAGCTATGCTTTTCATTTTTTTATTTAAAAATTAGTAAGTAGAATACTACTTTTTTTTTTGTCTTTTTGAGACAGGGTCTCACTATGTAGTTCAGACTGACCTTGGGCTCACTTTGTAGCCCAGACTGGTCTCAAACTTGCAGCATTTCTTCTGCCTCAGCCTCCTGAGTGCTGGGATTGTTGGAGTACACCACCATGCCTGGTAGAATACTACTTTTAAGGGTCCACCAAATTTGTAGACCTCCTTCATGATAGCAGTGATAATCATAGTATCTTTTGATTTGTGGATCAAATTATCTACATATACAAAAATTTGAGAATTCTTTTCTAATTATACTGCAACCCTCCAATGATTTGCAGTTAATAAATTGAGAAAATACTACTTTAGAGGTTTTTAAAAATGATACAAATTTTACTATGTTATGGTTTGTGTTTGAATTCCCCCCACAAAGCCTCATGTAATCATGGAGGTGGATGAATGTAGCATTTGTGATTGGTTAATTTTCTAGTGCCTGGATTGACAGTGTGAGTGCTGCACCTGCCCAGGTGTACGTAACCCGTGTACAGTGTAAGGGAGGGAAGAAGACATACTTTCTCTCTCTTTTGCCCTTTTTTGCTCTTGCTATTTACAGCTGTCATAAACGTTTGCCCCTTAGCCACGCCACCCTGCCTTGGAGCCAGATGAGTATGGACTGAAACCTCCACAAAACTGTATGCTAAATAAACCTTCCCTTCCCTGATTTTGGGCATCAGGTATTTTGTCACAATAATGAGAAGAAAGTAACTGAGACACAGTATAATTTTCTCTACTCACCAGCCATGTGATGACTGAGCAAAGCATTTCTCTGAGAAGTTTTGAGAGGAAGCATATGGCATATCACCTTGCTGCTTTTCTAAGTTGGTGCTCCTCTGGCAACAAAATGACAAATAGGAAGCAAAATCACAAAAGAACGACATGAAATTTTTCAATGGAAAACTTGCATCTTTCTACCTGTTTTGGGATCCTTCCTTCTTTGGAAGATTAGAATAGTCTTAATTATTTTCCCACATCTGAGGCACAAGACCTGACACCTACAACTTAAAGGTGGAAACATTTACTTTGACTTATGGTTTCAGTACACGGTCAGTGACTCTAAGGCAGAAACAGGATGGCAGAGGCACATAATGCAGGAACAGGTACTCAACGCATGACAGCCAGGAAACAGAGAGAGACGGGACACACCCTCCAACCAAGCCCCACTTCCTAATAGCAGATTCAGCTATCAATGAAATGAATCCACCAATAAATAAAGCACACATGATCTGATCACCTTCCACACTTACGAGAATTTGGGGGAACATTTTAGATCTAAACCATAACAGATATCTTCTTAGAGTTCATGATTATGCTAGCCAAGACAAAATAGAGTGACAAGCACAGAGTGAGGAAGGAACAGTACTAATGATTTCATCATATGTTCATGTCAACTGTAGGTTATGTAAATAGACATCCAAGTTTCATGTTTTCTATATATAAAATTTGTTGGTAAAATCAATCCTCTATTTTTTAAGTACACAGAGTATTATTTAGGGTAATTAGAATGAATTTATAGTCCCTTGAATTTCTTCAGCTTTGGAGAGCAAATTGAAGTAAGGTATGATCTCCTTTGTTGAAGGAGAATGTTAGAAATTATAGGGTGGTTGGGCATCTGCATATACACAATCACACATTGTAGAGAAATAAGAATGAAATCTCTGTTCCTGGAAGAGCAGAAGCAAATATATTGGACATCTATTCCTTATCATAACTGTTTAATCTCTGTTTGCCTATGTATTATTGAGAAATCTCTTCCTTCTTCTTTCCCTAATCTTTATAGTCTTACATTTTTTTCCTTTATTTTTATTTTTATTCTTGCTCAATCTGTAGTATTGGAAGCTACCATCCAAATAACAGCTAATACCAAAAAAAAGGCAAAGGAATGCTAATTTCATTGACATATTTATACTCTTTCCAATGAGAGATAATTAGTGAGTAAAATAAAGTACTAAATAAATACTATTGATTTTGTATTAGAATGAATAGTCACAGTATGTTCTGTCTAGTTCTTTTGGTGATTAAGAGATAAGATATGGACATTGGTTAATGAGGAAAAAATGTTTAAGGTAAATCTTTCTGTAAAAGTATCAGTGATTGTTTTCTTTCATCTGAAACACCATTCTCAGCCCTCCAGCCCCTCCCCGCTCCTATTGTAGACCCAGCCACTCCCCTCCCCTCATCAAAGGAGTCATTTTCATCACACATTGCAGGAGAAAATCCAGATTATATCTAAGCCAATAGGAATTTATACATATCTCCTGTTGTGCGAGAAATTGTCCAACATTGTAACCTCAGAGGCCTATGTACACATTTAAGGGGGTTGTTTCTCCAGATTGCAACATATGCTGCATAAATCATCTCACAAGCTTGCCTCACATCTTGACTCCACACCCACATGCTAACCCACTCATTTTTTCTTTCTGTTTTTATTCCTTTTGTGTTTCATTTTGATTTTCTGCTTTTTTCTTTCTTTCTTATCTCTTATTTCCTCTCTTCCATCCTACAAAAGTTCAAGGAAGAGGACAAGACCACCCATAATGAGTTACATGATTATTTCTGACATTCTCCTACTACAATGGCAGTCGTATCCCACTTCAACTTATCCTCAAAAGTTCAGTATCCAGGGCTGGAGATTTAACTCAGCTGCATAAGCGCCTGCCTGGCAAGCAAAAGATAGTGAGTTCAATCCCCAGTACCCCCCTCCAAAAAAAAAAAAAAAAAAGAGTAAAAAAAAAAAGTTCAATATCCATGAATTCTGGGAAAGAGCTTTTCAGTTATGAGGATATGAGTTTTCATTTCAATCAGGGAAGAAGCATGTCCAAACATGCATTTCAAAATATAATTATGTTCACACCAAGGACAGATTAGCAGGGATTTCTGTCAGATATTAGCAGTTAAATTCAGAAGTGGAAATGGCATAATATAATTAACTGGCATAGAGTGGGTTAATACTTTCTAAGACTTCTGTAGTCACCTTCTTAAATGGGAAAGAGCAGAAGAAGCAATGACTTTAAAGGAAAGAAGAAAATAATTAGACTTAAAAATAGAAACATCACTAATGGAAAGTCTTGAAAATGGGTAGGGTGACAACATTGTCTTAAACATCAATTTTTCTTTACACAGAAGTTATAGAGAGGCATTGAACAAAATTATTTATATGATAACGAACTATTAGCAAGTAATAAAATAAACTATTGTGTGCTTACAGTGTGCCAGATGCTATTGTATGCTCTCTTGTCAATATAAGCTAACTCATTTAATCTCCAAAACCCTAAGAGGTACTGGTTTCAATTGTATTTTGTAGCCAATTATCCTGTAGGATAACAAGGATAATTAACTTCTTGGACTTCACTTAGCTAATGAGTGGGCAGAAGCAACATCATAAACCAAACTCCAGAGTCTTTCCTCTTAGCTGCTGCTATACTATCTCACAAATAAATTTCTTCCTTCTGTAATTGCTTTGTAATCAGTTTTTCCCATTCCAAAAGTGACATTTTAGAAAACATCAGTTCAAATGGACTTTTTAAAATTTCAAACATTTTGACTGATTGAGATTGAGCCATACTCAGTTCTAGAATCCTTGTGTGAAATTATGAGAAGCTGTGGAGCTATGAGTTCCATTTGGATCTCCTGGTAAACTTGTAAAATACATCTAATCAGAAAAAAATGCAAAAACTGGCAGAGTTTCAGATCCCTGCCCTGTTGAGTTTAAAACACTGACTGTTGTCAGGTGTGAGCTGCTATTTGTCATATATTCTTTGGCTTAAGATAGAGCCCTTGACATGAGAGCCCTGGGCCCGGCAGACCTTCACTGCAGAAAAGCAGTGCTAGACGTTTTCCTGTGGTTCACCCCCAACCCTCGCCCGTACCAGAGCCAGGTCAAACTTGTACACATGGGTTTTTTAGTTGATTTTGAATTTCTAATTAAGCATTCTCTTGAAATGCTGAAATTCTGATTATTGCATGCCCTAATACCATAATGTACCAGAAGAAAAAGGAAAATCTTCCATCTGCTTAGAGATTTAACTTGCCTTGGTGATTTATTTTTATTCCAACTGCATCTGCAATTATGAGTTTTCTTCACTTACATTTCTTCCAAGGCAAAACTTATGAAAAGAATAAATAAAACTATGCATGTTTATAGGACTAAAAGCTCTTTATGAATAGGAATTCTTTGTGATTCTAACCTCAGTTGTTAGAACACAAGTGAGTTTCACACACATGATAGCATTCACTGGATTTGGTATAATAGAAGGGCAGGTTTGAGGGAAAATCGTTGTAGGTATTTACATGTGGTATGTATTGTCCCCACACAACTCTGCAAAAACAGTTATTTTGTTCATGGACAACTTGAGGCTAAGCAAGTTTAGATAATTTGTTGAAGGTCTTTTTGCTAGAAGTAGTAAAATCAAGAATTTCCTGGAGTGGGCTGTGATGTCAAAGCCCTTGCTATTTTATTTTATTTTATTTTATTTTATTTTATTTTATTTTATTTTATTTTATTTTATTTATTTTAAAGAGAATAAAACACAAGGGAAGAGAACAAAGCAAATTAGAACAGAACAATGCAAGCAACATAGCACATCACTGCATGACAACCGGATAGCAACAGTAGCTACCATAATGTCTTTTCTTTGAAACAGTTCAGAATACCTTCACACACAATAATATCAAACATAACAAAATAGTATAAAACCGTTCAAGAGAATGAAAGCATTACAGGACATTCAAAAACAAATAACAGGAAATGAACAATGGCTACTATAATATCTCATTTTCCTTAAAAAATTTGTTTATACCATCACACATAATAAATTCTAATATGACAGAACAGGATAGAACTAATCAAAATAGAACAAAAGCATGGTAGGACTTCAAAGCAAGATGATAGTAAATCAGCTGTGGCTGCCATAATGTCTTGTTTTCTTCACAATAGCTGTTCATACCATCACACATAATAAAATCAAACAAAACAGATGAATGAATGAACCAATCCAACCAATGAATGAAAACATAAGACTTCAAAGCAATATAATGGGAAATCTTGATTACCATAAAATCTTATGTACTCTTACCATTTCTTACACTAGGGAGACTACATGTGAGTTACACATGTGAGTTTGATTTATTTCACTTATGAGTATGGTCTCAAGTTGCATCCATTTATTTGTAAATATCTCAATGTGATCATTCATTATAGCTGAGTAGTACTCCATTGTATAAAAAATCCACATCTTTTTTATCCATTCTTCAGTTGATGGGCATTTAGACTGTTTCCAAGATCTGGCTGTTACAAATTGTGCTGTTATAAACATGGGTGCACATATATCACTGTGATATGATGTTTTCAATTCTTCTGGGAATATGCTCAGAAATGGAATAGCTGGGTCAAATGGGACTTCCAATCCCAGCTTTTTGAGGAACCTCCAGACTGACCTCCACAGTGGTTACACCAGTCTGCACTCCCACCAACAGTGCAGAAGAGTTCATTTTTCCCCACAGTCTCTCCAGCATTTGTTGTTGGTAGTTTTGTTGTTACTGGCCATTCTTTCTGGAGTGAGATGGAATCTCAGTGTGGTTTTAATTTGCATTTCTCTAATGACTAATGATGCTGAACATTTTTTCTTGTATTTATTTGCCATTTGTATTTCTTCATCTGAGAACTGTGTATTCATCTCAGATGCACATTTTTTGATTGAGTCTTTGAATTTCAGGGGCCTGATTTTTAAAAATTCTTTATATATTCTAGATGGAAGTCCTTTGTCTGAGGGACAGTTCACTAAGATTTTTTCCCAATTTGTGGGTTTTCTTTTCACTATGCTGGAGATTTCTTTTAACATGCAGAAACTCTTTAATAAGACATGATTCAAGTTATTGATTCTGTGAAGTATTTCCTGTGTGGTTTGATTCTTGTTCATGAATTCTCTACCTACCCCTATGTCTTCAAGATTTCTACCTACTTTGTCTTCCAACAGATTTAGTGTTTCTGTTTTAATATTTAGATATTTGATCCATTTAGACTTTAGTTTAGTACATGATGATAGGCATGGGTCTAGTTTTAGTTTTTGGCATATGGAGAGCCAATTTTTCCAGCACCATTTATTAAAGAGACTTATCTTTCATCCAGTGGACATGTTTGGCCGCTTTATCAAAGATAAGGTGGCTGAGTGTGTTTGTAGTTGTAGTTGTATCTTCTAATCTATTCCATTGATCTTCAGGTCTGTTTTTATTCTAGTACCATGTTGATTTTATTGCAGTAGCTTTGTAGTATAACTTCAAGTCAGGAATTTTGATGCCTCCTGCCTTGCCTTTGTTGCTTAGAATTGCCTTCACTATTCTAGGTCTCTTCTGGTTGCAGATGAATTTTAGGAGTGATTTCTCTAGATCTATGAGGTGTGCTAGTAGTATTTTGATGGGGATTGCATTGAATCTGTATAACAATTTTGGAAGAATGGCCATTTTCATAATATTTGTTCTTTCTATCCATGAACAAGGGATGTCTCTCCATTTTCTGAGGTCTGCTTTGATTTCTTTTTCAGAGTATTGTAATTTTCCCTGAATAGATCTTTTACTTCTTTTGTTAGATTGATTCCTAAGTATTTCATTTTTTTAGATGCTATTGTGAAGGGTGTGGCTTCTCTTATTTCTCTCTCAGTGATTTTGTTGTTAGTGTAAAGGAATGCTATTGATTTTTGAGTGTTGACTTTGTATCCAGCTACATTACTGAATTTATTTATTATAGTTAGGAGTCTTTCAATGGAGTTTTGGGGGTCTTCTATGTAGAGTATCATGTTGTCTGCAAATAATGATAATTTAACTTCCTCTTTTCCTCTCCTTACTCATTTTTATTTCTCTCTCTTGACTAATTGCTCTGGCTAGTATTTCCAGCACTATATTGAATAGGAGTGGTGATAATTGACATCCTTGTTTTGTGCCTGATGTTAGGATAAAGGCTTTCAGTTTTTGGCCATTTAATATGATGCTGGCTGTTGGTTTGTCTTAGATGAAAGCCCTTTCTATGGAAGCAGTTGTTTGACTTTCCTGTTCCCATCCTGTTTCACAGGTAAGAGCAATGTTACCAGATTTCCTAGTTCCAAGTATAACTGGATAGACTCTGTAACAGGCTCTCCTAAAAAACCAAGAGTCTGCATATGGTAAAACTTTTCTTCTTCCCTCCCACCAGCCCCAGCATCTCTCTCCTTCCTTCCCTCTTTTCTTCCTTCCCTCCTTCCTTCCTCCCATCCTTCTTTCCTTCCTTTCTCTTTCTTTCTTTTCTTTTCTTTCTTTCTTTTGCCTTCTTTTTCTTTTCTCTCTTATTGTTCCTCTTGTGCTTCCTCTCTCTCTTTCCCTCTCTCCTTCTTTCCTCCTTCCCTCTCTCTGTCCTAATATATATGCTATCTGGAATAAAAAGTGTGAAGGAAATAAAGGAACCTAGACAGCAGATGATCAATGAAAAAATAATCCTAAACCAGCGATGGCCAGAATGTCTCTGCCAAATATAGATGCTTCAGATCGTAGACCCATGTGCCATGAAGTTGTTGACCTGTGTACTTAAGACCTTATTTTCTAGTTCATAGTACCTTGTTTCTCATTATTTATTACCCCTTTCCTTTACTTCTCTCTTATCTCTTTATACCACTTAACAGTGTTAACACATATTAATCTGCCTTTCTATCTTTCCATTTACCTTACCACCAGTCTTGCTCTTCTACTTTACTAGTTGTAGTAATCAACTTTTCTATGAGTGAGATACAATACCAGGTACCCACAATTTCAGGGAAGAAAGGTTTAATTTATCTTTCTTTCCTAGAGATTCCCCACACAGTCGGCTGGCTTCCAGGTGAAGGCATCATGGTGGTGGGGCGTGGCACAGAGAAGCTGCTTAGTTCATGTTGACCTGGAATCAGATCAGGGGACAGTGCCAGAGAGGAACAGATGAGTGATCATAAAATAGTACCTAAGCCACCATCACCTACCGAGTCACACTCAGAACCATGTGTTACTTGTCGGGCAGCTGTTTCTTAAGTCAGTGAAGTTGGAACATCAAAACTAATGGTCACAACAATCCAAGAAAATCTCAACTCTGGATATAGTCTACAAATAACTTTCTCCAACACTGCACCAAGCTAAATAAGTAGGTCTACTAGAGATTGTCATGAAGCATAGAAATTTGACCCTGCATAACTTCACAATCATGAAACTCAGATGAGCCCATTAAAATCTCACTATTTTTTCTGAAGAAAACATCCTCCATTTTCTCTCATCCAAGTTTCCAAACTTCTCTGCTCTCCTCCTTTCCCTCCTCCTCTGCCTTCCCCCTTAATCTCAGCAACAAACTATATAGAATAAACTGCAGCTGCCGGTTTGCTTTCTTTGAAATGTTCCTTCCTGTCAATATTTAAACACTCTAAAATTCTTACCATTTTAAACACCAACTACAGCTACCTCAGTTTTTCTGTAGTTGACCAAACTGTTGTTCTGTAATCCTTTTTACCCAGTTGTCTCCATTTTCTGAGTTCTAAATCCTTGTCAGAATGAGTCTGATCTTGGTCACCAGGGGCATCTGAACTGCCAGATTCAAAAAGTGATCTTATTAATTAGAACACTTATATTTAAAGAAAAGCTTGAATACAATACAGAGTTCTCCCCTATAACATTTACCCAGCTTCTAATATTAATATATTGTATAGCCAAAAGTACTAATTATTGAAACTAAAAAATTATGGTAATATGATATTCTTTAGCCTTACTAAAAATTTCTCTGGGTCCCGTATTCTATTTCAGGATTCAGTCCATGATCACATACTGTACATAATTGTTATGGATTTTTGTCTTCTCCCACTTCCTTTTTGCACCTGGCACAAAAGTGGCATTTTAAAAAAGAATACTGGTCATTTTTAAAGAATGTCTCTCTTCTTAGAATTTTTTAATATTTATTCAGGATTTGATTGAAGATACAAAATTTGTGGCAAGAATGGCAGAGTGATGATGTTGTATTACTCTCATTGTATGTTATGTTAGGAATCCAATGAGGTCAATATACTATCTTCTTCTTGATCACTTGGCTAAGGAGATATCTAGCGTAAGTGTTTCTTTGTGGACTTAATAATATATTGGTATAATATTTTTAATTCCCCTCAACCTTTTGCCCACTAATTGTAACATTCCTCAGAACATCTTGCCTGCAACAATTATTACAGTATTGTTCCAATATTGATTTTCTGTTTTATTCATTTTTCAGCTCCTTTAATGAGGAACTGGCTTTTCTTTCATGTTTCTTAATAGTATATTAATATAGCTTTGGACTCTATGAGTTATAATCCATTCTGCTCATCATTTACACTGCTGCTCAGTTGGTTTCGGTTCTGACTGTTTAGATCAACTTCGGTCTGATTCCTTCCACCTTTCGACAGGACTCCATCTTTTTATGAGCACTTTTTTACTTTCTGGCACTACACAAAGTTCCAGGCTCACCTTTGGAATGTATTAATTTAGTTTTTCTCCCAAGATTAGTCTGGGTTCTTGAGAGGAGCAGAACCAGTAGGAGATACACGTATAAAGAGGTTTGCTATAAGGGGTTGTCTCAGAGTTGTGAAAGCCGAGAAGTTCCATGGTGTGCAGCTGGCAAGCTAAAGACTCAGGAGAGCTAAAGGTACAAGTTCCAGACTGAGTCTGTAGGCCAGAAAACCAGGAAAGCCAATGGTTAAGTTCCAATTCAGGTCCAAAGACAAGAACAGGTAAAGGCTGATGTCAGTGACAGCCAGAGGGAGATCAAAACAGATAGAGAGAGGGAAAGGGAAAGAGGGAGAGAGAGAAAGAGAGAGAGATAGAGGGAGGGAGAGAAAGACAGAGGGAGAGAGGGAGAGAGAGAGCTTCATTAGGCCATCAATGAATTGGCTGAGTCTCACCCACATAGAAGAAGGGTAATCCGTTTTACTCACACATGTGAATCTAGATATATTCTAAAAAACACTCTCAGGATGATGCTTAATGAAATATCTGGGCACATGGTGAGCAGTCTCAAGTTAATACAGAATCGCTACTACCACCTGCTGCAGCCCTGGATTTAGCTCCATCTTCAAGGAACTCTGGATACTTCGATGGAAAATACAATATTGAAGCTATAATCTATTTTTCCTTGCTGTTGGAGTGCCATTGTTTCCAGACCTTCTAAATGAACACAGCCAAGGGATGTAAATGTCTATCCTAATTCATATATATGTATATATATGTATATATATATATATATATTTGTTTTTATGGATAATTATCACTGTATGTATTTTAAAAACATATTTCCTACTGGTATCTGTGTTTCAAATCCAACACGATGGGACTTATTTTACCTTTCCCTTTCTTCATTACTATCTTTCTCTAAACATGAGAAATCTGGCTCTCACTATCTATAATTACTTATTTTTAAAATTCTTATAGGCATATAAAGCAGTTTCAGAATTGTTAATCCATATGCTTGTGAGAAACAGTATACTATCTAATGAACCATACTGATATGCAGTTCTTTTATCCTTAGCTTACGACTGTCTACTCAAAACGTTGTTTTCTAAAGTTATCCAGATTAGTTTTTCCTTGTTTTCCTTTCAGTGCATTGATGTTCTCATTTTTAATATTTCATTGGTTTTATGGGTTTTTTTTACTTTGCCCCTCCCCACGTGTCCTACTTGCTTTTACAATTTACAAGCAGTAAAAGTCACTTTTTCTGCTGAAAATTCATGTGGGCATGAAAAAATGCATAAAATCATGTCTGCCCCACCACAACTTATTACTCCAAAGATTTCCCTGTACTACCCTCTTCTCTCTTCCAATTCCTGGTAAACATTAACTTGTTTTCTGTTCTTTAGGTTTCCTTTTCCAAAACGTTATATAAATGGAATCATATACACCATTTGAGACAGTTTCTTTCACATAGCTAAAATTCTCTGTATCACTGGGTCTATCAGTAGTTCACTTCTTTTTATCATTGTGCAGCATGTATTGTGTGGATACTTCCACTGTTTGTTTACCCATCTGCCTGTTAAAGACATCAGGGATATTTCCAGTTCAGGACAACAGTGTATAAAGCTGCTGTACACATTCACATACAGATTTTTGTGTGATCATAATTTTTCATTTTTCCTGTGCGGAGACCAAGGAAATGGATTTCTGGGTCATATAGAAACTTATACTAAACTTTATAAAAGCTGCTGAACTGTTCTGCACAGCATCTGTATCATTTTGCATTTCCACTAACAAAAGATTTCCAAGTGCTCTGTATCCTCATTGATGCTTGCATTGTCTTTGTTCTCAGCCATTCTAATAGATGTATCGTGATATCTCACTGTGGCTTTATTTTCCATTTTTCTAGTGATGTCAAGACTGTTATATTCCATAAATCTTCTTTAGTAGATCTTTAGACCTTTTCTTCCTTTTTTAAATTTTAATTTAATTTATTGAGTACTTATGTATTCTGGACACATAATGTTTGCCCCATACATGACTTCATTCCTCATTTTAGTTAATTCCTCATATGTTTATTGCTATTGAACATGTCTTTTTTTAAAAAACACTTTTCTCTATTTCTGGAATCTTTCTGACACTCTGATCTCTTCTGTCCATACGTCCCCTTTCTAGCTTCCACATCTCCCTGAGGCCTGCTCACAGTATCTCTTCTTTCCCAAATAAGGCCTGTAATTTCCCAAGCTAAGTGACTAGAGGAGGTTTGCAGGCTGCAATATAAAGAGGAAGAACCTAATAAATGATTCTACTAAATTAATAATAAAGTGGCCAAAGTTTGAGAAAACTAAAGTGACTTGAATTTATGAGTCAGAATATTGGAGATGAAGGAGAGAGAGAGAGAGAGAGATCCATGTGTAGGAGTTTTCTTAATGCTTTATCTTAATAATAGTCTTTGTTTATTTTAGTACATGTTTAAAGTACAAATGATTATATTTAACATGGGGAGTTGGTACATGAACACATCTTAATTTTTCTTCATTTTTCCCCTGACCATTCCTTCCCTCCTTGTTTACAAACTTCGCAAGGCTGGAGAAATAACTAATGGTAAACAGGTTAAATAATAAGAGGACTTAATACAAAATTGGGAGCAGTTTTTGTTCAAGTTAACCCCTGAAAGGAAATTTTAAAATTCACCAGGCAGCACATTGAAGACTCTAAACAGTGTCATCTTAGTTGCAGGACTAAGCCAGCTTTGTAAAAGATGAAAATTACTAGGCATGTAAAATAAGGAAACTAGAACCACAAGGTAAATCAGTTAACGGAAACTGACTTAGAACATTAAATAAACATTTACTGTACTTCCAATAGGAAGAAGAAAGTGCAGGCATGAGGAGATAAAATAAGCAAACAAAAAATGTGCAAATGGAAATTTTAAGGATGAAACATATCCGATTTTTTTTTTAAAAAACACAACCTGGAGGAATTAATGGAAGATTATCACTGCTGAAGAGGAAAAAAGAAAACTACCAGGGTTGAATTCATAGCAATGAAACCTGTCTAGAGTACAGCATGGAGAGATGCTGTATGGATGATGGGCAGGAGAACAATTGTGTAACGTATGTATAAATTCCAGGGAAAGTGCACACCTGTGTGCGCATGTTTATGTGTGTGTGTTGGCAGGTATATTTAAAGACATATGGAAAAATGTTTTGTACATGTGATGACAACTACAGATTCATAGATCAATAAGTCTTAAGCAGAATAAACACAAAGAATCATCGTGACAGACATTATAATCAACTCTTAAGAGATGGCAGATAAAGGGAGAGATATTACATATAGAGAGATCATATTGCATACAGAGAAAGTTAGAATTTATAAAGAAAAATCCTTTGAACTGCAAAAATATTAAGTCAAAGAGTGCAAATATTAAAGACCATATACTATATGATTCCACTTGCATGAAATTCAAGAAAAAGCAAAAGTACAGTGGCCGAATTTCAGTTCTTGTCTATGGTCGAGAAAGGGAAAAGGGACAAAAAGGATTGACTTTAAAGGGCCAAAATGAACTTTATGAAGTACTGAAGAGAGTCTGTATTTTTTAAATCTTAGTTATATGACTACATATATTTGTTAACATGAATCATCATAATCTTCCCTTTAAATTGGTAAATTTTATTGACTAAAAACTACTTCAATAAAGCTAATTGGAAATAGTCACCAAAAGGAGCAAATATTTCACTTTTTAAACCTTCTAGAGAACTTCAGTGATAGGAAAGTAATTGCAAAAAGGAAAATGTTTAAATTGATACCTATAAATAAGCAGAATGGTATGAGAATGATTAAACAAATTGAGTACTCAAATCATGCACAAGATTTGAACCTAAAAACCTGTAATTGTATTTGGAAAAATCTTCTATTTATAAGTAGATTCTTTGAGAAAAACTTATTCTAAGATAAACTGATATTTTGATATGAAATGGAATGAAACTGAGAAGTCATAGATTTTGCAATATTTGATTTGGAAAATTTGAAAGCATCATAAGTAGAGAAAAGTTTTAATGATCCTGTCTTATATAGAATAAGTTGTTTACTCCAAAGGAAAGAAAAACATTTTGGAATAAAATGCACCAAGAAGGAAGAATAATGTACACAAAGCAGAAGATTCTCTTGAGTTTTCCATATAGCACCATTTTTTAATTTTTCTCAAACAAAAATACTATAGTTTCTTAAGATGAAAAATAAAAGACACCAAAAATCTTAAATTTATTAACCATAAAATTCAGCTCTGAAGACTATTGCAGGCAGTTTTTTTGAAAAAAAAATCTTAAATATTTAGAGTTCATTGAAATAATACATTCTTCTTAAAAAACAGCAACATTGTATGATTGAGAGATTCAGTCACAAAACTGATTAACATATGGGAATATTTACAAAGAAACAATTCTGTTGTTTTCTGTTTGTATATGTCTATATTAAAAAGTTACTGTTCTTTGATGTACACGAATTATGCAATTTTTTAAAAATTTTTTTTATTTAGAGAAAAAAAATGAAACAGAAAGAGGATAGAAAAAATACAAAATTTCCCAAAAGACAAAAACAAAAACAAAAACCAGTAAGAAATCACTAGTTGACAATTATATATTTTCCTCCTAGAAGTAGTTGTTCAAGTTACAAAAGTAAAGCATACAAAGTAGATATTTAAACAGTGAGACTGCAATCAGCTCTGTTCATCTATCCAACAAAAAACTTAGTATTAGGGTCATCAATCCTACACACTCAAACATACATGCAGTTATATCCTTTAGAATACTTTCCTTCTCTCTTTTTTTACAATAACTATAATCAATTCTCAAACTGTTTAGAAGTTGTACACATGTATATGTCTCTACATGCATATCTAGCCTTTCTGTATTAGAGGGAAAAACAAAACAAAACAAGTCAACAATACAAATTCCTAGAGAAACACGAAATGAGAAGGATATATAAAACCACAATACTAGGTGATCTATGGTTGTCACCATGATGTCTCCTGTTATTTCCAAAAAAATTGTCTACATCATCAGGTGCAATTTTTATTTTTAAGTGAATTTTAGTTGTGAAAATAAATTTTCAATAGGACTGTCATGTAAGTCCACTGGTAAAAATAATTTTGACAAATATTTCCATAATATATAATTTTTAAATATTTAGCCCCCTTTTAACTTCATTCTGTTTATGCACTAATTTTCAACTCATCTCTAGTTTTGCACTTATACAATGTTTAGAGTCTGACAGAGTTTTCCATTTAGCTGTCAATAGTCTCTGGGATTGGAGAAGATAAGAAGAGTTTCAGGTTAGTTCCATTTTCCTTCTCTATAAGGGCAGTATGTATAATGATGAAAGAGGGCATCGTTCAATTTGGAAGAAGGGAAAAAATCTGACAATGAGTAGCTCTGAGTTTTCCAGAATAATGATGGAAGAGGGAGGTTTGGAGTCAGAAGATGTTCAAACTTGCTAGGAGCTTTGATTGGAAAAACTGTTGGTTGAGGTATTATTTCTACCATGGAACTTCACAGGTTAACTACATATTTTTTCAAATTGTGCATTACCAAGAACCATCTAGTTTTTCCTGGAGTTTGATGACAGGGTACCTGCAAGATGCCCCCTCTTCTTGCCTTTCTGACCAGTGAAATTCAAATTTTGGTTTTCTCCTCCAACTCTTGACTGTTTGCTTTTCAATATATACTTTATACATTTATTGTGGATTCATTCTTTGCTTTACTTTTGCCAGGTAAAACAGAAATGGCAAATAATGAAGGCTGAATAGTCATTTTTTTAAAAAGTGCTGAAAATTCAGAAGATTTACATAGTGGGAAAAATGAATAAGGATAAAGGATATGACTGAAGAGGGAGTGTGCATGTCCAGTTTTAATGGAAAACTCCTCTCTATTGCCAGTTTTTTGCCATAGGAGCACAACCCAATGGTGACTGGATACTACTATTTTATTTTATGTATAGCAGCTCCTGAGAACTCTAGTAGTCAACCTTGGATCATTTCTCTTATGTGCTAATGGTGTTATTATTCCCATGCCTATAGATATGATTTTCATACACATCTGTTTCTGTAAGGAAAAAAATATTTTACACATCAGATGAAAATATAACCCATAAATTATAGCGTTGGAGTTGATCACATATTGTAGAGCCTGTGTTACATCTACTTGCATTTTAATTATTTTCCTTTATGAATATAGATAGCGACCTATATATATTATTAATATTGGAAAATTTGACCTTGTTTTGTATGGTCTTGTTTTCAATGTGGCCCTTTGAATTTAAAGTTTTCGTGTTATTTCTGAGTTAAAAACTTTATACATCTGTATAAAAGTAAACTCCTAATATTTAATCTTAATTTAGTGTTTTGTACATATTTAACTTTGTCCAAAAAGGTCTTAGCTATTTCCTTCCTAATAGCCACACGTATATGGGCAAATATTTAAACAATCATTGTCAGTCATTTTTCTTAAAGTTAACAACTGAAATCTTCTGTCTTCATCTTTTGGGAATAAAGATGTTTGTTTTCTTAATTGATGAGGGCTCTCTTAAATTACAGTCTGATTGAAAATAAAACCTCTTGGTTATTCTAGATATGCCATGTTATCTAAAAGTATGTGCTTTCTGATTTCTTCAGGAGTTCATAGGTTCACAGAAAAGTAAGGTTTTCTGCCATAACAAAGTTACTGTACTATCACACAGTGATATCTAACATCAGACCAGAAGAATCATCATCATGGAGAATCAAAGCAAGAATAAACCTCTCAATCATTAAGCACACAGTGATAATTTTTAAAAAGTGGTAATTGTTCTCCGTAGTGATCTAGTGATTTTTCTAGGGTTCATATGAGGTCTAAAATCTGGAAATCATGACTTTACTGCCCTTTTCATAAATTCTTATTTCCACCTATCGGTGAGCACTTATCTCCACTTTCATGGTTGCTTCATCAGTAATTTCTCTGGTAAGCTAATACTTGCAATAAGGGTAGAAAGAACTAGTTTGAACATTATCACTGCAAACATATGCTAATAAAATGCTAATAAATAAAATTTTAGAAATTCATATATATATATATATATATATATATATATATATATAAACTAACTTGTACATGTTCATTTTACTTTATGCTATAAAACCACACTATAAAATCAATAAAATGTAACTAGAACAAAGGCAGCTTGTTATTATCAAAGATGATTTCTTTGGTCAAGTGAGTGTCTGAGCTACTTGCTTATCACTGAGATATAATACCCAACATCCACAACTCTTAAGGGGGAAAGTTTATTTTGGCTCCCAGTTTGTAGAGGTTTCAGTCCATAGCTGGCTGACTCCAAGAAAGGGCAATATGGCAGAGAAGGATTGCTTCTGGAATGGCAGCAGGGAAGCAGAAATCAAGGAGGAGAGAGGGAGATATGCACACTCCAGTTTCCCCCAAGCAGACTTCACCTCCCAACATCACATTCAGCTATAAACTCAGCAGTGGACTAATCCATTGACCAGTCACTTCCAAAGCCCTACCTAAGAAGACATGAGGCTTTGGGGGAATATCCAGGTATAATCCACAACAGTGAAGAATTTATAATGTGCCTTAATCCTTTTAAATTGACACTTTCATGTGTTGAGACTATTTTTGAATTTTTATGTATACCAGAAGGAGCACAGCGGTGGATAACAGATTACAGAGCAAAAAATTTAAGAATTAAGTCACCTTAAATAACGATTCCAGCTCCTCTAATTAGTAGCTGTCTTGGTAACTTTGCTGTCATTGCTAAGAGAAAACACCCAATGCCCAAAATGAAAGAAAGAAAGCTTTATTTAGCTTATGGTTTTTGGAGAACAAAAAGGGGGGAGAGAGAGAGAGAGAGAGAGAGAGAGAGAGAGAGAGAGAGAGAGAGAGAGAGAGAGAAAGAAAGAAAGCTCGCCTCGTTTTCTCCCGTATATTGTATGCTGGCTCCACCCCTGGGTGGCTGAAGCACTCACACCACCAATCCCAGTGCTAGATAGCGAGTCAATCACAAACGCTAGATTCTGTGGCCTCCATGACTATATGAGGCTTTTGAAGTGGGGGGCACCTAGACACAAACCATAATGGTAACAATGCAATCTTCAAGAAAGGTTGCCTGTTATTACCTACATAGTTGTCATGAGGATTAAATTAAATTGTAAGTGTGAAAATACCTCACACTATCTTCGGTATATATTAGGTGCTCAACAATGCTAGTACCTCTTTCCTGTAGTCTGTTTAGCATAATGCACCAATCACCTGTAGTGTGTTTGTCAGACGCTACATAAAACCATTTTTTGTAGTTTTTTTTTATTTAAAGAGAAAAAAAACCAGAAAAAATGTAGAAATATTACAGAATTTCAAGGAAAGAAGATATACAGTAAGAAATCACTAGTTGATAAATTACATATTGTTCTTTTAGAAATAGTTATTCAACTTACGAAATTAAAGCACACAAAGTGGGCACTCAAGCAGTGAGAGTGCAAACAGATCTGTTCATCAATCCAACAAGAACCTAGAAATATGGTTATCAATCCCACACACCTAAACATACATGCAGCTATATCTTTTATAGTGCTTCCTATTTCCTCTTTTCATAAAGCCATTTTAGATAGCAAGGAAATTATGCTATCCAGCATCACTGGCATTATGGATATCATGAGCTAAAATAATGCATAGTAATAATATTTTGTGAAACTTATTGCAACTTTCCTTTTAGGAATACAGCATTTCTAATTTGGATATGAAAATAGTTGCCTTGTGTTTTAGAGAAACTAGGGAATTGAAATGTAATTGTGGATTCAGGGACAACTTTGAAAGATGTAAGAGATATCAAACAAGAAACTATGATACATTTATGTTATTTACTTCTTAACCTCTCTCAGAATTCTCACCTCTATTCAGCTTATTCAGCTACTTCTTTTTAGTTTAGATACCATTACTTCCCACCTAGACTTCTGCCAAGATATACAGTTGGTCTTCCTGCTACCACCTTCCAGTCCTTCACCATAATATCCCTGAGATATTTTTTAAAACCATAAACCTTACTCTATACTTCTTCTGGTTATAATGGCCTCTCATTCTCTATGGGTTGGAGTCCAAGATCTTTGGCATGTGATGCAAGGTTGTGTGTTAATTAGCTTTTGCCTATCAGGGCAGTTTCACCTGTTACACTCCTGCCTGTCTTCTGGTTGTACTCAACAGTTAACTATTCCCAGTAAATTACATAGATGCTAGCCCTCTGTACTTCTGCATGTACTGTTTCCTATTCCAGGGATGCCCCAGCACTACTGCCTCCATCTGCTGTAGCTTAACTAAATTCATCTTAACCTTTCAAATAGCCAGTCATATTTTTTTCTGCAAGGCTTCTTGTATTTACCATAAGGACCTATACTATACCATAGCACACATATACCATAAATATATGTTCTTATTCCCCCTCAAGAATGATACAAGACTTTTACAGACAGAATTGCATTGTTAAGTAATAGAGCTGTCTCGAATAAACTATACATTTCTTAGCTCCAGAAGCATCTCTGTGCCCTCAGCATCTGGCACAGCCTTACTTCTGAAAAGGTTATTAGTTTATACATTATGGACAGAATCATTACTGTTTTGTTCAAATTAAAACCTTTGTGTCAGCCTTTGGCAAGAATAAGTGATCACAGCAAGTAATAATGAACTCCTGTGTCAGAAGTTCTTGTTGGCGTGAGAAATAATACTCTTGCTTTAACATTATATCCATTTCTCTGTGCAGCAGTAAGCTAAGGAAGGACCTTCACAGATGCCATAACTTCAAAGGATTAGAGGCAGTATCCCTCTTTGAAGAGGCAGAAATATGTCATATGTAAATGTACCAGTTTTGTAAGCTGAATATGAGTATCATGCATCACAAAGATATACCAGTAAAAAATAAATGATGTCCCGGTAAGCTTTAGGAACATAACAAGGAAGCCCAAAGCCAGAGATGGATCCAGAGCTTACCATGTGACCCGGTATTCACCTATCTGCCTTTTTCACTAAAAATAGATCGGCTTATTTTTTTTTTAAATAAACCATCTCTGTGCCAGTTCCTGCTAGATTGTTCAGACTGCAGAAATAGTTTTCACCTGGTGAGTCATGTCGTCGCCTAAAGACATTCTCCTGCTTTGCTTAGATGCTACTCACTGGACAAAAATAGCTTAGTGGCTGCAAGTAGGGTTTTGACTTTACTCCTGCCTATCTATCCCATCAGCATGTTCTCCTGCAATGACCTTCTATTTTCCCCTCATTTTCCTTCTCAGCCTCAAAAAGAAATGAACATCAATATGACATATGGATGAATGCCAACATCAGCGATTGCATATGTTAAGGTTTTAAATCAGTTATTGTTCTAGTACACACCCTGAGGGTGAGGGAGAAAGAACGTCCAGGACTAACAAACCTGACTGTTTTGGCCAAGTTGCCGTTCGATTCATGCTGGCATTGCTGGGCTCTCCTTCTTTCTTTAATATTACAAGTTTATGTAAAAAAAAAATTATGGTTCATGTGACAATTTTCAACATTACAATTCCATTCATTTTCTCCAGTAGATTTCTACTTCCAGGTCTCTTGAGAGCTTCCCAAAGGGTATAAGCCCAGAGTTTTCTTAGTTAGTTGTGCAGACAGCTGTCAGTCTGTTAGTGAGTTCATTAGACCATGAATTATTCCTCAATTTATTACTTTCTGAGTAAAGGACAGATTCCAGCTTGGGAATATGAGTACTTCACAATTTGGCATTCTTAGATTGAGAAAAAGATGTAATCATAACTGTTAAGAAACCAAATTACAACTGTACATGACAGAAAATTTTAACTTAACAACCGCTCCGAGTTGGACCTGTGCGAGTATGCTAATTACTACTGCTCTAACTGAAATTCCTATAAAGTGTGGTGAATGTTTTTTCTAGGCAAGTACTGGAAGTCGGTCAGGATGGTGGCTGTGCCAAGGGGCTGTGCTCTGCCTGGTGCTCAGTTGCAAGAGGAGACAGAGACCGTTTCAGCTCTGGCCTCCCTAACAGTGGATGTGGAACAGCCCTTTGCTCAGGAAGACACCAGGTATGGATCCAGTGTGGGCAATCATGTGGGTCGTGCCCTCCGAGCCCACCTCTGGTGTTCATGAACCCACCGCTTGGTTTTCCTGCACCTGTTTCCTCTGTTTCCTTCACCTGTTTTTTCCAAAGCCAGCGATGCCACAGCTATGCTTCAGGATATGGTGAATTCAGCTGTTTCATACTTCATAGGAAATGCAGAGCTGGTGTATGTGTTTTCACAGGGAACCAGAGAAGATGAGATAGATGATGAGGAAGATCATTCCTTGTTGGCTAATTTAGGGCAGATCATTGTGGACAGAGTTGTTTGTAAGCTTAACTTCTTTCCCTAATTATCTTTATTTTTCTGGATGTTCTTTTTGCTTCCTTCAATCTTTTTGAGATTCCTGATAGAAAAAAGGGAAAAGAAAGCAGAAGCTGGAGATAATTCTATGCATTCCCATGTGATTGTCCTTGAGGTCCAAAGGACTGGATAAAGATAGAAGTTGTCTATGAAGCAAAGGAGTATGTGTGAAGGATGGTGTAGACTTGAGACATTATTTCACATTAAAAAAATAAATTGGCTCATTTCATCTTCACATGATTGTAGCTTGCTGAGAAAAAAAGTAAAGTTAAGCTAAGAGGGAGTTGGCTTGTTCTTTTGTTAAGGAATCTTTTTGTTAAGGAATCCGTGCATATTCCTGTCTGTCCTGGGTCTATGGGCAATGTTACACTGAAGATTTCTTTAAAGTCTGCTGTGAGCAGAGCCATCACAGAAATACATTAGCACTGATGCTTTCTCTGGCTGCCTTTGAGGTTACATTTCCTCAGTGTAAAAGTGAATCAGGTAAGGCTTTGCTAAAGTTCTGCCAGCCTGCTCTCTTAAATTGCTTCTAAGAAGGAAACCGGACTCCCTCGGTCAGTAACATCACCATTAATTACACAGATCCTGCTACTACTGCATAGGTTGGCAATTTTCCCAAGAATGCACAGATCTGAGCAGTTCTAGCTTTCTCACTCTTACTGGATACTAAGAGTTTAATGGATTTAACATCTTGTTTTGACCAAGAGCAGTAGATATACTGAATAAGAGATTTTTGTTTTTATGCAGTTAGTTTTGTCTTACCAGAACCACTTGAAGAAGAAATTATCAGTAGGGAAAAATTATATATTACTGAGTTAGAAGGCATCTTGGGATATTTGGGAGCAAAAGAGAAAACGTATTTTACATTTTCAATAATATGAACTGACCCCCCACTGTTCTCAGCTAAGAACTGAACCAAGTTCATAATCCAGAGGTGTTGCAATTATTCCCAAGGCCAAAAACAGTTAGTTGTCTGTCATCTGAGGCCTATAAAACTGAGGAAACTAACATCTGTTACTGTTGGATATAAAAGGAGCATAGCTATTCTTTAGAATTCATTTACTATAGAAGAAAACAAGGCTAAATTCCAACTTGAGTGAAATGAATTGTAAGTAATTTTGCCCATAAAATTTCAGAGCTTAGAATAATTAGCAATAATAAATGATGTTATGAGCCCCAGTAATATAACAATCTCAGACTTTTGGCAGGAATTGGTCCTGTAAGCATACTTGTTTATCCTCAGGTAAGTAATGTTGCTTGGCTCCTGATAATCTACAGGAGTTAACCCCCACTTTAGTCGATAGTGATTTTTAAGTTTCATCTGATGGCAGAGAAAGACTGTGAATGTGAATGTCCTAATATGCAGGAAAGTAGAGTTGAACTTTGTTGCCTGACTTCACATTAATTTATTGTCATACACAGATTATACTTATTGTGATTGATTTGTCTTATGGAAAGAAAAACAGTTTTGCTTGAAATATTTTCTGTGGTTTTTTGCACTCTTGTCTTCAACAGAAAAAAAAAAAGTAAACTTGTTCCAGAATTGGCTGTAGCATTTCGGTTGAGTCTTGCATGGAAAGTGAGAGACAGACAGATAGATAGACAGACACTTCGAGGATATCAGAGCACTTCCTCTTGGGGAACGGAGGGATGCTACCAGAATTTTTTTTTTTCCTATTCAGTAGGGAATGATGACTTTCAAAACAAGATAAAGAGATGGAAATGTTCCTGGGTCTTTGTTATGAATGCAATATTATGAGCACACAGGAAATAGAAAAATTACAAAAATCAGAGAGTTAGATGGCTGGAAAAGAGTGAAGGCAAGATTCTTTTTATAGGAAATTCTTGCCAGTTATTTTGGAGGATACATTGGTGTTGGAGTGAGATGACTCATTTCATACTCAGATTTTGGGTAAAGCAGCTCTTTTCCTGGCCAACTCATATCTGACTCATTTACCACTAGTGAATAAGGGATAAAATGCTCCTGGCTAAGAACCATTGTAAGTATTTTCTGTTCATTTTTCTTGGATGGGGGGGGCTGCCCAGTGCAAAAATATCATTTTGTTTTTATAACTACATTGTTGGGTCCTAAAGAAAGAATTATTAGGGAAAGGCTTATATGTGGGAATTCATTTTGGGATCATTAACTGATACATAATTTTCAAATTTTAAAGAACTCAAGTAAGAAAGAAAGGAATAATGGGTCAACAAAAAACCACCCCCCTGTGGGCCCAATTTACATATTTAAAAAAGATTAAATAAATCAACCTGGTTATATATTTTAGGTTGTATAGAAGTAAGAAGTGTGATGTCAGGATTTTTTTTTCCTTGTTTGTTAGGAAAATATACTGTTGACAGATTTGCAGTCTGCATTTGTTAGATATCTATTGCAAAATGCTTCTACTTTGGAAAGGTCATTCGGTACTTAGATTTATTTTTGGATACAGGATCAGGCTCTGTTGAAAATCAAGAGAACACTTTTTTTTGGAAATCAAGACTTCAGAATGATCAATTTAAATTTTTAGAAGCACATCTACACTCTCGAGTTCCTGACTTTTTTTTGTTTTTAACTCAAAACAAAAACGAAAGTTAAATTTTCAAATGCCAGTTTGATTGCAGTGTAAATCATGTTAGATTTTCTTTATGCGATCTGTTTTGGTTGTTTAATCATTTAATTTTGTACTTTTGGCAATTTTCCTCATGAAAGAGATAGTTTCAAGTCATTATATAATATAGGATCAGGAGGAAACATGATTCCAAGTCTTGCTATTTGGTCTTTTTGCAGTAACTTATCTTGTTTACACATATAAAAATCTAACAATAAACTGAAAATTCCCAAATTTCATCAGCCTTAGCTTTGAATGGCCATCAATAGCTTCAGTTGATAACTCCACTTAAAAATGTGACTATATAGAAAAGCAGAGCAATCAAATACAGATTATATTTAATGTATTTAGAAACTTGACTTTGTGAAAATATCTGATTCATTGGTATGATGTCTCTAATTGAAGCCTTCTAAAAATGAACAAAATTATGCAGCTTTCTGATTTTTCTCTATAATATCATTCTTTTGAATGCTAGCTTATCTAAGCAGGCAAACATTCCAAAATAAATTTATTTTTAATTTTCTTCCAGTGTTAACAAAGCCTTAGTTAAAAAGTGGGTTGAGATCTGCAAACTCCTTGTCAAAAGGAAGAACAGTATGTCCCTGCTTATCTTTTCTTTCCTCCTCTTCCTGGAATCATCATTTTATCTGTGTTTTTGGTGTCTATTATGGTCTTGGGGCTTGCGTGAAGTCTAAGTATATTAGAGAACAAATTCAATCCCCATTATGTATTTTAAGGTTCAGTTCTGAATTCTTTATGAAGCAGCAATTAATTTGTAGAAAGGAAACCAAATGAAAGAGAACCATATGTAAAATGAGATTCATGATGACTTTACCTTCCCATCTCATCTTTGCTTCTGCTCCTGCACTCTTTCCTTCCACTCTGGAGGAGAAAAAGAGCTTGAATCTACATTCATCATGCCTAGGCTTTCTGCACCTAATAATTCTGTGCTTAAGGGCAGGTTATTTATCTCTCTGAATTTTATTATCCTTACATTTAAAATAAGAGGAATATTTCATAGGGTTATGAGAATCAAATGAAATCATGCTTCTTAAGAATTTAACATTTGACACATAGGAAGTATTTGGTACAGGCTTGTCACTTTTTTTTCTTTCTCAGTTTTTTCTTCTCTAATATGTTGTTCATGCCAGTGATCTATAAAAGTATTGAGGCAGTACCTGGACATCTGTACAATTAACTGCTCTTGTTTAAGTCAACAATATAGTCATTAAAACAAGAGAGCAACAGATAATTACTAAGCAGTAAACTGATTTAATTCACTAACCTATTGTTAAATGACCTAGAAAGACAGAGAGAGAGAAAGAGAGAGAGAGAGAGAGAGAGAGAGAGAGAGAGAGAGAGAGAGGAGGAGGAAGAGGAAATGGTAACAATGGAAAAAAGAGGAGAAAGAGGAAGAAGAGAAGGAAGAAGAGGAAAGGAGAAAAAGACACACAGAGAAAGAGATAGACAGAGACAGATGGATCCAGAGATGAGAACACACCCTTCCAAATCACGCTCCTGGTAACCTCTTCTAAATAAGCCTTATCTAAACTTTACCTGTCTCATCCTATTTATGTATATTTTCTGAAGAATAGATTTTATTATGCTTTTAAATGATTTTTCAAAATGTGTGATTGACATACTACAAATTGACTATGCTCATTTTCAAGGATGTTTGTTAACAAAAACCCAAGGTATTTCACATCACAAAGATGATTTGGCTGAGGAAACATGGAGGGGGGGCATATATCCAAATATCTGTTTGAAGAAAGTAATTGCATATAGGGCACAGATAAGCATGGAAGTGGTGCTGCTGGCCTAAAAAATTATCCTCTAGCATGAAGTATCAGGAGGAAGAACACACGAGAACATCAACTTCATTCATTCTTTAAATACTTCCTGATTATTTCTATGTGCCAGAAAAAGTCCTGGGAGTCAAAGTCACAAAGCTGTCTTTAAAGCATTCACATACTTGAAAAATATATTAGTTTTCTACTGCTGCTTGAAAAAAATTACTAAAATTTAAAATGTAAAACAATGTAAAGGTTCTATCGATCAGAAGTCTGACACAGGACACACTGGGATAAAATTAAGGTATTGGCAGGCTGCATTCCTTCCTGGAGGGTCTTGGGGAAAATCTCTTTCGGCCTCTTCCAGCCTCTAGCAGCCACCTGCATTCCTTCCCTCCAGTTTTCAAAGCCAGTGGCTTCATTCTCTCTGACATTTTTTCAGGCATCACATCTCTGTCTCTCTTAATGCAGATGAGAAAGGGCTCATATGATTCGATTGGACACATTGGGAAAATTTAGGATAATTTTCTCACTTCAAGGTCTATAACCTTAATCACATCTACAAAGTCAGCTTTGTCGTGCAAGGGAACTTATTCCTAATTTCCAATTCACAGGGACATCACTGAGAGCTTTATTCCTACAATAGAATGAAGTATAAAATGTCAGGTATAATAGGTGGTAGGTTTTTCAGTAACTTAGTGCAAAATAAAAGAAAACATAAGCCAAAGACTGGGGAACAAATCACAGAGACAGGGATCACAGGGTCAGGGTGGAAGAATATGTAGGACTTTACCTAGTAAATAAGAATATTATCAAGAAATCAACCAGTAGCAAATGCTGGAGGGGCTGTGAGGAACAAGGAACCCTTCTCCCCTGTTGGTGGGAGTGCAGCCTGGTACAACCACTGTGGAAATCAGTTTGGAGATTCCTCAAAAAACTAGGATTGGAAATCCCATTTGACCCAGCTATTCCCCTTCTGGGTATATTCCCAGAAGAATTAAAAACATACCACAGTGACAATGTGTGCCTCCATGTTTATACCAGTACAATTTGTAATAGCTGAACCTTGGAAATAGCCAAAATACCGATCAAGCAAGAAATAAATAAAAAAGACATGGTATTTTTATACAGTAGAGTACTACTCAGCTGTAAAAAAGGATAAACTTGAGATTTTATAGATAAATGGATGCAACTAGAGTTCATACTGATAAGTGAAATAAACATCATATTGTCTCCCTGGTATGAGAAGCTGAAGGAAATATATATATATATATAATAGTTATACTACTAATTTCTCTTAGTTCATTGAAAAGAAAGGTTTGTGCTAATATTTTTTTGGACAATTAAATGCAGATGTCTTGTATTCCGAGTAACTAATTTAAAGATAACAGTACACAGTTAACTATTGTTAAATTTTAGGAAAGAAAAAATAATAAATACATGATAGAGACAATAACTTGAGCACTTGTTCAAGTTTTTTTTTCCCTCTTTCTGTTGCTAACACTCAAACTACCTTCATTTCTCATCCACACACTTTTGTTTCTTTTCTAATCCATTTTCTACACAGTGATCAGAAAGCTCTTCAAAACAACTGGAAAGCAAATCCTACCACATCTCTGGTGGAAATCCTTCGATTTCTTTTGATTTCCCTTCACTTAAAGGCCATCATTCTTTACAAGACACATAAGCTCTCTATGAGTATATTCTCACTGCTGGTTCATGTCTTATATCTAACATTTCTGCTCTTTGATTTTTGATCTGGGTTTGAACAGCAAAGACCTTGTTTAGTTTATAAACTGAAACTTTACTTATAATAATATGCACAGATCCAAAGATTGTTACCAATGCCACCTGGGACAAATTGGGGAACAATTTGAAAATTTGAAAAACACTGGAGGAAGCTTATTTGTACCTCTTCTCAGCTAGTGCCACTCCCAAAAAACCAGCTGTCTTCAACTTACCTGTTCTTTAATTTTATTTCAGTAGAATTATGCAGTGCACACTGTTTGTTTGGTTTGGTTTGTTTGAGACAGAGTCTCACTATGTAGTTCAGGTTGGCCCTGGACTCACTGTGTAGCTAAGGCTGGTTTTGAACTCATGGTGATCCTCCTGCCACAGCCTAACAAGTGCTGGGATTGTAGAAATGCCCCACCACACCATCCATATATACTGGTTTTTAACCTGGCTTCTTTCATGCTTCTAAGCATAATATTTTTAACATCTATTCAGGTCGTGGACAATTGCTAGCCTGTTCATTTGTATTATTGTGCATTATGCCAGTGTCATAGCGTACCCTAATATTTTATCTACTCATCTGTGGATGAGTGTTGGGCTTATCTCCAACTTGAGGTTATTATAAATAAAAGTGCTATGATACTTTTTATTATTGTGATGTAGAACACATAAATCTTGCCAATTAGACCATCTTATGTGTGCAGCCATGTTACCTATGCGCACACGGCTGTGTACGAGCTCTCCAGTGCTTTTTCCCAAACTGAAACTCTACAGCCATTGAACAGCCGTTCCTCTCTTTTACCTCCCTGCCAGCCCCTAGCAGCTTCTGTCCTATTTTCTGCTTGCAGGTTGGACTACTCTACATACTCTAAAAGTGGAAACATGCAACAGTCATCTTTTTGTAACTGGCTTAGCACAATTTTCCAAAGTTCATCCATGTGGTAATATAAGATTTGCTGCTTTAAACAATGGAATATAGTCCAGTGTAAGCCTATGCCACATTTTCTCTACCCATTCGTCTTTCTGTGAACATTTAGGTCACTTATGCCTCTTGGATATCCTGAATATAACTGCATTATTCAAGAATATACAAATATGTCATCAAGATTATATATATATATACAGTCTGCCAAAAAATATATACACACTTCAGGAAAAGAAAAAATTTGTATAAATATTTTAATACTAAATTTATTGAGACATCATGATTAATACAAGTTACCTTTGGCCTCTATAATTACAAAAGGTGCTCAAAGCGGTGAGCTTCCAGACCCTTATTAGTATGATAAACTGCTGCTTGGGTAACCTTGGTCATTTTGCTGAACATGCATTTTCAATTTTTTGTCTAACAGCTGACAGTTTGGTGAGTTTTATGCAATATTATGACACCCTCCATGGTCCCCCATGTAAGGGTAACATTATCTGTTGAATAAATGTCATACTATTTTTCTTTTCTTAGGTATATATACATTTTTGATGGCCTCTGTATACATTCACATCCACACCAGGCTTTCTTTATTGACACATACTTTCTCTATCTTGGAATACTAATCTTGGCCTCTTCCTCCTCCCATAAACCCTAACTGACCTCACCATTCTTTTCCACTTACGCATTAGATCTCAGATCAAAAATTACCTCTTTATAGAACATATTCACTGGCCATCATCTCACAAATTAGAGCAGGTTCCCCTTCTCAGTTTATACCTTCTCATATCTCTTCTGTACCTCTGTATTATTATATGCAGCATAACTGAAAATTAAATGTAGTGTTATGCATATTTGATTAATTTATTTAGCCAAGCACTTTGGTTTACATTAGTATATAATCAGTGTAACCTTTGGGAAAGAACAAGGATGCCAGGGCAGCTAGGGAGCCACAAAAGTGAGTAGCAGGCTAGGAAGGAGGACATGGGAGTGGCAAGACTGGGAGGGAATTTAAGTGTTGCCATAGGAATGCGGGTTGCATCCTGTTTCCAATAATAAGCTATCAAAGCCAGACAGCATAGGTTTATGTTTCTAAACTGATATGGTAGAGGGGCCAGCATGCTACGAGTGAAATAGCCAAGAAATCCTTACAGTTGTGATGAGGAAGCCAAGTAATGATAGTAGAAGAAATGTAAAATATCCATAGAACAATAATATAGTAGGTAAGTTTCTAAAGAATAAAGTATAGTTGGCAATGCAAAAGAGGACAGAAAGAAGTTAAAAGTAGTGGGCCTGGGCTGGAGTTATATTTTACCGGTAGAGTGCTTTTCCTAGCATGTGTGAGGTCCTGGGTTTGATCCATAACACTGCGGGGAGAAAAAAAATGTAGTAGCTGGATGGTGATACCATTAACTAAAAGAGAAAAAGGGAAGAATCGGTTTAAGATTAATACATATTTTAGAATTAAAAGGTAAAAGTTGAGAAAATAGATTAATAAGGGAAACTAGACTGAGTAATAAGTACTATCAGAAAATATGCAGGAACTCTCAATAAAAACTTGTAGCCAGTTGTATGGTGGTGGGGTGTGTGTGTGTAAGCATATGTGTGCATTTGCTTTCATTTTGCTTTTTATTTCTATACATCTTTGGGATATGATCCCTAATATATATGTATTTCAAAATCTCACATTCAGGTGTGGAGTTGTAATTTATTTTTTTTAATTTATTTTTTTTATTTAAACAGAAAAAACATGTAAAGGGTAGAGATAATACAGAATTTCATAAAAAGATAAACAGTAAGAAATCAATAGTTGATAAATTACATACTGTCCTCTTAGAAATAGTTGTTCAAGTTACAAAATTAAAGCATACAAAGTAGATATTCAAACAGTGAGACTGTTAACAGTTACACATGCATGAGTCTCTACATGTATTTCTATAAACTTAAAGCTTTAAAATCTTACTGAGATAAAGTAAATAATACCTAAATAAATATCATGTCTGAGGATTTAAAGACTCATTTTTTTTTAATTTAAAGAGAAACAAAAGCATGTGAAGGGTAGAGGTAATACAGAATTCCAAAAAAAAAAAAAAAAGATAATAAGAAATCACTAGTTGATAAATTACATATTGTCCTCTTAGAAATAGTTGCTCAAGTTACAAAATTAAAGCATACAAAGCACATAGTCAAACAGTGAGAGTGTGAACAGCTATGCATGCATGAATCTCTGCATGTATTTCTATACTTTCTGTTTTAGAGGGAAGAACAAAACTTAGCAAGACAAAACAAAACAAATTCCTATAAAAACATGAAACCAAAAAGTCATATAAAACCATAGTACAAGGTGATCTACAATGATTACTGTGTTGTTTTTAATTATCTTCAATAGAATGTCTGCATCATCAGGCATAATTGAATATAGCGGTATAATTTAGTATATCAGTAAATAATAATAGTAGTAAAAATAAAACATTGTAGACAGTATAAAACTTCAAAGGCAGGTAATAATCAAACCAGAGTGGATATTCTAGTGGATCTTGCCATCTTAAGTGCAGTTGCCTATACTCTCAGACTTGATACTATCAATCATAACAGCTTTGAATAAAATCTATTAATACAAAACAGCGATCCAACAAACCAGATTCAATTACGATCAGTCATGGTAAAACAGTGTAGGTTTTACAGAGCTGTAGATTAACTTAATAGGAAATTAAGGATGATTACTGTACTATATCCTGTTATTTTCAAGATTACTGTCTGTGCCCTCAAATCTAGTACAGGTAGAATGACTGGAACAGAATAGAATACATCTAAGCAGAGTAGTGTGAGTAATGTGGGTTTTAAATCCTGATGCACTATTAATAATATAGCGTATCAAGGCCATGTATATTAGAGTTTCTAGTTATCCTTCTCTGCCTCATTTCTGACATGCTATTTTCCTGCCTTTCTCTACTTTTCTCCTTCATTCTACTGCCTGCCCCACTCATTGAGGCCTTTCTGCCACTGTTCCTAAAATCCTGGTATTTGTTTTCTCTCTCTCTAGAATGTCCTTCAGCATTCTCTGCAGGGTTGGATTGGTGGTTACAAACTCGCCCAGTTCCTCTTTGTCATGGAAGCATCTTGTTTCTCCATCAACTTCTAGTGACATTTTTGCAGGGTACATCCATCTGGGCTGGAGGTTATTCTTTTTCAGGGCTTTGAATACTTCACTCCGAGCTCCTCTTGATCTGATGGTCTGTGTCGAGAAGTCAGCCATGATTCTGATGGGCTTACCTTTATAGGTAATCTGTTTCTTTTCTCTGACAGCTTTTAATATTCTGTTTTTATACTGAATTTCTGTCATCTTGATTATTATACATCTGGGTGTAGATCTGTTTTGGTTGTAGGTGGCTGGGGTTCTGTATGCCTCACACAACCAAATGTCATTTTCTTTTCCCATGCTTGGGAAGTTTTCCTTAATTATTTCTGTGAATAGCCTTTGTAATTCACCTGTATGTATTCCTGCTTCTTCATTCACGTTTCTTATTCTTAAATTGTAGATTCTCTTGTCATCTTCTAGCCTTTGTATTGTTATTGCCTGTTTCCTTGTTATTTTTAAGAGATCTTTCCTTTCATCATCACACACTGCCAACTTGTCTTCAAGTTTTGATAGTCTATCCTTAGTTTTTTTTAAGGCATTTTGCTAGCTTTCAATGGAGTTTTTAATTTCCTGATAGTCTCTTTGAATCTGCTTCATGTATTCTGTATTTTCTTTATATTCTTTATTGAATGTTTCCCTCCTTTTTTTGTGTTCCTCCCTTCTTCCATCTGTATCATCCTGAGAGATGCTTCCTGAGAGCATTTCTTTTATTACTCTACTCATATCCTGCTTTGCCTAATTTAATATTTCAGTTTTGAGCTCATCTACAAGGTCCCAAAGATATCTCTTAATGTCCATTGAAGCCATGTCTGATGTTGTGTGTTTGCCCCCTGTTACCCTTGTTTTTCCTTTTCCTGGTTCATTGTTCTCAGGGTTCTGGGCTGGGGGCCTCCTCCCACCTCTCTCTCCTGGCACGGCCCTGGCTTCTTCCACACAGGTTACAGTGTAGGTCCCAGTCCCCTTCCCTGTTGGTCATGGTTCCTCTGAAGCACACTGGTGAGGGACCTCTGTCCTCTCCTGCCTGCTCTTGTCACTGAGGTGTAAGCATGCCGTGTATGCCTGCCTTCCCTACCGGGCCAACCAAACTTCAGGGGCCTTTCACTCAGTTAGTGCGTGCTAGGTGCAGTGAATCGATTTGGGAAGGCTCATTGGGTCCCGGCCAGGGGTGCGGCCCAGTCCAAGCAAATCCCACGAATCTGCTCTGGGGAGGGAGCAACCAACTGAAGTCACTGTCACTCCCAGTTCAGGGTCCTCCTGCCCAATTCCAACATGTCGCCCATTTGGTCACGCCCGTCCCATGTGTGGGGGGTCTCATTCCCAGCACTGACTGTGGATTAATGAAAGTCCCTTTGCTGGCTCCACTCTCCATTGGGCTCACCAACCCCTGACCTCAGTGCTGAAGTTCTTCCTGTGAGTGGCAGCAGGAATGAGTCTGGGCAGCTCTGCCGGCCAGCGTGGATCCAAGCTGGTGCACACTTGCCAGGTCACCATGAAAATGCTGTGTCCTGCAATCTTCAGCTGTCTCAGTTGTAGTCCTGAAGTATTTGACTAGCTTTTTTATGTTTTAATTTCTTCCTGTGTCAAGAGGATCCGTCTCCCCCTGTCTGAGTCTCTCCAGGGTGCTTTATTCTAGTGTATGAGTTGTTTCTCCCGGAAGGCTTTGTATTTTGTTGCTCACTGATTGGCCATCTTGTCTTCTCTCATCGTGATCTACTAGGATTCATCACAGCGAGACATGGATGGTCCAGTCTCACAGTCACTCATCTTCAAGCCACACTTCTCTCCCGTGGCCGGCATCCTTGTGGGCCAGGCTCACACGGAGGAGCCTGGAGTTGTAATTTAAACAGAACATTTCTTAAACTTTTATGCTTTGTTAAAATTCTTGCATTATTCTTAATTTAAATTACTTCTGAAGAGTTATAAAAAGTCATCCTAATACATGTGTTAAACATTTCAAGAAGTATAAAATGCCTACTGGGTATATGAAATAGTTGGGAAGGAAAACAAAAATAAGTGAAGGTAGAAAGGAGAGAAAACATAAAATATAATTAATTCATAGCATACATAATGACAAAACAATACAATAAAAATGAGCCCAAAAATCTTACAGAAAAATGAAAAGCACAAAAAAACACAAGGTTACATATAGCATATTTATGAGAGTCATTTGATTCTCATTCATTGTGAGATGTGTGGTTTGCTGAAAGACATAAAGATGCCTGTTTTCCTTAACAACAAAGAAATGTACATTTAAGCAGAAAGAAAATGTTGCTTTGCATGTATCAGATGGTAAACATTTGGATAGAATACAAGGTCAGTGTAGAATGCAGGTTCAACAAGGGCAAACATTTTTGTCTGTTTTGTTCACTGTCATGCTCCTAGTGCATAAACCTGGGCCAGGAAAGTAGTACACATCTGAAGAGTCAATGAATGATTAGTAAACTTCATAGTGCTTGCAGAAGAGAAGTGGGCTTTGGAGTCCTCCCAGATATGGGGAGGTAAGTTGTAGCAGCCATGTAGGGGAACAATTTAGCACCATTTGGTGTATATAAAACAAATGATCTAGCAATTCTGAATACATACCAACGACACTCTCATCTACAGTCATCAAAGGGCAGGTACTGGGAAGTTTACTACAGCTTTATTCATAATAGATGGATAGTATCAGAGTCAGGCCTTGTGTTCATAATTAAGGGAACAAATAGTTCAAATGTAGCGAATGCATACCACTGTTATGCCATGTGGCAGTTAATAGCCATGGACTAGGTAAGCACCACCCACCTGGATAGATTTAGTAAATATAATACTGAGTGAGTGAATTGAAAAACTGAAATGACACCTTTGTGTATAAAAGTAAAGTTTACGTGAAATAAAAATATATGCTCACAAAACAATAATACCTATCTTTAAAGATCATGAATAATGTGTACAACGAGTATCAGACTAGTTTCCTTTGAGGAAGAAGAATAAGATACAGAAATTAAGTAACTAAAAGTATAGAAAATGTCTTAAGTATAAATTAACAAATATTTTTAAAAATCACAGAACATCAAATTCCAATTAAAGGGAAAATGCAAAAATTTCATTTATCTTTGATGAATTTATTCTATGGTTATCTGTCAACGTACTGGTACTGTCTCCACCTCCCTGCTTGCTGGTAAACTCAACAATGTAAAGGATGTAAAGATTGTGTGTGTTCTCTTACTCGTCCTTTCCCATGACTGTGTTTTCCTAAGATGGGAACTTGGGCATTAAGTCCATTTATGAGTGAAGTGAGAGCCCCCAAATTTTCAGAGTATTACTTTCCCTATTCTTCCAAAGCAAATATTAAAGGGACTAACTCGCTTTCTAAGTGTTTATTTAATAATATGTAAATGTAGTTGCCTAAGATTTAAATAAAGATAATACTCCCTCACCTGAGAGCTGTGAATAATAAATGGGAGTTACTATAAATTGTAATGGTAGATATAAGTAATGCAACTATTTTATACTTATTTAACACTTCACAGTTCCTAAAACATGCTCTGAGCAAGTCAAGGATTAGTACTTTCATTTTGAAAAGAAAATCAAGAATTTAGAGACACTGACTTAGAGTTAGATTTGAGAAAGTGACAGAGCTAATACTTGAGCACAAGATACCAATCTTGAAACCTCAGGGTATTTTCCAACTTCCTATGTCCTAAAAGATCTATGTTGCAAGACACAGAATTGGTGTGTTATGTGTGTGGATATGACTCAATAGAAAATGGGAAGCTTGTAAATGGATTATTTTTTTAATTAGGAAAATACTATTTGCAAGAGAGGACAGGGACAAAGCATATCTGATAAAAAGTCTCCATGTTTCAATGGAAGCGGCTGTTTTCACTGGTGAAGGGTGTCAGTGTAGCTATCCCTAATGCTCTCAAAGCCCAGGCTGAATCTGGAGGTAACATGCAGATCTTCCACCAGGCAGTATCCCTGCTATCTGTGAATCCTGGAATAGTCCCCACCCGGCCTAGGAATTCCCAGTGTATCTGGATTCCAGACACGCTACATCTTAGCTGTGGGGGAAGGATGACCTGCTGTGACTTTAGGTTGGACATAGGTCAATTCAGTTGCTATTAGAACACTCAACTTGAGCCTTCTGTAGCTTTAACCCACATAATCTCAGATGTAAATAAATTTGCATATTTATATGTAAATTAGTTTTGAAATTTAATGTTTTTTCTAAATTTGAATTTTTCTTAGCATGCCAATCTGTTTAGATAGAAAAGATTTTACATATGACCCCCTAGGTAGCTTTTACCTTATGTACCAGGCCTAAACATTTTCTGACAACCTCTGTATCTTAAAAATTCTTAGATAGGGTATAACTTATTAGGAAATAATCTTTTTTTCTATCATTTTTTTTTTATTTTTAGTATTCTTCACAGAGTCTTCTTGAACTTTCTTTTTTTGGCAATAATAATGAATATATGTTTATCATTCTTATTTTGTAAAGGGTATATTTAAATCTTTTTATAACTATTCCATGGATAATCTTTCTTTCAGTGTTTTAAATTTTTTATAAATATGTACACCTAAAATTGCAACTACTTTATTTAAAGATGCATTAAAAATTTGGCTCTTTCCCATAAAACTAAAATAACATGGGTAACTAGTTCATTTATCTTCACAAACAGCTGTTTTTCAAATATAACATTTTTCTCTAATATGAAAGTAACTTTTATGAACACTAGCAAGTAGGTAAACAATATGAAGAAGAAAATGAAAAATACTTACCCACGATTCCATCACCTAGAAAGAACCATCATGAAAATTCTGATAGCATAAGCATAACATTGTCTCTGTATGCCATAGAGCCTGATTTTTATGTGTATGATAGATGAGGAAGGAATGACTCCAAAGACTTAATTAAAATCTGAAAGTGTTTGTTATTTATATATACTCTGTTTTTGTTTGTTTGTGTTGTTATTACCCTCAAATAATTCTGTTGGGAATGTCTTTTTCCTTATGGTTTGCACCTGAAACCATGCTCTACAGCAGTGTAATTACACCACCAGCAGTGGCAACATTTGCAAATCACAAAACTCAGATTCAAACCTCATTTTCCCAGCACCTCAAAGACCAGTAATCCAACTTCTCATGACAATCCAACTACTTCATGGACTTGGATTTCTACTAAAATTTGTTCTTTTGAGTAAATTAAAAATCATTCTAAAAGTTTGCCTTAAAACACCCTCAAAGTGTTACTAAATTAAGGTTAACTCTCAAGTATAAATTTTCAAGCAATTAGTTTTGGTTTTTCCCAAGCAGAACACCCCACAGATGATGCCGAATAATACTATTTACACACTACCATAGTGCACTTCTTACAAAAATGTTGGGTCTGTAGGAACGATTTGCTAATCAAATTCAGAGTTTGATTTGAAATGCCTCCGGCAGGCCGCCAATCCCGTTATGAAAGAACAGAAGCAAAACCCAGAGCCTTCGTGAGTCTCCTCCAGAAGCTAGCTGAGTCCTTTGCTCTCATTAGTAAACTGGTTCCGTAGGAAATCACTACAGTTGCTCTAAAATAAAATATCGCAGTTAATTTTTCAATAAATTATTGGACTGTACTAGACACAAAACATGAACATTTCGGAATCTAGAGTTATAAAATATTCTGACATGTTTTAATATAAACAGGAACGTTTCCAGTGATTGCTTGGTTCTAAAATGTTTTTCCACTTGACATTTGTTTATACTTCCTAGGAAAGAAACTCTATTTATGGATAACTGAATAACACAAATAAACATCAGAGAGAGCTGAAAAATCAGCTTTGATTATGCATGAAAATCTACAATGTAATTGTGTGCTCTTGTACCGTTTTCTGATTGCCTGTTTATTTTTACAGAACTGCTGGTGAGCCCATGGAAGAGGAGCCAGCCTTGTGAAGTGCCAAGTCTCCCCTGATATTTCCTGTGTGTGACATCATTGTGTATCCCCCACCCCAGCACCCTCAGACATGTCTTGTCTGCTGCCTGGGTGGTACAGATTCGATGGAACATAAACACTGGGCACAAAATTCTGAACAGCAGCTTCACTTGTTCTTTGGAAAGACTTGAAAGGGCATTAAAGATTCCTGAAACGTAACCGCTGTGATTCTAAAGTTACAGTAAACCACTATTGGAAGAAACTGCTTCCAGCGTGCTTTATTATGCTGAGTGACCCACTCCCAGACACAGAGTACGAATTAGGAACACGAGGACAGCATTAGATACTGCTAATTTCAGAAGCTAAGACAGCCAGTGAAATTTTGGGCAAAACCCAAGATGCTCATTCCTAACATTCTGATCAGTTTTTATTGGGTAATTTTTTTGTCAAACGGTCTTAAATTGTTTACAGGGTTTGCTTTCAACTATGAACAGATAGCAGATTCAGGCAGATGGCAGAGGGGTTTTTTGTTTGGTTTGGGTTGGGTTTTTTGTCTTTGTTTTAGCACATGCTTCAAGGTTCAGCTCTTCCTATTTAAGAGTTCAAAATAGAGGGCTGGGGTGAGGCTTGTTTCACTGGATTAAACTACGTTGTATCTCAAAACCCAAAGACCAAAGGATCCTCACACACTTCAATTAATGGTGCACTATTTATGTCACCTTTTTTTTTTTTTTTTTTTTGAGAAAAATCACTCTGCCTCTCTAACATCCTCTCATGTTCTCAATTATTTGTAATTGCATTGGAGAATGAGGTCTTTCTCCCTCCCCCACCTGTCTTGTCCTGTTGACGGTAGCTCTGAATCTGAATATATATACCATCGAGGCTTGCTGTGTCTTGCAAACCACATAACTTTTCAAAGATATTCTTAATTTGTTCCAAATCTATTGAGAACTTTTTCTCTCACCTTTGTCTGTCCTCCTATGCTTCTTATCTTCCATTCTTTCTTCTTGTACAAAAACTGAAGATTACTCATGTCTCCTCTTGCACAGGAGTTTTGAGTTATTTAATTCATTTTATTCACTTTCGGGGTAACAGAGTTGCTTTATCCAATGTGTTCTTTTAGCTGTGAAGCCACAGAGGCAAATACAGCTTAAGCAATGTCACTGAGTTTGTCTACATCTTTGAAATATGTTAATGAAGGTGCTGGTTATCTGAAGTCACTGTGAAGTGAGTTAACCTAGAAGCTGTGCCTTCATTTGAAAATAGACACAAAATAACCTTTGCACAGGTTACCTTAGTGGCAAAGGTTGAAAATTAAGGCCATTTGTTTCTGAGATTAAAAGCAGTTTATCGAATATAAGCAAGTTATCTCCTACTTCTGAAAATTCCATTTCAACCTATAACTCAAGCACCTAGACACTGGAGTAGAATACCTCACATATTTAACATCTGACAATGCTTTTGAAAGAGTTGATATTTCTTTTTTATATATTTTTCCTAACTCAAAGGATATATTGAAGCCATAAGTGAAGATTGTCATGCTTTTATTCAGAAATCTGAAAGAAGCCTTAATTAAAACAAGGTTTTAGGGAAGGCCCTGATATGAAAGATATGGAACAATATGGTTTTAGTTAGAGAGGACTCTAACCTGTAAATCAAAGATGAAAGATTTCACTCAAGTAGAATTATATAACTGCCTTTTGTTATACAATCAGACCATATTTTTCACGCATTGGGTTTTTTTAGGATTACCATTTTAATTTTAAAGACTTATTACATACACAAAAATGGCTCAATACTTGGTTTAATGTCTTAGAAATTTGAGACACCATTTGAAATAGGAAATCTGAAATGAAATGTTACTCGGTATTAGGTAAAATTACTTTCATTGCATAAGGGTTAGAACAAATCTAGACTCAGGATAGAAATGAATTCTTTGTAAATTTCATCTTGATATTTTCAGAGACATTCGTGTCAAATATATTTGTTAGTTCTTATTTTTTTGCACTAATTACTTGAAGAAATTTACTTAAAGTGAAATAGTGGAGACACAGGCTTCAAAAAAGGCCCTCTCCCATTAAAAAAGGAAAAAAATATATTTGAATTAGAAACACTGTGGTGAATTTTAAAATCCACTTCATAATTTTAAATTCTTTTCAGTGCTCCCAAATATTTTTAGATGTTGGGTAAGAAAATGAAACAGTGTAGGATAAGCATCAGAACGTACTGTTTCCTTCAAAAACTTACTCACCTATTAATGCTGAGCCACCAGTCTGATAAAACCAAATCACTGCAACATTTCGTGGTACTTTAAATTTAACAATATGACACATTGGTGCGCTAATCACAGTCTTCCATGTGACATGATACCCAATTGGTTGTAGTTAGAAGCATCAGAATCCCCAAACAGTGGAGAGGATTAATCAGAGCTGAGTGTAGTAGTAAGAACAGATTACCAGTACTTTTAATTTTATATTGTTACAAAATGGAATGTAGTTCTGAGAGACAGAATGGAGACATTTCAGAGTAGCCACCCTTCTTTTGAAACTGATCAGCACATCTTGAATAGGCAGTTTCGCCTGGTATAGTTTTCTTCACCGACATGTTTTTCATTGCTTATAATGGTTTCCAATGAGTGACTGTGGAAAAGCAGCTCTACAAAGCTTTCCCATTAGGTATCTTATTGTAATCCATACTTCAAAGGATAAATAAATGGATTCTGTCATAGTCCCATACTGAATAAATGTAATGATTTTTGAGAACTCTACTAACAAACAATTGTATGAGCTTAATGATGTTTTGCAATAGCTACAAAAAATAATCAAATATATAGTATATTTTGGAGTTTTACATTAAACCAAAAAACACAGTTTTATTAAGTAGTGAGCAAAATGGACATGTTGTAAAATAGAGGCTATGCTGTCATTGCTTAGCAAATAGGTGAATATTTAAACTAACAAATTTACAACATCAATAGTGGAGCTATAAGTCTGATTTTGGGAAAAAACAGATATTTATCAAATAATAATGCTTAGTAATCCCCAAATTCCCATTAGCAATTCCAGGAACAGAAATATTGCTTTCAACTGTTAAGTACAACACTGTATGACACACTATTCACCTGATTGGGGGAAAAAAATGTGTCTCTTCCCACAAAGGCTCAGTAATTGCAGGACTGGTCTTTCCTAGTAGTTCAGTCCTATGTTATTTCTGGAGGTCAATCATAAAGCCTTGAGAATTTACTGGATTCCTTTACAGACTCCATATGGAAGTAAAATAGAACAATCACGTGGAGTCTCCTGGGGGAAAATCCCTCTCCAGTCAGCATGTTTATGCTTATCTTTATCCCAGCATTCATGTTAGAACAAGTTAAACATTTTTTACTATTTATCTTTGGAAAATTTACTCTCAATTTGCCTCAATAAGTATTAAGACCTCATAGCCCCAAAAAGAACGTAAAATTTTCTCTCTTAAAAGTGCTTCTAAGCCTGAAATACCAACTCTGTCACAGAGTTCAACATTATCATTTGTAGTGTTATCTGCTGCAAAATTCTTTTCCTGCTTCAGGAATGAAATCACTTGTGTGATGAGAAAATAAGAGAAAAGAAAAAAGGACAGAAAGTAAGAGAAGACAATACACCTGTTAAACTATTTCTATAAGGGAGGCATTTTTCACCTGTAAAAGAAATGAAAACCAGATGATCAAGGCTAAGAAGTGAAGGCACTTTACTGTTTCCTCAAAACTGATCGTCTGCACGGTCTTGATCGCTATCAAATTTCTTGTGCTTCCCAAGAACACAATTATATTTTGGCCTCTTAGCAACATTTCGTACTACTTACTGCCTTTTAATAGAGGTATTATAAAGGATTTCATCAACGCCATCACTAAAATACTTTTTAAGTACCTATACGCGGCTGGCATTTCTGGGCTATTTACACTGAAAATCATAGCCTTTGCCTCTTAACACTAACAGCTTGTTTTTGCCCTAGCAAGTGCTTCACACAGCAAAGCATGATTGTCATGTGGATGAAGGTTGAAAATTTAAAAATAATATGGTATACACACAGGATTGTAGAACTTGGTTTTGTTGAACCAAACACAGTTCCTTTAACCTGTGACATTCCTGCCTGGTTTTCTGTAATGTATTAAGCCACCATTGAGTCATAACAATATGCTAGAAATAGCTGCATCAGGCAAACTTTTGATTATTGATCTGAGGCTGCTAGGCCTTCATCTTAATGATAAGGTATTGGAATGCAAACAATTTCTTAAATGAACTTAATTCTTAAACTAGGAAAGTTAGTAAATACATGGTGAATTCACTGAACAGTGCCAATCTTTCTAATCAATAATTTCCTTTCTTCTCTTCTGCTGGCCTGCCAACCCCAAATGACTATATCTAAGTAGTAAGAATCATTTCTGAAATCTTTATTTTTCCTAAGCAGAAACGACCTTCACAAATTCTTTTTGAGACTCCACTGGTCACACTTTGATTCCATTTTATGTGAACACTAATAGACCATCTTCATCTTCTTTTTCCTCTCTTCTTTTAAATAAACCACCTAATTTCTTTTTTATAAACTATTTTTATCTTGAAAGATAAACCACATTACTATGCTTTTGACCCACAGTTTCTATAGAGAAATTAGAGCCACACTCTCCATTTCATTTTGAATACAGTCTTCTACCATTCTTAATAACTGCTCCATTGGGCTAGTTATTGGCTGAAGAAGATTGTGCGTACACTTTCTGGTCCTTTACACGTCTCTGTCAGTCAAACCCACAAACATAAGCTCCCATTGGATAAACAAACACATGGTAAAGGAGAAATGTTGTCAATTTATTTTAGTAGTAACACATTTCTAGGTTCTTCAAGGAAAACTGGAGTCTTTGTGTTTGCTTGTTTGGGTCTTAGGTACATTTAATGCAAGTTACAACATCTAATATAATGAAGGTTAAATATTTTATGGGACATTATGGTCATGTCCTTGAGCCTTTATTGTGTTGCCCTTTCTTGTCAATGGCATGTTTTAATAGTTGATAGAGTGATTGCAGCAAGATCTATGTATTGGCTTTATTAACTTAAAATTGCATAGAAATTAACAAAGAATCTAAAATATAAAGATTTCTATAATCTGAAGAATGATGCCTCCTCCATGGATAAGAGAAAATTGTTTTAAAATCTCCATATGCTCTTTCTAAATTGTAAGATTCTCAAACTCTTTCTGAATAAACAGTGTCAGCATCTATCTTCACAATAACTAGGTTATGTGAAATTGCGCTTGCAGTGGTCACTGTACATACCAAGTATGATGGCAAAAATTAGTGGCCATTTTGTAGGTGATAGACTTGGCCTTTTATGTCATTTGAAAGCATATAACTTGGTATTTTAAAATCAGGGCAGGTGAGACAGGAGTCAGTATTCAGTACTTTTGTGACTAAACACTCTAGAACAGGCTTATTGATGTATGCACCAATAATCCAGAGTTTCTGGCTTAGTAAAATTAAGTCTCATTTCTATTGTGGTCTGAGATCTGTTTCTGTAATAAGGTCATTTTGTTGTCTTCTTGCACCAGTAGTTTTGCCCTTAATTTTTTTGGCTAGCATTTACCAAGATCTGTCATCCAGAGCTGCTGAGAATCGATGTTGCCAAACTCCTTTTCTTAAATTGTGCTGCCAGTGGTGTTTTCCCAGATGTGCAAAATAATCATGTAATAAATGATTAATGCCTAATAACAGAGTAACATTGTTGGACATGCTCATGGAATGTTCACCTTTTCCTGGTTCCTTTTTTGTATTTGAAAACAATACTGCGTTTCAAATTATTGTTGATGTTGTTAATGTCATGACTCTTCTTCAAAAAGAATGAAAGATGCCCTCTTGTCTTGTGTTTTCTACTGAATTAGATTTTCCTCTAGTCCTATGTGAATAAAAGCTATTTGAAATAAAAGTGTTTTATTTTTCTGCATCCATGGTGCCTACCATTAGATTCTGCACACCAGATATTTGACAAGTATTTATTGGGTAAATAAGTGTTCTTAATTATGAATTATTGTATCATAAATGACTCCATTTTTCAATAATGAAAAGATTTACTTCCAGGTAAATCTCCCTCATAATGAAGTGATATTTCATAAAAAAGAAAAAGTACATTATAACAAAATTTTAATGGTCAAGAGGAAGAATAATAATGGATAAAACTGATAAGGCACATACAAATGCCTGTGACTCTACTGAATGCTGTACCAGGATTCTACTTAATCATCACAGAGTCCTGCACTATATGTATTATTAGTCTCACAGATGAGAACTTGCAGCATTAGAAAGGTGAACTCACTCACTCACTGTTACAGATAATGAGTGCTATGGTTTAGATATAAAATGCCCCCTGCAAAAGTCTCATGCATTAAGAAATAGGGCTTCATGGAGGCATTGGTGTCTCTGCCTTGGAGCCAGCCCAGAATGGACTGAAAACTCTGAAACTATAAGCTAAAATAAATCCTCCTTGAAGTTGTACATGTCAAGTATTTGGTTGTAGCAAGGGAAAGCTAAGACAGTATGAAACAAGACTCAAGCCTCATGTACTGTCTAGCTTAGAGTCTATCCTCTTTCCAAATTGCATCACCATATATCAAAGATGTCATTCTAAAATATTTTTAACTGACCAAGGTCTCTGCTAGCCTTAAGATTTTATTAAATTGTCATATTAAGTGGATCTGGTAATTGTGGGTAGGTTTGTACAGTAAATGCACATTGCAAAACAATTCTTTCTTTCTCTATTTCAACATCTTTCTTTAACTTAGTCAAGAACCCTAAAATGTCTTTGGAACACATAGTCTAAAAACTCCTGAAATTTATTCCAATACCAATACTTATTTTTGCACTTTATAACCCCCTGCAATGTTTAGCACTCTAAAATATAACTGTTTCCAATGGACAATGATTTGGTTTCCTTCTGAAAAAAACATAGTAATATTTTGTCTAACAGACAGTAAACTCAGAGGGAGTGAGTGAATAGAGTCAGTTTCAATGGTAAACACCTTTGGTTTAATTAGATTCATCAAGTGGCAAATGTTACTTCATGATTCCTATTCTTTTAAGTTTCCATGGTGAAAAGAGAGCAATTGAAAAAGTTGAATGTAAATATAAAATAAGAATTATTATTCTTTTAAAAGAAGATGTTATAATTGAAAAAAGAAGCCTAAAAATTGCATTTCATTGCTTAACACTTTATGGTACTTTAGTGTTATTAAACTCAAAGTACTTCCAAAGATTGCAATTACTCCTAAGTAGTATAATATCAATAGGGTGAACAAATTTTTCTGGTTCTCTGTGTTGACCATAAATAGATCATTCCCTACCTATCTTAATAGGAACTTTAGGAGAGATTGATAGAAGTCTTTCCAAATGTCATAAGAGTAGAAGAATAGAGAAGCAAGATTTAAGAAAGGAGATGAATAAATTCTTTTTTAATGTTAAAAATGGAAGAAGTAAGGCAATAAAAAGATTACATTTTCCACAGATTAAAGTTTTTAGTGTATTTTTTTTTTGTCTTTTTGAGACAGGGTCTCTCTATGCAGTTCAGGCTGGCCTTGAGCTCACTTTGTAGCCCAGGCTGGTCTTGAACATGCAATGATCCTCCTGCCTCAGCCTCCTGAGTGCTGGGATTACAGGTGTGAGCCACCATGCCCAGCTAGTTTTTAGTGTATTTAAAAATGGACTTTGAAAATTATAAGGTACATTTAAAGTATTATATAATCCCACATATATGTTTTTATAAAATTATTTTTCCCAAACAGTAAATTTTAAATCTTAGATATGATAGAGTAACTCAATTTAATGATGTAGGTAGTTAGTTGTTCAGGAGTCTGGGAATATGGCAGAACAGTAAGCAGCAAAGTAAAAAGCCTCTCTAAGAGAAACACTCCAAATGCTGAAATACAGCATTCTGGAGAAGACAAGAAGGAAAGAAGTGGGTCCCCTCAACCCAGAAGAAACCAAAGTGAGAATTGAATCCAATAGAGAGAATAAAAAAAAAAAAAGAAAAACTTAAACAGAAGAAGGCAGTAGCTGGCTGTGCTTTCACTGTGGGAACCCAGTGAAGCTGGTGGCTGGCAAGCCCCAAGTCCTCGGCGGGAAGATGTGGTGGTGGAGGGGAGCAGCGGGCCAGAGAACTGCACTGGCTAGCGGTGAGCCTGGGGGACTCGTCCTCCCGTGGGAGTGGGTGATTGGCCTGGCGCCATTTTGGAGTTGGGCAAGATAAGCCCAGAGACAGAACTGCAGTCAGGTTTATTCAGCCACTTGTAGCTCAGAGCAGACTGGTGGAAATTGCTTGGACTGAGGCCACCCCTGTCTGTGAGTGGTCCAACAGCCACTGCTGAGGTGCCACTCCCTAAAACTATCCTTAACCAATCCTGCCCACCAGGAACACACTAAGGTGATGAGGACTCCCTGTGGTTAACCCAGCTGGGAAGGGAGACGCCAGCCTGCCCACCTCTGCTTACACTCCAGTAGCCACCAGCAGACTGGAAATGCAGCAAACAGCAGCCATGCTTCCAAGCAATTCAAACCAATACAGGAAGTGCCGGGGACCCCACTACCCACTTGTCTAGAAGAAACCAGGAACATGACGAGGAAGAAGCAAAAGGCAGCTTTCAGCCTCCAACCCAAGCAGTACTGGGCCAGGAGAGGTAAACATCAAGAGACCGGGAGTTGTGCACCTGAAGTTTCTGAAGCAACAGCAACTGAAATAAACAACTCTATGAAGCTATGAAATAACTTAGAACAGAAATGCTATTACAGGTAAAAGAAGATATGAGAAACATAATAAAATAATTGCTAAGCATCTCTAAAGAAGACACAGATGGAAGAATAAAGGAGCATAAAAAGGGGGGGAACCTTCAATGAAGAATATAAAAAAAATCTAGAACGCATGAAACAGATTCAAAGAGATTACCAGGAAATTAAAAACTCCATTGAAAACTGGCAAAACTGCTTGAAAGAAACTAAAGATAGACTATCAAACCTTGAAGACAGGTTTGCAGCTTGTGATCACGAAAGGAAATATCTCTTTAAAAAACAAGGAACCAGGAAGTAACAATACAAAAGTTAGAAGATGACAAGAGGATCTATAATTTAAGAATAAAAAAAGTGAGTGAAGAATCAGGGGTAAACACAAATGAAATAGGCTATTTACAGAAATAATTAAAGAAAACTTCCCAAGCATAGGAAAAGAAAATGTTATTCAGATATATGAGGCATACAGAACTCCAGCCAGCTATAACCAAAATAGAGCTACCCCCAGACATATAATAATCAAGATTCCAGAAATTCAACACAAGAACAGAATATTAAAAGCTGTCAGAGAAAAGAAATGGATCACCTATAAAGGAAAACCCATTAGAATCACAACAGACTTCTTGGTACAAACCATCAAATCAAGAAGGGCTTGGAGTGAAGTATTCCAAATCCTGAAAGAAAATAACCTCCAGATTGATGTACCCTGCAAAACTATCTGTCAGAATTAATGGAGAAACAAGATACTTCCATGACAAAGAGGAACTGGGGGAATTCATGACCACCAATCCAACCCTAAAAAAAATATTGAAGGATATTCTAGAGAGAGAGAAAAAAGACCATCATTTCAGGAATAGTGGCAGAGGGGACTCACTAAATAGGCCGACAGTGGAATGAAGGGGAAAAGTAGACAACCAACAGCAGAAAAATAAGATGGCAGAGATGAGGCAGAGAATGTTGGCCATAATCACTAATATAGATGGCCTAGATTCACCAGTAAAAAGAAATACAGGCAGAATGGATCAGGAGATAGAGTCCATCAATATGCTCTATATAAGAAATACAATTAACCCAAAAGAGGTTTTATAGACTGAAATTCAAAGATGAGAAAACAATGCTCTATGTGACAGGGAACCAGAAAAACGTGGGGGTAGCTTGCCCATCAGCTGCAGATTGGTTAGAAAGCCATAACAATTTTATACAATGGAAAACTACTCAGCTATAAAGAAAAAAACCTTGATTCTTTTGTAGGTAAATGGATATAACTTGAGATCATGATCAGGTGTAAAAAGGTTCAGAATCACTTAGGTGAGTAGTGGGTTGCCTCCCTAATTTAAAAACTAAAGGAGTTAGTGGGATACAAAATGTACAATACATCCTCTGAAAGTGAAAGGGGAGGAATTGTCTAAAAAGGGAGGGCAGTGGTCATTGTTAATCTTTTATCATGACTTGAAACCCATATTGTTTTCATTGTTCTGTTTAGTTTGGTTTTATTCTGTTACAGTTTGTCTACTTGTATTAGATTTCATAGCATGGACAGCTATTCCAAAGATAGCAGGATATATTATGGTTACCATTTTTGATTTCCTATTAACTTGATTTGAAGCCCTGGATTGCTTTCAGTGTCTTGTTTTGACTGATTTTATTTGATCTTTTTTGTTTGATAGTATCAAGTCTGAGGGTATAGACAACTATTTTGAAGACTATAGGATTCACTATGATACCCATTCTGGTTTGACTGTTATCTTCTTTTGAAGTCCTATAGTGTCTCCAATGTTTTGTTTTTATTGGTTTTGTTCTGTACTGTTTTGTTCAATTTTATTATGCCCGATGATATAGGCAATTCTTTTGACAATAATAAGAGGCATTATGGTAACCATTGTTGATCACCATGTATTTTGTTTTTAAGTCATGTACTATGTCCATCCTTTTGTTTTTGACTGGCTCTATTTTGTTTTGTCACATTTTCTTTTATTTTTTCAAAAGAAAAAAATTTAATGATATAACAAAAAGCTAATTTTTTAATAACAAGCTAATTATATTTATGAAGATTTATTCCTAAATACATGTAAAGATTTCACAACCATGTAAAATAATATCATTTCTTTAAAGAATATATATTTTGTACACCACTTCTTTCTTCTACTACACATATTTTAGTTGTTTTATTTTTAAAATAAAAATATTAATAGTTATTTAATACACTATGTTCTTATTTAAATTTCACAATAATGTTCTGTGAGGACTAATTTAATAGAGGAGCAAATTGAGATTTTTATGCCAGAACAAAGTCCATCTTCTTTTTAAAATATTTTAAAAATTTTAATTGACATGAATATGGTATATGTTTTGGGGATATCATATAATATTTTGATACATGTATACATTTTGCAACAGTTAAATCAGGGTAAGCATATCTGTCTCCTCAAGTGTATTTCTTTATGGTAAACAAATTCAAAATCTTTCCTGTATCTGTTTTCAGTACACTACCATTATCTAAAGTCACCCCCTTGAGTAATAATAGAACACCACAAATTATTTCCTCCACTGAACTGTCACTTACTATCAATAGGCCAAACTTTTCTCAAACCTTCTTCCTCTACTCCTCAGTCCTGATAACCACTATTTTACACTGAGCCGCAATGGGATGGTCATATTTAGGTTTCACATATTAGTCAGATTGGATGTTGTTTTTCTGTACCTGATCCTTTTCATTTAGCACAATGTTTTCTTTTTTCATCACTTTGTCACCAGTAACAGGATTTCATTCTTTTCATGGCCAAATAGTTTTCTGTTGTTTATGCATAGTTCATTTTCTGTATCCATTCATCACTTGATGAGCACTTGGGTCATTCCCTTATCCTGGTTACTGTGAATAATGCTGAAATGAAAATAGGAATTAAAATCACAAATGTGTGGATAAATTTAACACTTCTTAGGAGAAACATTTTCCCTATTCTGTGTCCACAAAGGGTCAACAAACTTCCTTTTTGTCATCCCAGTGTCATTGAAAAGATATTCTTAATGTCTGCCCTACCACTTAGAGGACAGCCAAAGACTGTGGGTTAGCTATAAACATGTTTGATAGAGTGGTCTCTCATTTCCAATTCTCTGCCTTAAGAAGTTCCAGGTGTTTGTTTCCTGGATCCACACAGCTAGGAAAATGCAAGCCCCTGGGTTATACTTGTCTTCATCACAATCCTGGACCAAGCCAGTGACTGCTTTAGCTTGCCACTTCCCACTGTTTTCCAGGGACTTTCCCTTCCTAGTAATGGAAGTTTCTTAGCTTTGGTACATTTAGCTATACATTTGAAAGAAAATGCCAGACATATGCCTTTGAAGTTTACAGCAGGTGTGTTGCAATTTATCTTATTATTTTCACATGGACAATATTGGAAGTAGTTTCAGGATGCTTCTATGAAATAAGAAAGTAGAATACCTGAACTTCTGGTGGTCTTTGAATTCCTCATATGCATGAAATTGACACTTGAGCTACTGAAACTGCTATCATTCTATTACTTCAGGGTGTTCCACCCTCCTAGAGCCATAACAATTTTTTATAAATTCAAAGTGATTACTGGGTTTTCAGGTTCCTGCAAGAGAGAAACCAGAAGTTAGAAACACATAGACCATCTGTGGAAATCTGGCTACTCCTAATCAGTGGACATGTTTTGCACAGCTTAAAAATTACCTCTGACAATGGGGGGCTGCTAGTTCTATCTCTGGGTGTGTGTGCTTAATCTTACTGTTGGCAGCAAATGAAAACAGGAAGGAATAGTATTGGATACTACTTGTCTGAAATTCAGAAATGAGGATAGGGTTACATGGGCATCATTTTCTTCTCTCCAAACCTGATGGGAAAACAGATACCCATTACATATTGGAGGGTGAGAGATTTGGACTGGTGCTTGGCAGGCATATACAATGCTGAGGTTTTACTTCTTTGCTCTCTAATAAATATTGTGGCCATATTAAAGTTCAGGCTTCACATTCCTTTCTGGTGAAAACAGTTTAATAAATAAGCTACATGTTCTTATAGCTGTTAAGTGGCATAAATCTTCCTCTTGTATCAGCTATATCTTTTTAAATTCTTTAGATACACTATGTGGATATCTTTCTCACTAAAAAGTATTCATTGAAAATAAGAGGAACCATTGCTGTGGGACAAAAACATTTTCCCTCAAAAAAAATGTACAAGCACACAAAAAAGATGTGGGATTTTTATGAATCATATCCTGTAATTTTTCACTTTTTTTCCAGTTACCTCCTTCTCAGAACAGAATCCAAGAAAACCAAAGAAAACTATTTGTGCTGTGTGCAAAAATTTTGCCAAATTGAATTACATAATTCATCTAGCAGATTTGATGAGTTCCTGGATATAATTTTCAAATTTGCATTTGGGGCACAAGGAAATAATGCATTTGTTATACATGAAAAATACAGTGTTTGTTACAAAACCATACTTTGTAATTTCTCAAGAATGCTTTTGTATAATTGTCTAGCTCATAGACTTAGGCATAAAACTTGGCTATTTACCATGCACACTTCAGCATATTTGACTGTGACTATCATAGCTTATAGAGAGAATTCATGAATTGGTAAACACTTCTATGAAAATACAACATTAAAATAATAATTAACTATTTTAATTAAATATGTGATCATCTTTCAAAACTTCCAGGTAAAAAGATTAAGTTTTCACTGATGGACCATACTCAGAATCATTATATATTATCTCTTGCTTGTAAGAATAAACACTAAATTGCTAGGGAGGTTACTTCAGTCTGATGTCAGAAGAGGTACTTTAGGAACATATTCCTTGCAAAAATGTTAACTAAGCAACCAAAAACTGATCAAAATAACTTTATTGGATCTCTAAAAGCCACTTGATTATTAGAAACCAAATAGATGCTCAAAAAGAAAAAAGCCATATTCAAATAGTCAATGACCTAGTCAGTTCAGGTGCTATTACAAAATACCTTAAACTGGATAGATTAAATAGTAGACATTTATTTGTCACAGTAACAGAGCTAGGAAGTTTGTAATTAAATTGCCAGAATGACTGAATTATTGGGAGAGCCCACTTCCTCCTTTGTAAATGACTAGCTTTTGGGGAAGGAAGGAAGACAACAAACCCTGATATTTCTTCTCAAAAAAACATTAATACCATCATCAGGCCTCTTCCTTAAGGACCTTATCTACACTTAGTTACTGCCTAAACACTTCACTTAACACCAAAATGTTGTGGCTTACAGCTCCAATATATAGATTTGATGGGACACAAGCATTCTGTCCATAACATGGACAAGTTCTTTGTTCCCTCTCTCAGGCTAGAAAGAAGGAGGAAACTTGTTTGCAAAGTTGTGACCTATCTGTGGGCATTCCAAGGGATTGGTATCTGTCTCACCTAGTTCAGACCTCAAGCAAGAAATGGGAACATGGAATCTCAAGCTAGAGGCCTTGAATGATAATAGAGGCATCATGGCATATGAAGACTGTAGGTGGACTGTATACTCACAGATACCCAAGAACCAGAGCCCAATTATGAGCAGAGAAATACCGTGGAATATCTAGGCCCCAAGAAAGTTGGAAGACACTAAGAAATTAAGATACTTGAAAGCAACCAGGGGGGAAGAAGGCGCACACATAAGCCCAAACAGAACATATACTCAGAAAAGACCCAGAAAGTCCTTAAGCTTTCAGCCCACGCCAGTCATAAGTCTCAAAGTCTTGCTAATCAGTAAAGGACTTGCATTCTAGACTTCAAGGACTCAGAGATGTGGCTATTTTTTCCAAATATGCGATAGTCAACAAAAGATCACATGACATATAAAAAATAAGGAAATATAGCCAATGTAAAGGAAAAAAATCTTCAGAATCAGTCTGAAGAAATATGCATCAGGACCCTTAGACAAAGGCTCAGACAATTATGTTAAATATGCATAAGAGAAACATAGACAAAGGACACAGAGGAATGCAAGCTAAACCTCCCATACAAGGATTGTTGAAAACAACTTTTGAACAAAATAAAAATGTCAGCAAAGGGGTAGAGTTTATTAAAAAATAAATAAAATTTTAGAAGTGAGAAATGTAATGAATCAAAAGTCTATTAGAGGGTTCAACAAAAGAAGAAATAGAAGAAGGAATTAGCAAACTTAATGATAGCTCATCTGAAAATATAAATCAGAGGAACAAAAAGAAACAAATGAACAAAAGTCAACAGATCCAAAAGACTCATGAGACACTTTATGTGAGTCACAGAGGCAAAAGAAGGAGAGAAAGGGGTAGAGATTATTTGAAGAAATAACAACGGAAATGGCTAGCCTCAGATTTGAGGAAGGACTCTGTTATAAACATCCAAATTCATGAAGAAAAAAATGCAAATATACTGACACTGACACACACTATATTGACGTTTCCTGAAGACCAAGAGAAAGAGAAATCTTGAAAACAGCAAGAAAAAGGTAGTACCTGCCTCATATAAGACATAGACCAGAGGTAGAAAAATGATACACTTCAAGTGTTGAAAGGGAAATATATTTTCAAAAGAGATGCTCTGTCAAAACTATTCTTGAAAAATGAGGAAGAATATAATTCACAGATGAATGCCATACAAGGAATGTTAAAGACAGTTGTTCAAATTTAAACAAAATGAAATTAGACAATAACAAGACAATATTAAAATATAAATTCTCTAGTAAAGGTAAGTATGTGGACAAATGTACAAAGAAGTAAAGTAATTTAGCTTTATAGCCACTTTTATTTTCTATATATTTAAAAGGCATGCATAAAAATAATCTATGTTAAAGGGTACAAAAATATAAAGATGTAATTTGATGCATTATTAATGTAAAGAAAAAGGAACTTCTTGGGTCAAGAAGGAATAGAGTTTTGCATGTGTTTGAAGTTAAATTGGTATCATTTTAAGATTACTTGTTATTACCTAGTATGTTATATGTGATCTCCAACTACAAGGAAAGTACCCATATAATAAAGTTATCAGAAAGTGAGAATAAAAAGCTTTTGCTATGAAAAACATTAGCTAAACACATGAAAGATCTTATCAGAAGGAGAGGTCATTAAAAACCTTTAAAACTTACAGGAGACAAACTCCCAAGAGAATATTTCAGTATCAGCAATCTCATTAATACAAAATGATTAAACCTCTCAATCAAAAAATAAGATTGATCCAGGCATGGTGGTGCACATCTGTAATCCCAGCCCTCAGGAGGCTGAGAAAGGTGGATCACTGTAAATTCAAGGCCAGCCTGGGTTACAAAGTGAGTTCAAGACCAGCCTGAATTGCATAGTGAGATCCTGTCTCAAAAAGACAAAAAAAATTGAAAAAAAAATGGGTTTAAAAACAGAATCCAACTGTAAGCTACCTGTATATGCAAGATTAAAGGTACACTGAAAATGAATGAAGAGAATAACCCATGCAAATGGTAAAGAAAATAAAGCATAATAGTATACTTACACTACTTATATCAGACAACATAGAATTTAAGTCAAAAACTGTGACAAGAGCTATAAGTAGAAAATTATATAATGCTAAAGGGGTCAATTAAATAGAAAGATACAGTAACTATCAGTATTTAGGCACCCAATATGAGAGTCTCCAAACATATACAACAAAAATTGAAACAACTAAAGAGAGAAATAGTAATATAATAATAATAGGACACTTCAACATCTCAACTTCAATAATTAGTCATAAGACAATAGATGGAAAATCACCAGAGAAATTGTGAATTTGGATAATACTCCTGACCAAATGAACCTAATATACAGAAACAAAAGTTCTGTGTAACAGCAGCAGAGCACATATTTCTCTCAAGCTCACATGGAACATTTTCTGGGATGAATCTTATGTGAGGTCACAAAAGAAGACTTAACAAATATAAGAAAATTAAAATTATATTAAAGGTCTTCTCTGATCACAGTAAAATAAAACTGGAAATCAGCAACAGAAGGAAAACTTGAAAATTCACAAATACATAAAAATTAAAAATAAACTCTTCAATAACCTTTGGGTCAAAGAATAAATCTCAATAAAAATTTTAAATGTCTTAAAGTAAAATAAAATGAAAATAACACACAAAAACTTATAAAATACAATAAAAGCAGTGTTAAAAGACACATTGATAGCTATAACCATTTACATTAAAAGAGAGAAAATGGTCTCAAATAAATAAACTGACTTTACAAATTTAGGTAAGAATTTAGAAAAAGAAGAATAACCTTAACCCAAAGCCAGCAGAAATAATAATGATCAGAGCAGAGTTAAATATAGAACAGAGAGCAGGAATTTCACATGTAAGAGATTCTTGTGGTCAAATTCAAAGAAACAGAAGTGAAAAGGTGACTGGCCGGTTCTGCAGGGAGAGAAGAGTTTGTGTGCAACGGATAGAGAATCAGTTGAATCAGATCAAAACATTCTTGATATGTACTGTGGGAATAGTTGCACAACAAAATGTAAATGCTTTTCAAAGCCAATGAACTGTATAGTAAAGATTATTAAATTGTTAAATTTTATACTATGGAAGAGGAAAAAAAGGTGGTGGATCAATAAGCAGTGGGATACAGAGCCTCCCCTAAGAGAGACAACTCATGCCGGAATAAAACATCCTGGAGAGGTCCAGATAGAGGAAGATGGATCCTCTCAACCCCAGAAGAAACTAAAGGCAAAAGAGCTAGTCAAACATGCAGTCCCAGGGCTACAATTGGAGAAGCTAAGATTAGCGGCCATAGCACTCTCAAACCACCTGAATTCATACCACCACAACTGGCCAGAGTGGCCTGAGCTCACGCAGCCATGAACTGCCGTGATTGACCGGAGCAGCCCAAACCCACTGGAGCACCCAAAATCGTGCCGCTGCAACTAGCAGGTCACACTGAAGATGGAGGTTGGTGAGCCCAATAGAGAATGGAGCCGACAAGGGACCTACAATAACCCGCAGTAAATGCTGGGAATAAGACCCCCCCAAGGAGGTGACCAAATGGATGACATTTTGGAATTGGCCAGGATGAGCCTGAACTAAGAATGACAGTGACTTCAGTTGGTTGCTCCCTTCCAAGAGCACATTGGTGGGATCTGGTTGGCCTAGGTCATGCCCCTCACTGGGACCCAATAAGCAGTCCCAAACCAATTGCCTATGTGCAGCACGCACTAACCTGGTGAAGACCCCTGAAGGTTGACTGGCCCATTGTGGAGGGGCCAGCATACACCATCCCTGCTTGCACCTCAATGACCAAGAGCAAACTGAAAAGGGCAGAAATCCCTAGCCAATGTGCTTCAGAAGGACCATAACCAACAAGGAAAGGGGCTGGGACCTCCACTATATACCTGTATGGAAGAAATCAAAAACATGATAAGAGAAAGAAACAAGAAAAACTCTCAGCTCAAAACCCTGAGAACATTGATCCAGGAGAGGGAAAAACAAAAGAGATTAAGCACAACATCAGACACGGCATCAATGGACATTAAGAGATATCTTCAGGACCTCATAGACAAGCTCAGAACTGAAATATTAGATCAGGTACAAGCAAGATATAAGTAGATTAATAAAACAAATGCTAAGCACCTCTCCAGAAGACACAGGTGGAAGACAGGAGGAACACAAAAAAAGAAGAGAAACATTTGATAAAGAATAGAAAGAAAACCTAGAAAACATGAAGCAGATTCAAAGAGATTACCAGGAAATTAAAAACTCCACTGAAAGCTGGAAAAACTGCTTGAAAAAAACTAAGGCTTGAAGACAAATTTGCAATGTGTGATCACAAAAGGAAAGATCTCTTAAAACTAACAAGTGAACAGGCAGTAACAATACAAAGACTAGAAGATGACAAGAGAATCTATAACTTAAGAATAAGAAATGTGAGTGAAGAAGCAGGAATAAAAACAAAGGAATTATAAAGGCTATTCATGGAAATAATTAAGGAAAGCTTCCCAAGAATAGGAAAAGAAAATGATGTTTGGATAAATGAGGCATATAGAACTCCAGCTACCTATAACCAAAACAAAGCTACACCCAGACATATAATAATCAAGATACCTGAAACTCAATATAAAAACAGAATATTAAAAGCTGTCAGAAAAAAGAAACAGATCATCTATAAAGGAAAACCCATCAAAATCATGGCAGACTTCTCGACACACACCATGAAATCAAGAAGAGCTTGCAATGAAGTATTCCAAGCCCTGAAAGAAAATAACCTACAGCCCAGATTGATGTACCCTGAAAAACTGTCACTAGAAATTAATGGAGAAACAAGATGCTTCCATGACAAAGAGGAACTGGGGGAATTTGTGACCACCAACCCAATCCTACAGAAAATACTGAGGGACATTCTAGAGAGACAGAAAAAAACAACAACAGAATTTCAGGAACAGTGGCAGAGAGGCCTCAATGAATGGGGCAGGAAGTAGAATGAAGGAGAAAAGTAGACAACCAATGGCAGAAAAATTGCATAGCAGAAATGAGGCAGAGAAGATTGGCTATAATCTCTAACATAGATGGTCTTGATACACTAAAAAGAAAAGAAGAGAAGAGAAGAAGAGAAGAGAAGAGAAAAAAGAGAAAAGAAGAAAGAAAAGAAAAGAAAAAAGAAAAGAAAAGTAATACAGGCAGAGTAGATCAGGAGGTAGGGTCCACTGAGATGCTCTGTATAGGAAATGTAATCAACCTGAAAGAGGGTTTATGGTCTAATAAGTAGGAAAGACAGGATACTTATGTGCAGTAGAGAACTACTCAGCTATAATGAAGGAAAACCTTGAGGCTTTTGTAGGTAAAGGAATACAACTTGAGATTAAATCCAGGAGTGAGAAGGTTTGAAACCACTTAAGTAAGTAGCAGGTTGCCCCCCAATCTAAAAACTGAGAGAGTTGGTGGGATCCAAAATGTGCAGCACCCTGTGGGAGTGAAAGGAGAGGAATAGTCTAAAGAAAAGAAGGCAGAGGATATTGCTAATAGTGTACTAGGATTTAAAACCCACATTACTCACACCACTCTGTTTAGATGGATTATATTCTGTTCCAGTTTGTCTACTTGTACTATATTTGAGGGCACAGACAATTATCCTGAAAATAGCAGGATATAGTATGGTAATCATCCTTAATTTCCTATTAACTTAACTTGAGGCTCTGTATAGCTTACACTGTTTTACCATGACCGATCTTAACTGAATCTGGTTTGTTAGATTGCTGTTTTGTTTTGACAGATTTTATTCAAAGCTGTTATGATTGATAGTATCAAGTCTGAGAGAGTAGGCAACTACACTGAAGATGACAAGATTCACTAGGATACCCACTCTGGTTTGATTATTACCTGCCTTTGAAGTTTTAGACTGTCTACAATGTTCCTTTTTTATTTTACATAATATTGTTATGTACTGCTATATTCAATTATACTGCTATATTCAGTTATGCCTGATGATATGGACAATTCTACTGAAGATAACAAGAGACAACACAGTAACCATTGTAGATCACCTTGTACTGTGGTTTTATATGACTTTTTCATTTCATGTTTTTATAGGAATTTGTTTTGTTTTGTCTTGCTATGTTTTGTTTTTTCCTCTAATACAGAAAGGATAGAAATACATGTGGAGACTCATGCATGCATAAAACCTATAAACAGTTTATGAGAACTGATTATATAATGCATGATGAAAAGAACAACTACTTAGAAGAAAAAGAGACACTACAGTACCCAGTGCTGATTCCATAACATCATGATGTTAAATCCAGCAATACTGTTATTCTTTGTTCAGAGTGATTTTAATCTGTTTTGTATTGTTTAATTTCAACATACATGAAGGTATGGACAGCTACTTTGAAGAGAATGAGAGACACTATGACAGCCATTGTTGACTTCCCTATTGTCTGGTCTTGAAGACCGAAGATGCCTTCCTTATCCTGTTCAGATCAGTTCTATACTATGTTATTTCATGTGAATTCTCTGAATGTGAAGATATGGACATCTGCTAGGAAGAAAACAAGAGACAATATGATAGATAGTGAAGATCTCTGATGGTCTTGCTTTAAAATTTATGTCTCTTACACTGCTTGTATGTGTTCTGTTTTGTTCTGCTTTGTTGTGTTTAATTTTACCCTCTTTTAAATAAAATAAAATTTTATACTATGTACACCTTAAAATCACAATTATAAATTTTTGCTAAAATTTTTGGGAAAAAATTGAAATTGGAAAACTAAAGGTGAATGAAAAACTGTGGGTGAGAATACTCTTCAAGTTCACATTTGTTGGCAGCAAATAGATTGTTGATATAATTCTAATTTAACTTCTTCCAAGTGGATTTACTGCCCTAATATAAAATGAAGAGTTCAGAAAGTGAGAGTAAACATATATTTCTAATATTTTCAAAACTGTTTATATAACTGTCACACCAAGCAGTATAAGAACTTTCATAAATGATGCCGAAAACATGACTAAAGCAAAAATCCCTAGTCATGCAGGTAATTTGTTGGGTAGAATGAGACTTTGACTTAGAAGATCTGGATTCTATTTTGAAAGTGTCCTCACTTTTTGAGCAAGTTTCCTTTCCTGCACTATTTCCCTGGGTGCATTCCCCATTAGGAATTATAAAGAAAATCTACTGGCCAGGTAGATTCCTTCTTTCCTTAGGGCTCTTTCCCAAAGAAAGTCCCCAACTAGATCATCAGGATCATTCAGCACTCAGGGAAATCCCCCTCCATCCAGCAGATACATATTTAATATAAAAATAATTAACTTTATAATGATCAATTATTAATTTTATAATGATCAATAGACATAATTTTAGAGAAAATGAATGAAATGAAATCTTATTTCTCCACAGTGTAGTATGAGCAAGTAGAAGTGAAGCATTATGTTTTTGAACATTATGAGCATTTGAAAGAAAACCATGATGAGGGCAGAAAACCTCTTCAGAAAACAGTACTGAAAGAGTAAAAGCAAACTTTCATGCCAAACTCTAGAAAGATCTCTAAAACAAAAAATTACATAGTTCTCTTTGCTATGATTAATAATTTTTCTTCTAGTGAGCACTGGATTATCATCTTTCTTTCCTACTCATTTGCACCAAATCAAGAATTTTCAATAGAAAAGAAAAATTCCTTATACTCATGTATTCCAATAGGAGTGGAAAAGTCTGCAGGTTACTGGTTGATTTCTTTCAAAGTCTACCTCCCCAACAAGAAACCGTCTTGTTTTCTTGGGCTCAAAGAACTCAGAAACCTGCCCATATTAACCTATGGCAGATATAACACCATGGCCTACTAGCTTAGGGTTTGTCTGTGGACTGCTGCCCTTCACAGTTGCCACAGTGGGGTTTTCCTGCCATTAGAAGGAAGGTCTGGAATGTTAACTTGGTAACTATGGTTACTGTAATGGGAGTTGTGCTAAGGGGTAGTCTAGCTGGGCTGCTCCCTTGGAAGCTAACTATTCAACTATTAAAAATACTAAAATATCAGTAAAAAAATGGTCACATCTAACTCAGGTTTCCACATGGGACTTTTATATAACTGGCAAAAGGTCAATTGGTCCTGATTTCCCTGAAACAGATAGCATTCCAGAGTGGAAATACAACGCACTCATCGTCTGCACTAGCCAGACTTCATTGAGAATTTTGTCACAAATGTTTGTGAGCTATATGGTACAACTTCTGATATCAATCCCAGGGACCAGAACAGGTGATTTATGTTTCTACCCATGAATGGAAACCATTTGCTTAGTCTGCAAATAAGTTACTTAGTTAAGAAAGTTACATAAAATAATATAGGGTGAAATTTGGTGAAAAAAAATTACCTTGTAAAAGTTGACAGTGGGGAAGAGGGCAGATGATAGGAAATAAAATTGAAACATAAATTTAAAATCTATGTATTCTGTGTATATGAGAGATTGATGCTAAATAATAGAATAATGGAAATTTGTGAATCATAAGCAATCCCAAAAAATCAGAACTATTATGTTGTATAAATAATAACTCTTAAAGAATTATGTTAAAATAATCAAATCAAATTTTAATTTAGTCCAAGAACACTAAATTAAATAAATCTAATAAAATTTTTTCAAACTGAGATCTCATTTTATTAAAAAGAAACCACCAACAGAGTAAAAAGACAACCCATGGTGTGGGAAAAAATTTTGCCAGCTGTTCCTCAGAAAAAGGACTAATACCTAGAAGGTAGAAAGAACTCAAAAAATTTAGATCCCCTAAATTTAAAGACCCAGTCCAAAAATGGCCATCTGAGATGAATAGACACTTCTCAGACAAAGTACAAAAAGTAAGTAAATATATGAAAAAATGTTCAGCATCATTGGTCAATCAAGAAAAGCATATGAACAGAACACTGAGATTTTCTTTTCATTCCAGAAAGAATGGCTATCATCAAGAAATCCTCCAATAATGAATGCTGGTGGGGCTGTGAGGGAAAAGGAACCCTTCTCCATGTTAGTGAGAGTGTAGACTGGTTCAACCACTCTGGAAATCAGTGTGGAGATTCTTCAAGAAACAAAAACTAGAGGTTCCATTTGATCCAAGTATTCCCCTTCTTGGTCTTTTCTTGAAAGGATTAAAATCATTATGCCACAGTGATATATATACATTCATATGTGTAGAAGCACAATTTGTAATAGCTAAGTCTTGGAAACAGTCCAAATACCCATCAGGGGATAAATAGATAAAGAAGATGTGGGGTTTTTCTTTATACAATGGAGCACTTCTTTGCCATAAAGAAGGATAAACTTGAGACATGTCTAGCTAGATGCGTGCACTTTGAGAACATATTCTAAGTGAAATAAATTAGGCACACATGTTAAAATATCACATCGTTTCTCTGGTGTGAGAAACTGAAAGGATAATTAAGGGGAAAAATACACAATAGATATTGTGAAATAGGAAGAAAAGGTTCAGATGGGAACAGGAACAAGGGAGAGAAGGAGGAGGAAAGGAAGCAAAGGAAAAGAAAAAAGACAATGGAAGGAAAAAGTGGAAACAAAGTCTTGCAAATAAGAGGGGAAGGAGAGGTTGAAGGGATGAGAGAGGATTAGGAAGAAAAAGAATCAATATATATTACATACAAGCATAAATTCCCTAACATGAATATGATCATTATGTATATCTAAAATGTACAAATAAAATTAATTTTAAAAAATACTGTATTTTAGTTCAATATGAAGTAATCTTAAATACAATATTTATTTTAGGACACCTACAATGTCTATAGAATCCAGACTGTGAAAACTGTCCTACTGCCATTTCAAAACTGAATTGTTTCCAAAGCATCCAGTATGCAGAAAATTTATGCATCAAGCTATGGAAAGTAAATAAACTGAGACAAATTATACAACCTCACTTATGAAAATTAGGAACAAATAAGAGTTTAAGAATAGATCAGTAACAATGTAGGCCATTAAGTACTACTTCACAGGGTATGTTCATTTCTCCGGGATAACAGGGGCCAGGAGTGTTGGTCTCTGTAGTACCAGTGTAAATATTCTTGTATCTTCTAAAGAGAAAGGAGCCCTGTGGAAAAGCCTTAGAGACGCCTTTCCAACTTGTTCTCAATAAACCTTCAGGTTCTCAAAACTACCAGGTGTTAGCCAGCCTAAAAGATAGATATTTGAGTCATTGAGTATTAACACTGAGGAGGAGAAAATGCAATTATTGCAGCACAATCGTGGGATGGCAGGGGCATGGAGGGGCACAGTTCTGTATAGGCTCACAGGGCCAAAATGGGTGCATTACACCAGGGCTTTGGTGGAGAGGCAATAACTGCTGGATATGGGAGAGATTAGAAGACCAACTTTTGACCAGAGTTATTCTAAATGTTGGCACTCTTTGCTTCAAAAGGATTTGCAAGCTGTAGGTTTAGAGGGGCCAAGTTTGAAACAGAATGATGTCATAGAAAGTAAAGTGGCAATAACTTCTTTTGACATAATGGACCCTAGTAAAACTACACCAAAGGACTGGAATCTGAATTGGGAACTCTCCTCCAGAAAGATGGAAACAAATTAAAAGATTTCCAAACTGAGGACACGGATATGTGAACCTGTAGAGCACAAAAGGAATGCATTTCATATAAAGATGTATTTTTGTTTAAGCAATAAACATATTAAAGTCCTGTCATACTATTCCCATGTCTTTTCTCATGAGTAATAATTAAATATTTCGAGTTGCAGAGAAAATGCCAGCAAACTGTTCTCCACACTTGAAATGTTCTGGAACTTCATATGTTTCTCTTTTTAATCCTTTGGAAGTTTTGAAGAAAAACTATAACAGATTTCACATTTCAACATCAAAGTGAGAAGGAAATTACTTAGCACTTTCTAGTACTAGCTTTAAAAACCAAAATAGCCAAAAATAAAATGTTATCTCCACAAGCTTTGTCTAGCATCGTATTCATATTGGTATCCTATAGTCTGTTGCATAATGACCTCCTAGTTATCTAAATCTCCTTTTTTAATTGTCTTTGCGACAAAATGTGTTCATTTGGAAGGGTCATTTTATCATATTTGACAAAATTTTGTTTTTTGTTTTGCAGTGCTGCGAATCAAATCCCAAACCTTGCACATGCAAGGCAAGCATTCTACCATTGACTTCTATAGCTGGTCCTGTATATATATATTTTGAAAAACAGTCTAAGAAAAACATACAGAACCTCAGGCAGTGTTTGGACCAACCTCAATCCACGAATTTAAATCGTAAGCTCTTTGAATCTCTTTGCTTCAAATGAAATTTCATTTGTTTATTGAACAGTTATTTTTTCTTTTTATCTCACATCTAGAGTCAGTCTGTCATTTGCTTTCATGATAGGGTGATGAGCACTAACTCAATACCATTAAGTTAGAAACGAAGCTAATGGGTGGGCGTGATGACACACACCTGTGGTCTCAGCTACTGGGAGGCGGAAGTGGGAGGATTGCATGACTTCAAGGTCACACAAGGCCATGCAGCAGACAATGTCAAGGCAGGGAGGCTGGAAGGAGGGGAAGGAGGGGAGGAAGAAGGAAGGGAAGACAAAGAGGAGGGCAGAGGGAGGGAGGGAGAAAGGAAGGAAAGAAAGAAAGGCTATTTCAATGTACTGGGAGGGTGCTGCTCTACGTTGAATACAGCTGCCTTAAACACTATCATTTAAAATGGATTTGTCTTTGTATACAATAGCTCACAGTCTGGCAGATGTGATTTATTTATTTGTAGGTGTTTCCTTTCACATTAATTCACATTAATTTCCCTTCACATTAATTACATTTTCAAATGCAATTGCTTTGTACAGTAAAGAAGAATTCACCTCTCTCTAGTCTTTCAAAGATTCCTAGATGACAAATGTGGAGGCACTCTGGAGGCTGAGGCTGCAGGACGGCTGCAAGTTTGAGGCCAGCCTGAGCTACATAGTGAGTTCAAGACTAGTCTAAACTGCATAGTGAGACCCTGTCTCAAAAGACAAAAAAAAAAAAGATAAAAAATTATTTAGAAGAAAAAAAAAATCTTGAAATCCTCTTAAATCATGTGAAGACTTGATTTGTCCAAAAGTTTTTCATGAATCCTAAGGTTTATAATTTTATGACTTCTCCCATACCTCCCACCTTTACACTTTGGTGAATGAGTTGAGGTCATTTTAGTTATTCAGCCCTTGACATAGTAGTAATAGTGAAAAAAATATCAGTTTCAGACATTTATAGAGCATTTTGAAAATACCAGGTTCTGTGCTAAGCTCTTGAAGCTTTTAATTTTTACAATCACACTATGGCATATGTCCGCCTAATAAAATTATAATGTTCCTGTTCTTCCAATGTGAAAAGTGAGCTTTAGGTAAGCTCCCTCAAACGATCCTATAACCTGGAAATGCCAGAACTGAAAATCAAAGATGAGGTCCTGAATATTACATTTCATTTATATCACAGGATTGAAGCTTCCTTACCTCAAGTCATTAAGAATCCTGAATGTAGCTTTTAAGCTATTTTATCTAAAATCTATCTAAAAAATAAAGATAGAGGTCAAATATATGTATTCCTATTCAACCATTGCTGTACTTTATATTTTGGTTTTGTGTGTTATTTGCTAAGACTAATAATTTAACTTGAACCAGAGTGAGATAGTTTTGTGGACATAAAAACATCAGTCCATTGCTGTACACATTGGGTAATCCTTCAGTGCTGATGGAGATCATTCAGGTAGTGCCTGAAATACCCTGCTTTGCATGACTTTTGGTTCTTAGCCTGGGCCAGGGTATAAATTTCCCCTAGTTTAAACCATTGTAGTGATCTGATTCATTTTGGTCAGTTACTTGTCTGGAACTGGTCATCTGACTTATGATATAAGAAGGTACAACAGAAGAAGTCTGCTACACTGTCCTTCTGGAAGGACTTTTCCTTTCTCCATTAAAAGGAACAAATATGGCTAGGATGCATTTTTGCCACTTTTTCTTTCTTCTTTTTTGATGTGAATATATGCATTTATATTCACGAATTTCTCTTTTAACTTTTTTGTTTTACTAGCACATGTTTGCATACATGCAGTTTGCAGGCACCTGGTAATGTTTCCTGGTGCAGCAGCCTAATTGAAACCAAGAAATGACAAATAGGAGCGTGAGAGGCAACATGCTGGCCATGGGAATGGACCAAAGATGCAGAACAAGTCTGGCTTCATGACACTATTGATGAGCATCAGGACCAGCTCCATGTGACCTACTACTGACATCGTTATGGGGTTGGGGAATAGATTAATTGTTTAAGCTATGACGGATATGTTTCCATTTATCTGCATCAGAATGTATTGCTAATTTGTAAAGTTTTAAAATATGACCCACAAAATATGTAATCATCAGACAGTTTTGGTTGCTGTATTTATCACACCAAAACTCATACTGCCAAACCACTTGGCTGCCCCAACCAATGAATACAACCAGCAAGTTACTTTATCATCTACTCCGAGTTTGAATTTAGAATTGATACCTTTGGATTCAGAGGAGGGAAAAAAGGTGAAAGCAATGGCTTGTATAACAAACTAGGAATATCTGGTTAAGTCATGAAGTATCTTGTGGATTTCAGCACAGCAGGTGGATATAAGATTTTTATGATACACTTAAGAGCAATAAATACCTAGAATTTTGAAATGAGTCCATGGTAACATTGGCAGAAATGACTGTGAGTAATCAGAAAAAGAACTTGGAGTGGTAGAATTCTGTAAGCATGAGACTTCCCTGAAGTAAGATCCTGTACTCATTATAAATTTTTAACACTAGATTTATGAAAAAGTTCACCGCTTCTATTTTCAAATTTATTTCTAACATGCAAGCAGATTCTTATGAATCCCTTTACACTCCAAGATTTACTATATTAACCTGCAATATATCCCCATAGTGACTTTAACAGGCCAAGGAAATAGTAATGTGAAGAACTCCTCCATATTAAGAAATGTTAAGAAGTAAAATAATTCTGAGAAACATATCTAAGATTCCTAAAAGAGTTCTGGTATTTCATTGAATTTCAAAGTGTTTGAAAGTAAGAATCAGATAAATTTATATATACTTGTCTTTTTGAAAGAGATTTTTCCTATTTGTTTTGATATAATTTTGTGTAAACTTCCTACTTATATAAATCAATCTCACAATTGAAAAATCAATATAATGTTTAAAATTTCCAAAACACTGATTTTTTTTTTTATTTTGGAGAAGATACTAGAGTATGAACACAAAGTTCATGCACTAAACTCGGTATGTTTATCATTTGTAGTGAAAGGAATATAATTGTTTAAATAAGTATAATTTAATGCTTTGGTGCCCCTCAAATACAATATACAAAGGACTTTAATCTACAGTTCTGCTAAGGAATACATGAGAGACCAATTGGAAATTTTAAAAGCACAAAAAATTCTATTAGCATATATAGATTATCACAGTGACATCAAATTAAGTTATATAAATACATTATTTCCCTTTAAAAGTGTGAATAGATTCCGCCACTCTTCATATTTTCAGATATTTTAAAAATCATATCAGAATGCCAGCGTCATATGAAAGCTAAATTACATATTGTGAACACAGAGTCAGAATTCTGTTAAGTCCTATGTTAAGGGATGATAATTCCTAGACAAACTTTTGAAGGTAATTAGATTCATAATTTCAGAGAATGGATTGTTAAAATGGAATATGTCACTTTCAGATAAGTTTATGTGCACATGTACATATAGATATACACATATACACATATTTTCCTTTCAGGAGAAACATTGCTTGAAATTGTCTGCAGGAAACAGCACATAAAGTCCAATCTTTGCTTCTGGAAACCCCAGCAAGAAAGTAATGAAAAATATATAAATAAGGAATAATTTACTTTATTTCAACTCTAATATTCTGTACAATTTTGAAATAATTAACAATTGTTAATTATTCAATTGTTTTCTAGCAATTATAAAAATGATATATAAATAAAACATAGTAGCTAAAAGTTTAGCTTCATCACATATTTATGAACTAGACATATTATCCTGTGTATAGAATGGCCCCATAAGATACTTTGAGGGCCAGGGATGCGGCTTAGTCACAGAGCACTTGCCTCTCATGGGCTAGACCTCGGGTTCAATCCCCATCCTAATAAAAAATATATACATTTAAAATATGTATACTATCCAAAATTTTGGCAAAAAAAGGAAAATATCAACTCAATTTTTACTAACACTAATCTCTGTGGAGCAAGACTTCTTAGATACTTCTTTAAATACTTCTCAGCTGTTTTCATATACCTTGAATTAATGAATATTTCCTAGTAATATTTCTTTATCATTCAAAGAAAATTGTTCCCAATTTGAAGTCAATACCCCCACTTTACCATTTATTCTAGCATTCAGTGACTTAAAGAACAATTTAAAGTCATTGATGCCCATCTTTCAGTAAAACACCTATCTTTTTTTTATTTATCAGATCAACACATATTTATAGCGTCCCTACTATGTCAGATATGTATCTCCAGTTAACTAGAAAAAAATTTTGCCCTACTGACTCTGTTATATCCTGCGGTGAAGTCAATAAATAAAGACAGCAATAAATAAATACATTACATCATCAATTATCTGATGGTGGATGTCACAGTGAGAAGAAAGCACAGTGGTTTGGGGCCATCAGACATCATAATTTTAAACGGAATGATTAGGATGGATTCATTTCTTGTGGTATCAATATTCACACTATGGTCAATTCCAAGCTTGCAAAATTCTCAAACATTTCACAATTGTCTCATGCCAGTAAAACCAGGCTCCAGCACAAAATGTGAGCAAAAACATGAAGAAAATGAAGGTGTTGGTCAAGCACACAACCTGGGAAAGAAGCATGGTGGGGAGCAGCTGAAGGAAGACAGTCTGTGGAAGTTAGGTCGACCTGTTGACTGCAGAGGAGACCATGAAGGGAGGAGAGGAAGGCCAGATGCTGGAGGCCCTGGAGCACTTTGCAAGGATTTTTATTTTTGCCTTGAGTGAAGGGGAATCCACCACAAGGGGCTGAGTAGAAGACTCACTCAATCTGACTTATGGTTTTGCACAGAGAAATGAACTGTTTACCAGGTATATTCTGAAAGGTAATCTTCCTTTTGTCTCCAACACCTTTATGACTTTTGTTCTGTAGTTTTATCACAATGGAATTATCATGTATTTCTATATATTCTTCCCATTTGGTATTGTTTGGGTTTCCAAGAGTCTTACTGTGTTTTCCACTAGTCTCACTCTTTGGATATGGCTTCTTCCTTTTTCTCTTTCATCCTGTTCAGCGACTCTGTTGAGACTTCCCTCACACTTTCTCCCATGTCTCTAATCATTACTTTCCATTTCTCTTTGTACTGCATTCTGATCTACCTTTTATCCCACTCACTGTTTATCTGTTCTATGTAATATGTTATTCTTAAGTGCATCTTTTGTGGTTTTAATTTCGATTATTGCATTTTTTATTCCATTGAATGCCTTATTTAAAAGTGAAAATTTGTTTTTTTTGTTTTCTCTTTCTCTTTTGCTATTTTGGGGGGGTACGCTTTCTTGTCTTGTTTTTGGATTTATTTTTAATATGAGCTCCTACTTCTGGAAATTTCATCTAGAAATGATTGAAACCTGGAAGTAGATTCTTCCTAAAGGACATGTTTGCTTCTGACAGCACATGGGATATTGCTGCAGAAATAATATAACTAAATATTGCATTTACAGATTTTCAAATCTCTCAAATATAAATTCATTTGGTAAACTGATAATGAGGTTCAGATGTAGTTCTAAAGTCTTAGAGGAATTTTCTTTTCTTTACCGTAAGTCATGATATAGATAAACCATTTCTCTTTCAGTCTCTTAGGCATTTGGGTGGAGGGCAGATTTAATCAGAAATCAACCTGCCATATATTAAAGTGCAATACTTTGGGGTTCCAGCTTTATTTACATATTTTTGTATTAGAATTCCATCAGAGATAGGCCTTAGACTTGCCTCTTTTTCTCTGTCCAAAACAGTTAATTATAACCATAATTAAATTCATTTGAATATGGTAAATGCCCTCAAGACAAAGCCAGCTGCACTTAACTTTCCTGAGTTCCTGTTTCACTTAGCTTTTGATGGCCCAATGTCTGTTACGTTCTTACTCCTTCATTTAAAGTGTTCGTTTTAATTTTCAGCCAGCATTTTTTACTGTCTACAGCAAGGAGCAAACCATGGTATATAGAGCACTACAGCACTAGAAAGAAAAGTCACAAATTGTTAATCATCCTGGAAACATGATAACTTTTTAAAAAGGAGTCTCCCTATATTGAATGATATCAAACTAGGTTGATTTTAAAAATGAAAAGGAGTATAATTATTAGTTATGAGAAGAATATATAACAGGTATCATGATTGGTATCTAGAGGTCCCTCCAAAGCCTCATGCAGACATGGGAGCATTTTGGAGGTGGCTGAATCTAGTATGTGATTGATTCATAGTGCAATGTTGGTATTAAGGGTGTTGAGGTTAAGGATGTAGTGCTATACCTGCCCAAGGGCGGAGACTGCATACAAGAGACAGAAAGAGTAAAACTGCTGACCCTCTGTCATGTGTTACCCTGTTTTGGAGCCAAACAATTATAAACTGAAACCTCTACAAACTGTGAGCTAAATAACTCTTTTCCCCTTTAACTTAGAGGGTCAGTTATTTTGTCTCAGCAAGAGAAAAGTAACTAAGACAACAGGCAAAATAAAAGAACATTTTTTGAAGGTTTTTTTTTTGAGGAAGACTTAACCTAGATTTCTTAAACTAGATTCTTTTCCCTGTGAATGGATTTACTCATATCAAGGCACCAAAACTTGTGATAATGCTTGTCGAGTTGCTAGGAACAAGCACAAGTAGCTCAATTCCAAGACATCTTAAAATACTAAAAAGAAGGCTGAGTATTTTTACCCCTAAAAGTACAGTTAAATCCTTTTCTTTAAAAAAAAAATGAGTGAAGAAACATTGTGGGTAACTTTGTTTTAAAGTGCAACTATGCACAGATCCTACAAAGTGCAGTTTTGATAAAAGCACAGTATAGCCATGAAACGCCTGGCCTTAGAAGAAAAGATTCACAGGCTTCAAGAAGAAAGATGACAGGGGCACTTCAGGTAGTGTCTAATATAAGCCATGAAACATAAAACAAAGCATCAAAGTAAAGCAGCAAATAAAGATATGGTAGCTGAGATAGGCACCAACTTTGTGTTTCATTTGGTGGAGACTAGGTTCTCTGGAAGCAGAGGCAGAGATGAAGTTTTTAGGGATTAACACCTATGCAAAGGAAAGGGAGGATGCAGACAGAACCAGACAGGAAGTCTGGATGCAGCCCCTATAAAACTTTGGTCAACCTTACAGTGGGATCTGGAATTAGAATTATGTAACAAGGAGCTGAAATGGACAACCTTTGCTAATCCCGCCTTGACCAGACGCTGGATGTGAGCTGCCCTTGGAAAGTGTGATGTCAGACCAGACTGCGCTCTTGTAGCTCAGGCAGACTCGGAGAGGGCTGATAGATGGGGCTGCCTGCTGACAGACAGGGACGTTGTCCTCCACAGAGTGAGGCCAGAGCGGCACATAACCTTGTTCCTTGCTCTGCTCCTACTTTATTCCTGACAGCATGTTAGCTCCACGGATGGTGCCCCTGGGACCTCTTTTCAGAATCATAAGTAAGAAAGTGTAGACTTAGATTTTGGTTCAGTTTTTCACATTTTTGAAACTTCCAAGTAAGTCACCCATTACAGTACATCAGCTGGAAGTCTGGATTCACCTGAGATAGAGAATAGAATCTCTAATTCATCAAGAAACCGATTCTATTTGTTGGATAAACATGCAACACTATTCTTTATTTAGATCCTCCTCAGCAAGTATGTATATGTGTAGAAACTTTGACAAAGAAACTACATGCTGGTAGTTATTACCAGTGAATTAAAAAAGCTTAAATTTGCCTAATGAAGAGACAAAAACTTTCCCATATATTTTAACCTTGAAAAATGGCTTCTATATTTTGAGAAATTACATGAATTGTAAAATTATCACAAGTATATAAAGAGTACATATAAATGAAACCAAAGAACTCAATCTTTAGTTAAGAGATAATTCACAAGGAATTTAAAATGCTCTTGTTACTTATTATATTTTCACTTTCCTTTCATAAAAGTCAATTACAAAAGAATGGCTATTTTTTTTCATTTTTTTATTTAAAGAGAAAAAAACAGGAAAAAGGTACAAATATTACAGAATTTCAAGAAAAGATAGATAGTAAGAAATCACTAGTTGATACATTACACATTGTTCTTTTAGAAATAGTTATTCAAGTTACAGGATTAAAACACACAAAGTGGACACTAAAGCAGTGAGAGTGCAAACAGATCTGTTCAACAATCCAACAAGAACCTAGAAATATGGTCATCAATCCCACACATCTAAACATACATGCAGCTATATATTTTATAGCGCTTCCTATTTCCTCTTTTTTTTACAATAGCAATTATACATTTTTAAAATTTTATTTAAAGAGAAGAAAAAAAAAACAAAACAAAAAAGGGTAGCAATAACACAGAATTCTAAAAGAAAGAAAGAAAAAGGAGAATGAGAAAAAGCCCCACTAAGAAATCAGTAATTTGTAAATTACGTATTGTCATCTTGGATGTAGTTGTTCAAGTTACAAAGTTAAAGGGTACCTAGTAAATATTCAAACAGTCAGACTACAAACAGTTTTGCTCAAAGATCCAACACAGATTCAGCAATATGGTCATCTATTTTACACACTCAGACTTACCTGCAGTTATATCCCTTAGAGCACTTTCTTTTCCTCTCTTTTTTACAATAGCAATTACACATTTTGGTTTTATTACACTTGTACTTCTTATTTACTTTTTACACTAGAGACACAATATGATATTTATAAATATGATTCTTATTTATTTCACTAATGAGGATAGTCTCAAGTTGTCTCCATTTGCCTATGAAGGCCTCAAGATCATCCTTTTTTATAGCTGAGTAATATTCCATTGCATAAAAATGCCACATCTTTTTCATCCACTCTGCAGTTGATGGGTGTCTTGGTTGTTTCCAGGATTTAGCTATCACAAATTGTGTAGCTATGAACACGGGTGCACATATATCACTGTGATATGAACCTTTCAGTTCTTTGGGGAAAACGCCCGGGAGGGGGATAGCTGGATTGAATGGGGCTTCCAATCCTAGTCTTCTGAGAATTCTCCATATGGATTTCCATAATGGTTGCACCAGTCTACATTCCCACCAACAGTGGAGCAGTGTTCCTTTTTTCCCCCGCAGCCTTGCCAACATTTGTTATCAGTTGATTTCTTGATGGCAGCTATTCTTTCCAGAGTAAGGTGGAATCTCAATGCTGTTTTATTTGCATTTCTTGAATGACCAGTGATGGTGAACATTTCTTCATGTATTTATTTGCCATTTGTATATCTTTGTCTGAGAACTGTGTGTTCATCTCAGATGCCCATTTTTGGAGAGGGTCTTTGAATTTGGGGGATTGATGTTTTTCAATTCTTTATATATTCTGGAGACAAGTCTTTTGTCTGAGGGGTTGCTGGTTAAAATTTTTTCCCACTCTGTTGTTTTTTTTTTTCACTCTGTTGGTGATTTCCTTTGAAGTGCAGAAACTTTTCAAAAATGTGAGATCCCATTTGTTGATTCTTTAAAGTGTTTCCCATGCAGTTTGCATTTGGTTCATGAATTCTCTGCCTACCCCTATGTCTCTAAGACTTCTACCTACCTTGTCTTCCAGTAGATTTAGTGTTTCTGTTTTAATATTGAGGTCTTTGATCCATTTAGACTTTAGTTTTGTGTATGGTGATATGCATGGATCTAGTTTCAGTCTTTGGCATGTAGAGAGCCAATTTTTCCAACACCATTTATTAAAGAGACTATCCTTTTTCCAGTGGACATATTTAGCCCCTTTGTCAAATATCAGGTGGCTGAGTGTCTTTGTAGTTGTGCTTGCATCTTCTAATCTGTCCCATTGATCCTCAGGTCTATTTCTTTGCCAGTACCAAGCTGATTTTATCACTGTGGCTTTATAGTACTGTTTCAAGTCAGGAATTGAGATGCCTCCTGCCTTGCTTTTGTTGCCTAGAATTGCCTTTGCTAAGAATGGCTATTTTTAAAAAATAACTGTTCACATTATTTTCTATTCCTGGATGTACATTTAAATAATCAAAATATCTTGTGTTTTTTAAGATTATTTGATAAGTATATTAACAACATTGTAGTGAAATCATTCCCTTATATTATCTTGCTGTATGTGTGTGATGAGGAAAATCAATCACTTCCTGGATTTTAAGAAGTACAGAGGGTGATAGACTTTGTGGAGACTGAAAGGAGATTTGGGGATGGAGGAGAGAAGAGAGAAAGGGGAAATTAAAAAGATGAAGACGTGATACATCTATGCACTAATGCCCCATAATGAATATATTATTTATGTATTGTAAGTGTATATTATTAAAATTTCTAATGCAGAGACTCTTCTAAAGTTTTTTTTTTTCCATCAGTCTTTGTCTTGAGAATGTTGCTTCTTAGAACCAAGGAAATAGGAGGCTGTGTGTAGTGTAAGTCAGGAAGAACGTTTGCCTTCTGTGGCTTCTTCTCAGACCATAAATAGGATAATGTTATGGTTTGTGTCTAGATGTCCCCTAAAGCCTGAGGCAGTCATAGGTGAGGCTTTTTCAGAGGTGGCTGTATTTAGAGTAGGTGACACTAGAATTGATTTGTGGTACAGTGCCAGGCTTGAGGGTACTAGGATTAAGGGTGTGAGTGCTACTTGCCCTAAGTAGCCTACATAAGATATAAAGGTTAAAGAGAGTTGTGGTTGTCTCCTGTTGCTTTGCTGGCTTCTGCCAGCCATGAGTTGTTTCTCTTCTGCATTGCCTGTCTGCCATGCCATCCTGCTATGGAGTCAGGTGATTATGGGATAAAGTTTCTACAAATTGTGAGCTAAATAAACTTTTACTCTTTTAACTTTGAATGTCAGGTATTTTGTCTCAGAAATGAGACAAATAACTAGGACAATAAGGTAGCATATTTGAGGTAGTAAAAGTTGGGTTGAGACACTGGCTCTTACATGCACCTAAAGTTTTAGCCTAGATATTTGTAATCCATGAATTTTGGGGACCTAACCTCAGGCTTCCAGTAACTGCAGGAATTAGTGGCAACAGCAGCAGTCAAGAAGTTTTCAAAATCTCCTCTATGGCCAAAAAAGACTTTCCAGTATCTTGATTTTTATTGTCCCAGTAACACATGCTTTGTCCTTGTAAAAAATGTGAATATCATAAATTTGTTGCTCTTTTGTGACATATTTTTGTGATGATGTAATTCATCATCTCAACATTTGCTCTGTTTTCTCCATCTTGTTTAAATATTTAAAGTCACAAATTGTCTTATGAATTGTATCCAACTTGATAATATTAATGTGGTAAATTATGATAAAGTTGGCTAGACCTTGGCTATTTTAAAGGGTACCATCAATCTCTCTATGCATTATTTTGCCTCAGAGTGTACATCTTACTGTAACTCAGAGTACAATGCCTCAATTGATTTGCTGCCAAACTGACAACACAGCAAATTTTCTTAATTCAACTGAGCAGATTGTTAACAGAGAAGCAGAATTTTGATCTTTTAATTCCTGGGCCTTTGGTATTTTTTCCAAACAACACGATTCAAGGTAGAGGAAGTTATTCCTATTAACCTGTAAAATGCTCTTAGTTGAGAGAACTGTCTAATTGAGACATCTTCCAGATACTTCATTTAAACATAATGATGCATAATGGCAATAACTACCACTAATTAGGAGTGTAATTCTACTACATCAGAAAGCAACCAAACAATTGAAAAGTACTGGTTTTCTTTTAAGGGAAAAAAATTTCCTTTAGGCTTAGAAATTACTTTTTTAACCTTCTAAAGTCTCAATTCCAGTAATAATGGCGATACATATTAGTGTTTAACACATGGGTATCCAAAAATTTTCATTAATAAATGGTTTATAGATTGAAGTAGGACTACTCTTCCCTGAACTATTATCTTGGAAAATATAAGGAATAATAAACATTTACCAAATGCTCCTCTGTGTCAGGAGCTATATGTATGCTCGGACAATGATAATTTGTTGTTCACAAGATAATATTGTTCTTATTTTAGAAATGGAAGACCTTAAACTCAAAGAGTTGAAGCAAGACAATAAATTCAGTCTAGGTAAGTGAGATATTAATATTCTCAAAAATACATTAAGCACGTGTTTTGTACTAACCTTCATACAAGATACTGAGTAGTAAAAACCAAATTTCCCTGATGATAAGTGTATGGAGCAAGAAAAGATATAGTGAAGATGTTGATCTCATTGGTTTTCCTTGAAAGAATGACTTCCAGGCAAAATACGGTTATTCAGACATTGGTATTTGGTAAACATTTTCTAAAAATGACCAAAATGACCCTATATGTTTAGGTCAAGTAAAATATCTGTGGTTGGTGAAAAATCTTAATCTTTTTAACAATTTTTTTTTAAAAAAAACTTGCATCAACCACCCTGACCTTGGATACTGTCAACTCATAATTCTTTCGGGATGGTGATATTAACGAACATGGACTTTTTGATACTGTATAATAAACTGTGTCAAAATTTGGAAATTCTGCATAGCTCAGTGAAATAATATTTTTCTAGTAATAAATGCATAATATACCAAAGTTAAATATCAGAAGAGATGGATTCTTATTACAAGACAGACTAATAGATTTTAATGTAATGGAGTAGGAAAACTACATTAATGTGGTTTCAGGCTCCACAATGAAAATGATCTTTAAGAATTGGCTATCATTGAGTTTTAGAGTAGTATCAAAGAAGATATTGACAAGTATCTGTAAAAGGGGTACTAAAATAATCCTTTTTTCCCCATATTTTGGTAAGGCAAGAATATTGCCATATATGGTAATCAAAACAATATATTGCAATATACTGGATGCAGAAATAAAAGTTGTCTCTTCTTTAGTCAGACACTGAGAAATTTGCAAAAACATAATCCAGTGTATCTTTTCTCACTATATATCTTACAAAATATTTAGGAAAATATTTTCTAAGTTTTAATTTATACTAGTTACTAAGTTCTAATTTATAACTAGATTTGCAAAAGCCATTTGGAGTGCTCAGTTATTTCTAAGAGTATAACAGAGTATCAAGACCAAAGAGTTTGGAAAGAGATGGTCTAGCTATCAATAGGGACCATAAAGGAAGTTTGAGCCCACTGGGACACCTTAAGAAATAAAAAGACTAAAATCAATGAGTTATCTCATTTATGAGGTTGATGTCTTTTGAATCCTTAAAATTCTTGCATAGCTATTTTAAAAATACCATTGTTTGAAGGCACAGGGGATGCTGAGAATGAAACTTTTAACCTTTACACTGCTTCAGGGGAAAAAAACAAACCAGTTAAAATTGCGATCAATAAATATAACGACTATTTATATTTTTAAACGAAAATTTATTACAGTAAACAATGCTGTTGATCCCTTTCACTTGAAACACATTTACCCCATCATTTTTTTTAAGTTAGGAAAGTTTTATTGGAAATAATTAAGAGGAGGAGAATAGCCCCTCCAGGCAGGGCCCTGAAAGGGGTGATCCTACCCCATCACTTTGGAAACTTCCTGACTCAGCTCTGGAATTCGTCTTCTGTTTCTTTAGTTGTGGTCTTGTGCTGTCCCAGTACCTTAACTGATTTAAAACATTTCTCTTTCATGGTCATCTTGATTAGGGGATAGAGATAAAAGTCACACGATAACAGATACAATGAAAAGGTTGGATGAGAATGCATCCCAATATTTGCAGATAGCAGACACTGTCAAACAAGTTTGATAAATTAGGAGTGACATCAATGACAACGAATGTCTAAATTAAAAATTTATTACCAGGGCCAGGGATATAGCTCAGTAGCATGGTGTTTTCCTGGCAAGCATGAAATCCTGAGTTCAATTCCCAGTATCCCCCTCAAAAAATTATTACAGTAAAAGACACATTGTCATTAATCCCCCTCAAGATATTTCTCCTCATTTTGAACATATTTATACATTTATTTTTGGCAATGTGTTTTTTATTGTTTAATTAAACATTCACCTTCTTTTGATCACATCTTGCATATTATGAAGAATCAAGATTAAAAAAAACAGTATAAGAGTTACAACTAAATATCTGGGATAAAGAAGAGAAAAAGCAAGGAATGACTGTGGAGAGAAGAGTCAACCAAAGGAAAGGAAATAGTTGCTGCTGATGAGTTCTCAACAATCACTGAAACTAGAGCTGAAACATAGTGTAGCATGAACTCAAAGAAAGGAACTGAGTCTTTTTGGGTAAGGAATATAAAGGACAGCACTGGCGTTTCTGATTCAAAGGCCAGGAACTGAGTGGAGTGGAACATAACCCATAGCTAGAGAAACCTATATTATATACCACTGAGGCCTACCTTTCTGCCTTCAACTCCTATCTGTAAATCCAAGGCAAGAAGTTCTAGCACTCTGTGATGAAAATGCAGAATAACAGAATACAGGAAAGCATCTGTTTGAGCCAATTCATCTTACAAATGAAGAAGCAAAACTTTTGAGCAGAAAAATGATTTGGCTGCATAGCAGCAGAGCCAGCACTAGAATCCTGGATTCTTGACTATTGCATGAGCAGATTCTGGGAACTTAAAAAAAAAAAAAATGACACCTTCAAATTATCCCAGAGAGACCAAGAGATGCGCTTCATAAAGGGTTGGAATAGCTTTGACCAATGTGATCAGTCTATGATCTAGATTTGAATTTGTTGGGCATATCAAAGCTAAATTAACAAAATGCACAAGGTCTCCCATATAACATGCTTTAAAGAGCTATGTCAATTATCTGCATGTATAGCCTAAATCCTGTTTCATTAATTCTGCCTGTAGCTGACTTTGCTTTTTCCTCCATAGTAAGGATCATATGTCCTCCCTTAAATGTATTTTATGCACCCTTGTTTATGATGGGTGCAGTGCAGTTACTCAAGGAATACACACTGATCCACTTCCACATCCAAGGGACTAGGCCACTTGCACAATGCGCAACTTCAAAAACCTTTGATTTTCCACACTGATGAAAAATACAGGGTATTAACCACACAAAGTGGTGACTAATCCCAAAAAACATTTAAATTTGCATTGTACTTTGTGCTTAAGATTAGATGTGGACACCATTATGTTTCGAACTTTCTCATCAAACAAATGTAGTCTCTCTCTAGCCATCTTGCTTCTCCTTGCTTTTGCTGTTAATTATCCGTACTCTATTGTGCATCTTCTCTTGGTATACTTCAGAATAATTTTGTCTGAAACCGCCAAAATATTTTATTTCAGAATCATAAAAAATTTGGTAAATAATACAGTTGAACTAAACCCATAGTGAGTTCATTTGTGACTGTTTTCTCATCCTTTATCCTTAGTAGACATCTCTTAATGTTCATAATGCTCTTAACTAATAGGCCTAAATTCTGTTTCACAATTTTTCTAGTTCATAGAATTGGTCCAAATATAAAATAAATGAATATCTATCATCTATCTATCTATCTATCTATCTATCTATCTATCTATCTATCTATACCAGCTAACATGGTGACAGGTAAACGGTAAAAGCTAAGTAAATACTATTTACTACCGGTCTACATTTCTTATTTTCAGCTTCTAGTTTTGTAGTTTTGATTCTTTCACTGAAAATTATCATGTTCCCTAGGAGGATGATTATGGTAATATTTGTCACATGTGGTACTTCCTGCCTGCGTAAACAAATGAAATATGGAACTAAAGTCCAAATAAACCAGAGGAGATCATAGCAGGGAAAATTATCAAGGAATGTAACAGAGATCCTTTACAATGAATTAAATAGCACAGAATAAATAGGTATGTAGAAACCGGATGTGGTGGCTCACACCTATAATCTCAGCTATGCAAGAGGCTGAAGCGAGAGAATTGCAAATTGCAGAGCAGCATAGGAAGACCCTGTCTCCAACAAAAGGAACAGCTAGTGGTATAGTTCCATGCTGCCTGGGTTCATAAATAATAGTGAAGTAGTGTTTCATATGTAAATGATAATATTTATCAGCCTCTGAAATAGCAGCAGCTCAAAACTGATAGGATGTCTTCCAATCTTCGTACACTTCATTTTTTAACAAAATTACTTATTATGTTGCTTTCTTTTAAATAGTATTTAAAGATGACTTATAAGGCTTCAATATGTGTTAAGTCCTTTTTGCCATTTATTCTGAATGTTTGCAACAGTTAAATAACAGTTGCAATGTTATTTAAAATTGTCTTTGCAAATGACGTTTTAGGGAATTCTCTCACCGTGGAGCATATTCATGTTTCAACGTGAAAACTATGAGGAAACTGTTCTCTAGAATGATTGCTCTATGATCAAACAAACACATTTTTAAAAAGACAAGAAATAAAGCAATGTCAAAAATTGACAGTTGGCAATCTTTTAGCATTGAATAGTATCCACTCAATGAAATATTGCAGAAACAAGATTTAAACAATAAACTGTATCATCTTGAAAAGCTAGTTTCAAGGAGTTTCCTGTGTGTTCCATATTGTAGGATTTCGTGTCCTTCAGTATAGGAAGAAAGAGTAAATCAGGAAATTTTGCTTTTAATATTTAACGCATCTAAAGGCAAAACAGACTTTAAAAATAATGAAAAAGTACACAAATTATTTAACTAATCAGATGTTTAACACACTCATAAAATGCACTGATTTACAGGTCCAAAATAAAGCAATTTATTTTTACAAATAACCTAGAATGTTTTTATGGTACCTTAATTATATTTATGTATTTATTTTTTACTTTTACAGCACTAGCAATTGAACCTAGGGTTTGCACATACTAGGCAAGTACTCTGTCACTGTATGCACTAATTTTAAATTTGATGATCATAGCAAAATAATTTTATAGGAGGCATATTTTACAACCATTATAAAAATAACATTTATTAGATTGTAAAATAACATTTTGGAATAATGAAAAAAATAGAAAATAATACTCAATACCTGCATTCTAGTCTTTTTTCTATAAGTGCCTTAATAATTCATAGCTAGGATTAGATGATTAAAAATTTTGTTTCTTGCTTTTTTTGTCACAACTATTCTTATTATCATTAAAAATCCTTTTAAAAACAGTTTAATTGCTAGAAAATATTACAACATATTAGAAGATGCTCCAGTTTGCTTCTTTTCTAATATAGGTCATCAAAGATAATTATTTTATTGTAACTATTTTTAGTCTAAATAGCTTCATATGTAATTTTAAATTCACATTGAGTAAAAAAGTCTAGTTAACTATTGCTATTGGTTGAAAAGACATTAAACACATTAAATACAGCTGTAAGTATGAGCAGCTGTGATTTGCTATGGTCGATCAGGGTAGATTTGCTATGGAGAATTGGAGCTTTTCATATTTTGCATTTCATTTAATTAAAAGTGAAGTTGGAGATTTTTAATATCAGTTGATAATTTTGTTAAGCATTCACTATTTACATCTATTATCCCTTGATTACCTTTATGTTTCAATATAGATGCATTTAAAATACTTATTTTTATAAAGTGAAAAATCTTGATCACGTTCTCTATCTATGGGATCCTGTGCTAGAACTTTTGTCATTCAAGTGAAGCATGCTAAAAGGCTAATGGCTAAAAAGCTAAATATCTGGAGTCTGAAGAAGTAACTCAAGCATCATAATGTCTTCATATGAGAGGAGATATTTCTTGTAATTTGTAAACATTTGGTTCTATGTTTAATTCACTGTTACAATCTCTACCTTTCATTGAAATATCTAAACTGTTATTCCTATGGTGAGATTTAAATTCCTTATCTTTTCTACTTTACCCATCTCTTACCTATTCATTTTTTTCTCTTCCCCTAATTTGTTTTAAATTGACTATCTTTCAGTTTTCAAAATAATATCAATGCTTGAGTCATCATTTAAACTTCTTTGTTTTTATTTTGCTTATTTTTAAATAGTTCCTTACTAGTTCAAATATTCATCTCTAATGTAGTTGTAAAGACTTGAAATATTGAGACACATCATCTACAAAGTAAAAAGTTTAAAGCTTTACGCTTTTCTTTTCCCCTCCTGTTGCAAATGAAATGTCATTCATTATTGTCTTTCCTTAAGCAATGTTGACTTTTGATTTTTTTTTTATTGGCAGATAAGTAACATCCAGATCAGCTTTATTGCTTCAATGTTTAATTCTAAATTGTATGAGAGCAAGATGAGAGTACCTTTTATTCTGCATCTATTTTAGCTATACTATTAGGGCAGTATATTTTAGTATTTAGTATCAAATATCCCAGGTGTTTAACAGGTCTCTGCTCTCGGGTTGGCTAGAACACGGATATCCCCTATTCCCAGGGGAGCTCTAGAAATCAGGCAGGTTATGGCTCCCAGCTTCTCTTAGCCTGACCTCCTAAAGTTTCCTTCTGTACATGCCCGGTTTAGTCATCATCTACAGACTCAAGACGCCTTATGCAGATTCTAATAGCCCCTTTCTGGTGAGCTCCCTCCTCTCTGTTATTTGTGTTTTGAGTTGCCTCAGCCATCCAGAATGCTAATCGCTTTTCCTTCTACTCCGCAAGGCTGTGGTGCTTTCTCTCAGGCTCTTCCTCCCTCCCTGTTCCACAGCCCAGAAAATTCCTTCAGGCAGAAAGCTGGTGCAGTCATTAAGGCTCAATTTGTTTATTTTTTTTTCGAGATCACAGTCCTGTACTGCCTGCCATCCAGTATCTGAAAATGATTGTTACATGGGTTTTTTTTTTGTCCAATTTTCTGCTTGTTTATAACAGTAAAGCAAAAGTGGGGTTGCTTACTGTTTTATAGTAGATGCTGAAATTTCTGAATTTCCCATTTTTGCCATCTGTAGTGTAAACTCCAACTCTGCTCCTTCTCAGCTGTGTGATCTTTGCCACTTTAATTTGTTGACCCTCCTTTTCTTCATCTGTAAGATAGGCATAAAAATATGCACCATTAGAAAATTCTGCTTGTATATAAGTTAACTTATCTAGAGGGAGTGCTAAAACGTTGATTTTTCTTCTTCCTTACAGGAAAAAACAATCATGAAATATGACTATGTCATTAACTATCCAAAATATTAAAGATAAAATTGTATGGAGTCTGTAGTATAAATCGTTTTTTTTTAAGCTCCCATGGATATTTTAAAGACATACACACCAGGTACTGGTTAAAACCTGTATCCTAAACTCCTACCTCTTTGACCTCTGTTCAAGCAGTTACCTCACTCTGTTTATAAACACTCACCTCTCCTGCTGTAATTTTCCCAGCTGTGAACTTCACTGTTGCTACCTGACCTATCTTCATCTCTCTCATGTCGCTCCTCCTAAGTTTAATTTTTCTTTTGTCTCATTCTCTGCCCTAATTACTTTTCTAGTTTACCCATTCTTCTTACCTTGTCAGTCAGCTGTAATTTTCTTCCTACCTAAAGTGAAGCCTGAGAAGGTAGTTCAGTACGTTTGTGCTTCCTACCAGGTGCATGTACCAAATACAAACATAATCAGTTTTGTGGAGGCTCACTTGGCTTTTTTTTTTAATATAATAGCTGAGATTACTAGAAGCTGTTAAATAAAGCCATCAGCTCCTACTACCTCAAATGAGAGCACACTTGGCATAGAGCTGGGAAGTTCCCAACTCTACTCAAGGAAGGGAGATTCACAGATTTAAAAAACAATATTGAAGGTTCTAGGTTCTAAAATGTTCTAGGCTTTAGAAGATCAAAAACATACAAGATATAATCCCTCAAAATGAAGAGGGACCAAAATAATTATATCTGGAAGACTTCATAAGCTGTACAGTTAGTTAAGAGGGAAATGTATAAAATCAGAAAAAGAAAATGCAGTTACTTTGTACTATTTCATGAAAGCATAAGGTGAATTTTATATTTTGCATTATTCTTCGATTCCATACCTAGAAGAAAAAAACTAAACTTCCTTTAATATATCGATTTCTATTATGTTTTTATTCACAAACATATTCCGTGGAAGAGGAATATGTTGAATCTAATTACATAGTTGAATCTATCATTATTAGCGTGCTTGGAAGCAGCTGCCATCCTTTTAAGTGCCCATGTTGTGACTGGAATGCTACACTAAATGAGCAGGAAGCACTGAAGAGGGTTCTGCTTATTCTGGCCCCTTAGACATCCACTCAGATTTTGTGATGAGATTGACAATTTCTTTTTATTCTCTTCTTTAAAATTTTGCATAATCATTCCATTGTTTCTTAGTACGATAAGGAAAAAGCGTATACTTTGTCCCAGAGAGAATAACTTCAGCCAAGCAATGACTCAGGCCACCCCTACCTTCACTTTAACTAACCCACTGTGAGCCATTTTGAATTGACTTTGGATGTTTTAAGAAATTTTTGGTGTGCTATAAGGTTTGGGTTTTATGCATGTGTATATCCAGTTACTTCAGTATATTTATTGAAGGTACAATCCTTTCTCCACTTAATTATTTTTGCATCTTTGCCAGAAATCAAATGTCTGTTTTGTATCTATTTTGGCACTTCATATTGGTACTTTGGTGGTTTGTCTCTCTTGATATCAATGCTGTTTTGCCATGATTGGTGTAAATTTGTGATAAGTCGTGGGATTGGGGAAGGTTGGGGCTCTAACTTTGTTCCTTTATCAAAGTTGTCTAGACTATTCTGAGTCTTTTGTATTTCTACAGAAATGTAAGAATCAAAATGTTCATCTATATGAAAAATGATGTTGATAGTTTGATAAGGGATTGTGTTTTCTGATCCTTGTTATTTTCTTCTATTTGTTTTTGGTTTTATTCTTTTATTTTTAATAAAAAAATAAAAATGATAAAGTTAATTTTTTTCTTTTCCTAAAAGTTTCTTAAGTACCTGTTTGCAGTGCATGTTTACATTCACTGTGGTTGGTTAGTTCATGCCCATAATATAACTTAATTATGCTGGCCTGTCCCCCCTTCCTTTTCCCTCCCTTCCTATTTTATAAAAGATCTATCCCAAATATTCTTTCTAAATTTTTCCTTTTATTTCTTTTTCTTTTTTAATTTTTTTAAAAAATTTTGATGTGCGAAAGATAACACCCAGGGCCTCACCTATGCTAGGTTAGTGTTCTTTCACTGGGCTGTACCACCACCCCTCAACTTGACAGATACAACCAGCATGCCTACTGAGATCTAATAGAGAATGTGCTGAATAGTATTTATACATAATTGGATCACACTGTCACCTTATTATTAAGTCTGGGGAGGCATGGTAGCACATGCCTGTGATCCTGGAATTTGAGAGGTTGAGGCAGGAGAAGTATTACAAGTTCAAGGCCAGACTGGGCAATTTAGTGTGACATTGTCTCAGAAAAATAAACAAACAAACAGACACACAATATTAAGTCTGGTGCCCAAATGTAGGATATTTTCCAATATATAGATATTTTTTAAAATCTTTCAGAAATTTTTGTCAAAGACTAAAATAGAAAAACAATCCTGAAAAAAATTTAACAATACATACTTATAAAACAGAAGTGTTAATAAAGTCAGTGTGATTCTGGTATATGCACATATCAAATGGTATATGTATATATCAAATGATTACAATTGAGAACTTAGAAATAAATGCATGTGGCTGTCATCAACTTATTTTCAGCAAGGGTCTCATGTCATTTAATGAGGAAATAATACTTATTTGACAATTTCTGCTGGTAGAACATGCAAAAGAATGAATTTCGGATCAGACCACATATACACAAAAATTAACTCAAAATGTATCAAGTGCCTCGATGTCAGAGCTAAACAATAAAATTCTTAGAAGAAAATTTAGAGGTAAGCCTTTCTTGGCAATAGATTCTTAGATATTGCATCAAAATCATGAGCGACAAAGGAAAAAAAGAGATAACATGGACATGATCAAAATTAAAAACTTTCATACTTTGAAGTATACTATCAGCAAAGGAAAAGAAAACCCACAGAACAAAAGAAAACATCTGCTAAACATATGTGGGAAGATACTTGTGTCTAGAACATACAAAGAACACATACAATTCGGCAATGGAAAGACAAGTAACCCAGCTTACAAATAGTTAAGGATTTTATTACACAGTTCTCCAAAATAGATACAGGAATTACCAGAAAGCACATGGAATTATGCTTTATATCATTAGCCATCAATAACATTAAAATTTGGCCACTTTGTACACACTAAAATGGCTAGAATCAAAAATTCAGACAAGAGCAAGTGTTGGGAAGAATTTGGGAACACTGGAACCCTCAAACATTGCTGTCGGAAATGTCAAATAGTTCAGTCACTTTAGAGAACACATTGGCAGTTCCCCCAAATTATTAAACACAGAGATATATGACTCAGCAATCCCACTCTTAGCTGTATATCCAAGAGTAATAAAAGCATATGTCCAAATCAAAACGTGCACATAAATGTTTACAACAGTTTTACTAGTAATAGATAAAAAAAATGGGAAGAAACCAATTTTCTCAGACTGGGTATGGAGGCACATGCCTGTAATCCCAGCACTTGGAAGGCTGGGGCAGGAAGGTTGCTGTAAATTCAAGGCCAGCCTGGGGTACATACTGAGACCCTGTATCAAAAAACAAAATGAACAAGCAAGCAAAAACCAGAAACTAATATTCTCAATTGATGAATAAACAAACTGGTATATAAAAAGTGATAATAAAAAGTAATTCAACATTGCTTCATGCTACAACATTGACATATCTTCAAAACACCATAATAAGTGAAAGGAATCACACAAACATACACACACAAACACTTCACTATTACATAATTCCATTTATGTGAAATAGCCAGTGTAGACAAATCAATAAAGATAAAATGTAGATCTGTTCTTGCATAAGAGTAGACCTAAAAGCATGGGGAATACATTAGGGCTTTCCAAAGATGCAGAACTGATAGGATGTAGACAGAAGATGTGATAAAAACCTACACAGAATGTTTAAATAAAAAAACTTATTATGGTAAAAGACATATTACCATTAATTCCCCTCAAAATACTCCCCAGAACTCTAAACACACTTATCATTCTGTCACTTTCTGAAGCAGTTTATGTTTATATTTATGGAAATTTCTGCCAAATAAAAACATTTTAGTGCATCTTTATTCTTATTCACTGCATCTAGCACTGTATGACTTCTGGCTCTTGCTCAAAATCAAAATGACCACAAAAGTTCAAGTTTTGAAATGGCTCAGGACACCAACACAGCCATAGCAATGCAATTAAAGACATTCATGGAAGAGGATTTTGCTTCAGAAAGTGGCCAGAATGATGGGATAAGTGTGTAGGAAATGAAGGGGAGTATTTTGAGGGACATTTAATGTCAGGAGTCTTCTACTATAATGAAAAATTTAAAAAGTAAACATTCACAGTGGTATCATGCCATTTAGATAGATAATAGATAGAAGATTATAGATGGATAGAAAGATAGATAGATAGATAGATAGATAGATAGATAGATAGATAAGGATTTATCAGGCAATTGACTGACATACATGTGGAGGGTGAGAAGTTCACTGTTGGTTGGTCTGCATGCTGGAAAACCAGGGAAGTCAGTCACTTGGCTCAGTCCAAACCCAAAGGCCTGAACACAGAGAAGCCAATGTTGTAATTCTCTACATGAAGCCTCTGAAAACCTGGGAACCCAGAGGGTGACTGCTCCAAGTCTCAGAATCCAAATGTCAGAGCTTGAAGTTATGACATTTAAGAACAGAAGGGTCTTCAAGCTCCAGAGTGGCAGGAAGAGTCAGACCAACAAAAAGACAAAGATATAGAGACAGACAGACACACAGATAAAGAGAGAATTCATCTCTCCTTGGCCCTTTTCTTCTCTCTAGGCTCCAAGCATTTGTCTGATACTCATCTACAGTGAGGGAAGACCTTCACCAATCAGTTCTGTCCTAGTTATTTTTCTCTCATTGCGGAGACAAAATACCTGATGCTCAAAATTAAGGAAGTAAAGGTTTATTTAGTCCATGGAGGTTTCAGTTCATAATCACTTGGCTCCAAGGCAGGGTGGCACATGGCAGAGGGTGACAGGTCATAGAAAGGAAGAGAGTAAAAGTAACAAGAGCAAAGGGGGAGGAATAGAGAGCAAGCCTCTTTCCCTCCCTTACATTGCATGCAGGTTACCCACCCCCAGGGTAAGTGTAGCCCTCACACCTATAATCCCAGCATTGGACCATGAATCAGTGATGGACTCCAGAAGCCTGTGTCCATGACTACATGAGACTTTGACGGGACATCTAGGCACAAACCATAATCAGTTCACTAGCTAGTCCCATAATCTCCTCTGGAAATACCCTAAGAAATACTCTCTGAGATATTCCTTCATCAGCTATCTAGGCATCCCTTAATGCAGTCAAATTGACACCTAAAATTAACCATTTTACAAGGTGAGAGGTAAATAATATGGGATTTGTTCTTGAGGGCCAAGAAGAGAAGATGAAAGTATTCTAAAATTTTGGTGATTCTTACACTATATGTAAAACTCATTTACTTGTGTATTTTAACTGGTGAACTCTATATGTGAACTATTTCTCAATAAAGTTGTAAAATAACTGCTTTTCAATATATCATTTGTAGAATTAAACAATATGTAGAAAATGTGAAAGAGTATATGTCCAAATAGTTTTCCCTTTTAAGGCTTTGGTTAGTCACAACTCTTTCTGATTCATTAACATGTAATTCATGTAACCATCAGCATCATTTCTGAACAGGCCTTTGATGACTAAGGCACTGATAAATCTTCTATTTGGTGGACCTTGGTTGAATGTTTTTCTTTTCCCCTTCTGAATCATGATGCTCTGCTTGACAACATTAGTTTTAACTTAGTTCTGGGAAGGTTCATTTCCAGTTCCAAACTCAGATCTCAGGAATTGCAAGGGAGTCCAGCCTTTTATAAAAATGCGGAACATATTATTTCCTCTGATTTGAATGATGAAGCAGATTACATGTGACATTGATGAGCAAGATAGCAAGTTCAAATGCCTGAAGTTTTGACCCACATGTATAGTAATACATAGTGCTCAAAATACAATTTGCACTGGTTCTTTTTCCTGTGGCTGGAGCGTTTGGGGGTGAGGGGAGGGCTGCCCAAAGGCCCTGCCTAGAAGAGTTCTAACTTACATAACAATCCTCTGCCAGCTCTGTTCTAAAGATTATGTTTGTGGAAAAATAATAAAAGCAAAAGGTACTGTCTAGGGGGAATAGTGTAGAGGAGAAGATAAAGGATACCATTATTAATCCGAGGCACTAACTCAGGGGTATTGTGTGTCACTGGCTCCTTCAAAGCCCTAAGTCTGGCAGCACTGAGTATGCAACCTAGCATAGCTGCACATAAAATGCTCCAGTAATTTGCTGGATAGTAACTATGGTTTTGACCTGAGAACATAAAAATGTGCTAACTGCCCTCAACCTGAAAAGGCGCTTTCCAGATTGTTGTTATTGTGAATTGTGTGAATTGTATGCACAAAAGTAGTAGGAATATTGCTGAAAGAAGTATCATAGCTAGAAAGGAGTGGTATGCAAAATATATTTTAACTCCCTTTATTTTCTATTTCCATCTGTCTACACCTAATGATATTTCTAAAACTTTTTAAAAAATCTTGCCAAGATTCTAAAATTAAACTAGGTTTAAATTTTTAGTAACAGTGTTGTTAGTAAGCTCATTAGGTTTTTTATTGTGTAAACCTAAAAACCTTGAATAGTCCATAAGTTAAACACATACACCCACACACACACCACCACCACCACCACCATCACCACCACTGTCACCATTACCACCACCACCATCATCAAACAACAAAACTGGATCATTCGGGTTCACGCTTCTTTCTGAATGTCAGGGAGGTGCCACTGCCTAGCTCTTCTTTTAACCTAATAGAAACCGTCCTACTATTATCAGACCAGAATGAATTTTAACTTCCTTTCTACTGTTAAAGAATACTCATTTTTATTCCAAATATGCTTGATGAGTCACTGCAAATAAATCAGATTTACCAAGAAAAAGAGCGAAAAACCATCCCAGTAAACTAACATTACTTAGGTATCCAAACTTAGATGCCTCACTACCCACAAACACATACCACACACACACACACACACACACACACACACACACACACTTTGGAGTGTGGCTGAGAAAAAGATTTAAAATTTGGGCAAGACTAACAGCAAATTCAGACATAAATGACTTTGTTGTGTTAGTCACACTGCTACCATGCTGGTTTTCCTCAGAAAGCTGAGGAATTCTCAGTTTGTAGTAGTCACAGGATTAAAAAGCTAAAAAGGAATTTTTTCACATTTTCTGAGGTGATGGTAACTAATAAAGCAAGATTAAATAGTGGTTAGGGCACAGGAAACCCTTCACATATTTAATCGCATTTAATCCGCTCACCCCTCTAGGGGTAGGCACTATTATTACCTCACTTAGCAAATATGGAACCAGTGTAGAGACACTAGACACCTTACACAACATGACACTGCTGAGCTAGCACATGGGAACTTGGAATCAAAGTCTCTGACCCTGGAGAACCAGGGCCTCGCCCTGAGAGTGGGATCTGGGGTAATGAACAAGACACATGGCCCACACATTAGTTCATTCACCAGCCATTTAGTGAAAGCCTTCTATATATCATAAGAATCATGAGCTCCAAATATATTTTTCTATTGCATATTAAAATCCAATCACTAAAATTAAATATGGAGGGAAAATTTTTACTTATTTTTAGAATTTATTATGCCACAGCTGGGAAGAAAGGCTTTCTGTAATAAACACAATATTAAATTCATAAAACATTAAAAAAGATCAGGTGAGGCTGGGACTGTGGATTGACAGAAATTATATGACCATGACTAAACCATCCTATGTAAAGTATTATAATGTTAAAAGAAAACAAGTCTGCCTGCTGAAGAGTTGTAACAGAATCACTCCCTAAAAATACATCAATCGTATGATTTAAACATATTCTCTAGAGAATAAGGAGGGAACACGAAGAGACAGGAATATTTAAAATATTAAAAAGTTCTTCTAGAGGCTGGAGAACAAACACAGCTTTAACAATATGGGCACCAAGCCCCAAGCTGCCAAGTTGCCTTTGGGAATAAAGACATTTAACTGCATTCCTGAATGTATACAAAAACAGACTGCTTTCCTCTCCCCCTACCTCCCCCGTAATAAATAGTCAAAGATGCTCCGTGTGAAAATAATTCGTCTGAGCTTTGAGGCCATATGCTGACGCTGAGAATTTGAAATGGGCTGACTCATGGGCCTTGTGAAATTTTTTCTTCATTGTCCTGATTAACAGGGTTAGTTGAAGTCAAGTTATGAGAAAACCAGTTTTAAAAAGATGGATGACTTTTCTTTCTTTCCAGAAAATACCATCCAGTTTTTCATTTCACATACTGTTTTTTACAACAAATGATTATTTTGCTTTTTATGAACAGCAACAGTAACCTTATGGCAACTGTTTTAGCAAAATCTATAAGAACGTTTTAATTAGCTATGTTTCTCCAACCTCATTAGACTGGCAATTGTGACGCCTGACAATGTGGGGGAGGGTGAGGTTGTAGCGTTTTCCACTGGACAGATTCTGGTTTTGTCAATCCATGACTAAAGAATTCTAGGTTAGGGCCAGGGATTTAGCTCAATGGCTTAAGCACCTGCCGGGCAAGAGCGAGGTCGTGAGTTTGATCCCTGGTACAAAAAAAAAAAAAAAAAATCTAGAGTCTCTGAAATTTATCTCATTTATAAAATATAGATTATATATGTATATATATAATACATTATTTTAATGATTAGAGATAACATATACATTGTCTAATACTGCACTCAAATTAAGGATATAGAATTTCAAACATTGTTTCATGTTTTTGAAACAGCGTCAGTCAAAATGGTGTAGGCTGCATTTTTCTGTATTCAGTTGCTTTCTCCATTTTTCACTTCCGTCGCTTCTTGCACTATCAAAATCCCAAAGAGGAGAGGATAGGCAGAGTAACAGGTTAGTAAACAATGTCTGTTAGCGGGAAACGATTTGGGACAGTCTTGTTTAGTTCTCTTGCTTTCACATTTCAGACTCTTGGAAAGTTGGGATGCTGGACCAGTGCAGCAGGAAATTCTTTACAAGCTCGCACTTGCACATCTGCTGCCTCCTTTTACATCCATCTGTTGAAGTTCAACAGTGTCCCCAAGTTTCCTCAATTAGTTTGTCAGCAGGCAATCCCTCACTAGTGACCTTGTATTTTGAGTTGGTGAACGATACCCCGAGCCATTTATTTTTTCAGAAACCATAACACTGTAAAAAAAAAAAAAAGAGATTGCAAAGAGATAATGAGAAAAGAACACTGTTCAAATATAGTTGGCAGAACAGTACATTTATATGGTGCTTTATTTCTTAAGTCCTTACCTATTGTTTCCTGTGGTCCTCAAAACAGCTAGTTCACTAAGCAAGCAACTACTGTCCCCATAAATAGGTTGTGAAAGAAGGGGGGATGCATTGCAGAGAGATGTACTCACATGCAGGTGGCCCCAGAGTCCAAATCCCTCCCATCTAGTACATTCCTTTGCATAAAAGCATATACATGCTGTGTTTCTGTGCATATTTCTTTGATCCTTTTTGATAATTTGAGCATATTGGCAATTCTTTAAAGAAAAATCAACTAGGTTGATTGAAATTATCGATCAGTCAAATGTAAAGAATTTCTTTGGTTGTGTACTGTAACCATAACCTTTGGGTCACTCGTGTATGGGATACAGGTGTGTTTTGTTAGGTCAGTGGGATTCAAAGCAATTAATGTTCTCTTTTCTCCTGTCGCCTATTTAGCACACAGCAAGGCTGGCCTGCTCGAGAATTTTCATGTGATCCTTGATTGCATTACAAAATATGATCAAAAGACTCTACCTCAATAGGCATGATTGTACTGCTTGCTAAACTCAATGGCAATTTATTTAAATATGATACTCTGCAGGAGAACGCCTTCAAAGAAAAGGCACAACAGGCAGTTTATCATTTCCATGCGAGGCATTTGGAGTTATTGCCTCTTGAAAGCATTGGGGGAAAGGATAATGCTGGTGGAAGAGCTAAAATGTGATCTGATCATAAGCTGTGTTCTCTAAGCACAATGCTAGTTACGGCCTAGAGTCAATGGCCTGGTGGTCCCTTTCTAACACAAATCATTCTTCCAGAGAAAAGGGATGGGTGTGGGTGGTAAGGAAATGAGGAGCATAGATTCTAGGCAACAATGTATCTGAGATAATGGAGTGATGCAAGCACATTATTATTCAGTGTGTGGTACAGTGCTGCTAATTCACTAAAAAGCTTACTCAGGCAAAAATAAATTAAAGCATCTGCAGGACTGGACTGTAAAAAAATAAGAGCAATTAGTACTGTGGTATGTGCACATCTGCAATAATTCTGTTTGATGCATCTTCTATTAATTTACTTTATTGGAAGAAAAAAATTAGTCAACAAAAGGAAATGCACAGCTTTTGGCCACTACAAAGCATTTCCAAACATTGACTAAGTTTGCTATGTAAATGTGTCAAATTTCCTTCTTTAAGCCCAGAATAGAAAAGCAAACTGGCTCTTATTTGTAAAGCTATGACTTTTAAACTGAAAGTTTAATTTTTAGAGGCATATTAATAACAACTTTTGATTATGTACTCATTTCTCTCCTTGATAGAGTGCTTTCTATATTAATAGAGGAAATTATGTTAAAAAGTAGATTTAATAATTTCATTATTTACATATAACACAGACTCAATCAAATCTATGATTTAGAATATGTAATGTGAGAAATTGTACTCATGCTTCAGAATCTGGAAATACTTCATTCTATAATCTTTATTCCACAATATTTTAAACATCTCTATGCTGAAATATAAAGACAAGATTTTAGATCTTAACTAGTCTGTAAATAATCAGTAAAGAAAGTATTTCTAGAATGCAGTTATTAATGCTTTCCTAAGTATGAAAAATTAACTCCTGGCTTAATGAATTGTTAAAGATGTACTCTACTAGTATTTTTGGAGATCACTAGTATATTCAAGCAAATTATTAGTTACTAATAAGTGTGAATATATATCAATAAAGGGATATTTCTTTAAAATGTCACCTAATGTATCTAATTTTTAAAATCAATTTACTTTTAGAACAGATGAGAGTCTAAAATAAAAAGATTTTATTGAGGAGACAAATTCATGTCAAAAACTAAAATTATTTTTTCTTTTAATTAAAGTTAAAAGTCTATGCATTCTAACTCATGTAAATTCATCTTTAGCTTTCTGACTTCCAATGTGCTTATTTAATAACTGATACATTTGGTTATTACCATGTTTCTTTTCTCATTCACACACACAATATGGCTGAACATAAAGTAACGTGCTAGTCATGACTTATCATAGTTTAATTATTTTGACAAAATGCCAAAGAAACAAATATTTTTAAAAGTATACTATGATTTTTCCACATTGGTGCACTTCAAATAAATTACCCAAGGCATATCTATAGCTCAAGGACAATCAGACTCAATCCAGGAAGACATTTTGAGTAAATTAAGCTTAATTAGGATAATAATCAATAGTAATGAATGAATTTTTTAAAAATATAAACCACTTCTAGTGCAAATGCTTTTACTAAAAATTAAAGATATGTTTTCTGCACTAATAACAAATATTAAAATAGAATCAATTGGCAACTACCAGGTCTTGAGGAAATGTGTTGTGTAATTTAAATAAATTTAATACAACATAATAGCAAACCAGATTAGATGCTTTTTTATCAATAAAATTGTGCCTAGTTGACTTTCCAAATTTTAGTTTCTGTATGACTAGACATAAGATAATGTTGGAAACCAATACTTAAAAATGCATCTTCTATAAACACTGAGCTTTTGCCTTTTATGTTAGTTATAAACCAGAGATTTTAGTTTCTGAGACCAAATCTGAGTGAACAGCTTTGATTTCTAGTCTTTTAAGCAGGGTCAGTAAAAGAGATGGGATTAAAAGCATTGTTTCCACCATATACCAGATGCACACATTGTACCAATAAATATTAGTTTTAAAAACTCAGGTGAGAATATCATTCTATCCAGCCTGTATCATTAAATACATCTGTGCCACAAATTAAAAACTGTATTGCCATGTTAGAATTCTTTGAATTTGTAATTTTTCTCTATGTATGAAGGCTACATAAGAATTGGTGTTTCTAAGAAGTATTAATTTTTTTTACTAGTAAATGTGAACTCCAGTACTTCAGAGAAATTGCACTAACCACGGGTGCTCCCTACCACATTGCTCTGCCCATACAGTGTTTGCTTTTTTTTATTCATTTTTATGTATCTGTGGGCTGGGTACTACCTGTCATTCTTCAGAGATCTTTAAGGCCATAGGACACAGAGCCAGATCAGAACTTCTGCATTAACTCTCAATTTCCTGGTTTTTGAAGGCTTCGGCAAACCCATGATTCTTTAACATTAGTTGTGTGTGCGTGTGTGTGCATGCGTGCGTGTGTGTGTGTGTGGTTTAATATTTCTAAAAGCAGTAAATTATTTCCAGCATATGTAAAAAAGACAAATTTCTCTGTGGTTAGTGACCACAAAACAAAACAAGAAACAGAAATACTCCGGAGCATGGACCCTGAGAACAAGTTTCAATTTTTAAATGGTTACTTTGATATCATATGTGAAAAGGGAAATTTTAAGGAGGAATTGTAAACTAAGACTTTTAAGAAGATTTCTACCCAAGAAACATTCATGTATTTATCATTCTGTTATTAATAATAAGTGTGCCAGTCTTTACACAAACATGTACACTGCATCTCTGTGCATAAAATGTGGCTTTCAGTCATTGAATAAGATTAATATTGATGAGCAAAGATATCCTATGCATAAAGATAGATCAATTTTAATTCAAACAATTCGTAGCAAATTCTTTTAACAAGAAAATAGCAAAGTGAAACTACTATAAAATTATTTTCAATAGTGAACAGATGATTTTGAGTTGTACATATTTTGTGTTTGTTTTCAGTTCTGAAGTATTTACTTTTTATCTAGAGGAACTTGAGGTTCAGAAAGATTTTGTATTTTTAAAAGTATGCTTTGCTTTACAACCTTTAAATTATAATTTTAGAAAAGACAACATTTTAGTTGACTCTATGGATCTAAACTTGTCATCTAAGAAATAATTCCTAATGATTCAATTTAAAACAGTATGTTCACATTATTGATGTATCATCAGATATATTAGATCATAGAATGACAGAATGATAATGCTAGTGACATAATCCAATCCATTTCCTAATTATAGAGAACCTGTTGCCCAGATAAATTCATTTCACTGGCTAAATAACACAGTTAATAAATGGCAGGGCTAAACTAATCTTCTTTCCATTATACCTTTAATTAACTCAACTACACATCAGAAATTGAACTTTCATTTAAGGCAAAATGAACAACACAAGATTAATTTTAAAAGCAGTATTAATGGTTTTGTTATTGTATATAAGAAATACAAAAGCAAAATCACATACTTAGACTATCTAATAAGGCAAGACACATTCTTAAACATCTTTCACTGATTTCATCTCATCTCAGGGAGAGCATAAAACAATACCGATTCCATAAGCAGGGAGGCTAATAAAGCCAAAATGCAGTACAGATTCTAGACTCTCAAATTCAGGCAAAGTAAGACAATCATATTTTTCACTTTTTCCATTATTACTCCCACTTGTTTACACATATTTCTTCTGGAGCAGGTCAAAACTAAGCTGAGAATTTAGTATTCACAGATTAGGAACATGCCATATTACTAAGAGATTTCTATTTCTCATATGATAAAACTCATGTGATATGTGGGGAAGACTTTTCTAAACTTCCTAAATCACAAAGCTTGGATTTGAGAAGTTCTAAGCTTTGAAAATTAGGAAGACACTTCCACAGGATTATTTCTTTTAACAAACAACCATAAATTAAATGGACTCATGACTGCTTCAGTAAGTATGATGTTAAAAGTGTTCCAGAAATTTTTTTCTGCTTATGTGTAATAATCATTTACTATAAAATTAGGTTCTAATAGAAAAGCTCAAATTGAAAAATAAAGGAAAGGAAAACAAAAACAAAAGATTCTTTTAGTAAACTGCTCTGTTTTAAATATATAATGACTCTCAGATGAAAATTAGTCTCCTTTGCTATTGCCTTCACTATTACAAAATTACATATTCCTTCTATTTGCTACTCTCCTTGGAATAAAGTACTAAAGTTCTTCTACATCTAAACACTGAGCTAGGATCCTTGGCCCTAACTTCACTATGACTTTTTAAATTAAATGTAAATTGTGATACGGCATCCCAAGAGGATATTAAAACATAAACGTTAAGTGGAACAACACAGGATTGTCAAACACTAGTTAATGGCAAATTATATAGTGATCAGCTTCAGAGATCTTCAACACAATAACTAAAATGTTGAAGCAAATGACTAAGTTTGGAAATATGAGGTGAAACAATTCTAGTAAAGAGTAAGAGTCATAACTATTATACAAACTTAAAATTTAATTTTTAGTTTTAACATGTGCAGAAAATTTAGGTAAGAAAATACATACAGTACCTATATGGGTGCATACATGTATGTATATAAATCAAACATATGCCTTTGATCTTTAGCTTAGAGCCACACATGCTTTCTTCTTTAAAAGGAATGAACTTTAAAATCCACACTTCTACTTCCATGTTCAAGCAATATTCTTTCTAGATTTAGGCTCATTTAGACAAATTTCTTTATCATCAACATTTGCAAAGTTATCTTTTCTCCATTGCACTGGAATCCTCTCCTTACCTATACAAGGGTGAATTGTCTTAAGAGATTTCAATTGTGAAAGAAGCAGCAGATGGGAAGTCAGGGAAAGAGCCATGCTAACAGTCCAGTACATGGGCTTCTGTTCCTACCAGTAACAAAGACTCCACTGTGTGCCCTCAGGTGAGTCACTTAACCCTGCTGTGTCACAACTGCTCCACCTGCAAACTCAGTAATCACCTTTGCCACCCATCTTCCTCCCAGGGTTGTTTTGACAGTGTCATAACTGGCCATTTGTTTGATCTATTCAAGAAACAGCCAATGCCCTTGGACCTTTGAATACACACACCCAAATGCAGCTCGGTTATAAACTACATCCAACAGCAATATTTCCTTACTGAAAGAGACAAAGGGCAGCCAACTGAAGAATGCCAGACCCAAACGACATCTTGAAGGCCTTTGAGATTCTCAGATGAAAGACTTTATATAAAAATAAAACGTTGTTATTACCTAGGCAAAGAAAAATGCATGCATTTTCTGTCAGCATTCAAGAGCCAAATATAGTGGTACTCTCTGCTCCCCTTTGATATTTCCTTTGCATTTAGCTTGATGACAATATAGATAAATCCTCTATATGGTGCTATTGGACTGGGGTTCCATTTCAGTATGTGGAAAATGACAAAAAGAGAGAGAAAAGTCTTTGAAAGAAAGTGAAAATAAATGTAATAGCCAAAAGCCAAATAATAGTCAGAATCTATTTAAAGTCTATTGAAGAGCAGCAGTCAGGGTATCAAATGCACACACTCTCATCCTCTCTGGTGAGCCCACTATGCAGACCACCTGCCTTAAATTACACAGGCTCACCGCATTCTGGGAGTGAGAGGGGGAGCAGGAGAAGGATGAGGGTGGAGAAGCAGCTTTCTTCATTCATACTAATCATGCCACATTTAAAATCTTTTTGAATGCTTCTTTTCAATTCACAATCAATTACCTTTCAGCCTCTAAACCACCGTTCTTGGCTTTGGGATGAAGTGTGCCTGTAGTCAGCAAACAAGTAACTTGAAGTTTCAGCTTTGTAGCGGATATTGAATGATGTGCACCATTTAGTTATCAATGATTATACTCCTTGGTGGGTGATGGAGCAATATCTAGCTATTTGCAGCACAGGAATACATGAAAATGAATCTCTAATTGGCTAAATTAGGAGAAGGAGTGGACTGTTCTCGACAGCAGCCCCAGTCTGTGTAGAGAGTCTGCTTGGAGCTTTCACAGAAACCAAGTGGTCTCTTAAAAAGCACAGAAAACAAACTGGCTGTCTTTGTTATAGACTTAACAATTACTGCTTTCAGGGTGCAATGCTGCTACATTGTAATGAAGATGTTCCCTGAACAAGGGCACTTGGTCTGTGACTCAGAAGGACCGAAATAAGTATTGCTCTGAGGCGTAGGCCATAAATGAGAAGGAGTCCTTCATTTATTCACAAAAGAAAAAGGGCCGCGAGGGATTTTAGAGCTACTTTACCTCAAGGTGCTTAAGGTAGAATAAATACCTGAACCATGATGTTTTAACCAATGTCTTCTGAACATCTTTTATGCTTATTTGGACTTTCATTACCAATATAAATTTTAGTGCTGTCATTTCTCAGATTAATAGCATTGCCATACGCAGGTGCTAGCAAGATGCTGGGGTTTTATATCAGTGCATTGCATGGTCATCTGGGTACTGAAAACAGTCCTACAAGCACCTGTTAACCTGTAGGATGTTGCTACAGATGGAGGGAAAAATGAAATAGCAAATGCAAAGTGTAAGTTCTTGGTCTTACTTCTATTCCTTCTATTGTAATGTTTATACTCTCAGAATGCTAGTATAGAGGAATTTCTTTCCACTTCTTCCACGGGTAGTAAGTCCCTAATTTCATGCACCATCCCAAACTATCAAAGGAATATTGGGACAAACTCACTACTTGAGGGAAACTCTCAAGCACATGCAGCAAAATGTTCTCAGTGAAACCAGATTTCTGTAATAAGAAGCTTCTCCTTCAGTTTCATGAGCTCCACTCTGTCATCTCTGCATAGCTATAGAGCTTAGCTAGACCTCCAAGAAAAGTTTGTTGACTGAATAATCATTCATTTGTTTAACTGAAAACAATGTCACAGTGGCCACCCACACAGCCTGTCACTTGGAAAAGAATGCTTGGGGAAGAATGAACATTTTGAAATCGCTTCCGCTGATCTAGATGATTTTTAACTCTATGTCCAGGGAGATAACTGAATTAATCATTTTACAGGGTAAATGAGAGTCACCTGTTTGTACACTTGTGAACAGGTCCGCACATGCTTTACCCAGGTTCTTTTTCTGAACTGTGCTACCTATAATGTGATTGTATGTTATTTTTTCCATCAGTAGCTCATGAAAAGCTACCAGAAGAGCATGCCAGGTCTAAGAACAGCACCACAGATCTCAGAGTGAAAGGGCCTTTGGGAGCATTTGCCTACAGTAAGATAACCCACTTAGGATCACTCTCCTTCAGTTCTGCCTCACCTCATAATCACTCCATGGGGCAAACTACACTCCTAGCTTTTCTGCCCAACCAATAAGTTTTACACATGTTACTTAAATCATCTTTCCTTTTCCATCATTGTTGAATTCGGAAGAGTATTTTAAGTAGTAATCATCCTTATAAAGGGCAAAAATAATGGTTTCAGGGTGTTTGTACAAACAAGGCTTTATATCAGGAATTATAAAAATTAAAATAAAAAGTACATTAAAATGTACATAAAAAGATCGCAATTGCAATTTTGTTAATTTCAACAAAGACATTCATTTCCATTCCTAGGATATAAAAAGATATAATAGAGAAACAGTGATAGCTATTTCCAGGCTGACACCATTTAGCAGCTTTTAAGTAGATGCCTATAATTATGTCCAGCAGTATCATTTATTAAAAGTTAGTTTTTGTCTTATTATCTGCTTTGTTATCCAAAAGTTTGTAATAAAAGTAAACCTAGGGGAACAGTTGCTCAATAGCTCTGCTTCCTAGGCCAATTCTTGAATATACTATCTTGGTTAAAACCTAAAAACCATACTTCCAAGTGGAGGAAATCTCACTGAACTACATCAAATTAGCCTTGGGCTAATCTTGGGCTAAAGTCTCAAATCAAACACCTTGGGCTTCAAGTCCTTCCTGTAAACTAAATAGCTGAATTAAACAAATTTAAGCATTGAGAGAAAGAGAAACTCTGTTCCAGAGGCCCAGGGCCTATTGATAATAGATCAGGGAAGATGTGTAAATGCCCATCACACAGATGTTAACACTGGGGACCACTTGTTTTAGGAGGAAGATAATGAGGTACTCAAATCAATTTTGAAGACACTGTGAAGAGAACATCAGGGAAACTGGAAATAATGACAAAGCAGTCAAACCAATTCTGTATGAGTTTTTCAGGGGAAATTTCCAAAGCAGCAGGTGGTCTGAGGCTAACCTGAGGTTCAACAGTTGGACTTTGAATGCCAAGTTTAAAAAAATCAAAAGTCTTCTGGAAGCGATACATAAAAACTGGCACTTGTAAGTAGAAAAAGTAGCTAACAAAAGACTTTTCTTATATTTTGGAGGTCATTCCAAATCACACATCATCAGTCTTGCTCATCACAGTCGACTACAAAAATAACACCAGTATCACTTTGCAATATCTTGGCAAAATTATAGGCTGGGAAGAATATCTGGATGAAGCATTACGGAAGGCAATTTGTGTTAGCTGCCAATAAAGGTGGCCACAGCAACATAAACCACCCTTTTCAAATTGAAATAATCTTTGTTATCATAGATAACAATTTTCAACAGAAGACAAACATCAAACACATAGGAATTCAACACCAATTTCTCCTTACAGAGAATATAGGTGACCCTTTTGGCCACCAACCTGTCTTTCATGCAAGCTTTAGAAACCCTGTCAGGAAGAATAAAATTTTCTGTGGCTTGTGGAACCTTTGGAGGGTATAAGGTCTTGACCAGCAAATATGAACGTATATTGTAGGGTTTCCTCTCAATATCAATACTTAGTATCACATTTTGGGTCTTGTAAGTGCTCCCATATGCTTCAGAAATAATTAAAATTTTATTGACATTTTGGCCTGCCTCCTAAAGATGAATATCCTTCAGCTGTTAAACATTTGATAGGTTTGAAGTTAGGAAAGCTTTTTATTTAATATTTTTATGCTCTTAAATATATACATACAGAAAAGACAAGAGGTGACCTGAGTCTTTTGATGTAGTGGTCAAACTCTAGGGACAAAAAAAAAAAAAAAAGTAGTGACTTTCAAAACCTCCCAGACTGTTCTTTGAGGGAGAGGAAGGAATGATCAGTATGCTTTTTGTCATATGATTAAGCTTATCAAATCAGGATCGGTTCTACATAAACCAATAAACTCTGATCTGATTTTTTATAATGTTCTGAAGGATGAAGAAACCTAGAGCATTGGAAAATAAGTTTGTTCTGACAGTTAATCTACCCTGTCACCCTGGAATTTTTTTTTTTTAACTGAGAATGCAAACCACTGAACCTAGAGTTACTCGCATGGCAAAGATCATTAGCTCACCCAAAACGTCTGAAGTAGATGCTGTTCCCCAAACATCACAGATTCCCAGGCTTGTAGAATTCTAAGCAAATAACCACAACACCATTCAGGGCTAAACCCTGTGTAGACATTTGCTAGTAGTGCCCTGGTCTCAACTCTGCTAACCGTTGGTCTAGCCTGCGCAGCTCACGCCTTTCTTCATTAGCCTTCCCTGAGAAAGAAAGAATCCTCCAACCCATTCTACCCCAATCGGTTACATTTTGAAGGAGAAGAAAAGTCTGGAAATCCTCGTTTCCTTTGAGAAAAGCGTCTGCTCCAGGCTACTGTGGGTCGGGCCCACCTTTAGCTTCAGGTTACAAACGCCTTCAGCGCATTCTCACAGCTCTGCCGGCCCTGGGGGTCCCCTAAAATCGTGCTAGCGTCCGCCCTGTCTGACCTGCCCCCTGCCGCGGCGCACATTTCAGCTTTTCAGCTTCACGGTGGAGCTCCAAGTAATTGAGTCTGAGTCGGGAGGGTTATTTTTCCTGGCCTCTCCTCGCTGTCCTGTGCTTGGAGGGAGATTTCAAAAAGACACTACTGCCTCCTCCTCTGGAAGCCCGGCAGCTTCTGAACACTGCCTGTGCCCCTGCCCCGCGGGAACCGGGACTGCGATCCACTCCACGGCCAGAGGTTAGGGCTGGAGGCTACAACCACCAGGGGTCCCAACGGAGGGCTTATTCCTGCCCTGCTTCATATAGGGGTTGGAGTGTCAAACCGCACTAGCCAAACCACCCGCGAGAACAGGTGGTTAATGGCACAAAATACGCCTACTGGAAGAGCCCGAATTTGCAGGAGGATGACTCGGTTTCCCTCCACAGCCTCATCATCCTAAAGCACATCCCTCCCTCCTCCTTAACAAGCAGGCGGGGAAGGTTAGCTGCTCTGGGAGGAGGCCGTGCGCACTGGCAGTTTACAATGACAGGCAGGCGCGTTTAGTCGCGGGTTCCCATCCATCCGCACAGCTATTGGAAGCAGCTTTCCCTCATCCCTTCTAGCTTTTAGGAAGGTAAGAGCTTTGGCATCTGGAAGTGTCAGAAATGAGCCTTTAGCCATAAATCATTCTGAAAAGCATTCAAATCAGACAAGCGTCTAGAGACCTCTTGGACACTCCACCCCTCACATCCTAGATCAAAGAGCAGTTCCTAGAATCATAAACACCTATTATATGCAAAATCCCACTTATCTGCAGGATGCTAACTGCGAGCAGAAGAGAAAGGGTAAGAAGGGGCATTTGTCAATGACCTCCCCGACCCCCGCACAGATCCACAAACTTTCTCAGCACCGTCAAACGTCTTTTGGAGACGCAAGGGCTCCGCGCTTTCAAACCCGCCCAGTACGCGCTGTTGAGATCCGCGCTCAGCTGGCCCGACCCTGGCTCAGCACGAGGGCTGGACCCCGGCTTTCGCCTGTTTTCAACCAGAGGAAGCAGGTGCGGAAGAATCCGGGGCTGGGGAAGTGGGAGCCCGGAAGGAGAATCCACTCGGTCCTAGAGCAGAGCAGAGCTCAGTAACCGCGCCTTAGCTATTTCACCAGGGCGGCGATGCGCAGGGCAGAGCGAGGACCGTCCGGGACGTGGGCCCGGAACCCAGCGCGCCGCCCGCCCGCCCGCCCGCCCCCCGCGCTCCGGCGTCATGCTGGCACCGCGCGCTGGACAAATCTGCGGGTCCTCTGCGGGGAAGAGCAGGAGCTGGACCCGGTCATTAAGAGGGGACCCAAAGAGCAGACCTCTCCGATTCACAGAAAGCAGCTCTCTGGCCTCAGAAGTGCAAAAGCGCCGATTCTTTTTCCCTGCTGATTCCGTGGCCAACCCAGAGTCTGCCGGCTGCGTTGCAGGCTCCAGAACGGGGGTGGCCGGGCGGGCGTCCCAGGTGGAGACCGGGGGGCAAAGGGTCGGGATGGGGGCGGGAAGACCTGGGAAACGGGCCCCCAAGTCTCCCAGCCGCGAGCAGCTCGGGCTCCGTGGACGGAAGGCGGGGTCGGGGGGCGCTGGGAACGCGCTGGGGGCCGCGGACTCCAGATCCAGATTATTCGACACGTGTCTTTTACTCCTCGCATCCATTTCTTAGTGGTGATTTATGAACGGACCTCTTTGATCCGGGACGGTTTTATCTGTCCCCTACATTACATGACAGATGCGGCTGCTAAAATGCCTGGTCCCCGCTGCCTGCCCCCTCCCAAAAGCTGCTGGATTTTCTCCCGCGATCTCCACCCCCTCCCCCCAACCCCGTTTGCTATCTGGTTTGCAAACCACCCTCCGGGTGGTTTAAATCAACAAAAAGTGCTGGGCAGGGTCAAAAGGGAGCCAAAGCAGGCAGAGCTCCGTCTGCCTGTTGCCGGGCTCCACATTTGTTGGAGTTCTCAGAACCCTCCTGCTCCGGACCAGGGGAGCTGGCTCCCCAGGTGCGGGCGCCCGGATTCCGAAGGGGGAAGTCGAGGCCCCCGCAGCCAAGTCCCCGCAGGCCTGGCGCCCTCCCGAGAAGGCGGGCAGCGAACCGGGATGCCAAGGCAGCCTACGCCCAGGCGCATCAGAACAACCGTTATAGTTTAACTGGGGAGACACGGAAGCGGCAGGGAAGGTGGGGGGAGGAGATCACATTACGGACCCTCCTAGTGCCTAATAGGTACAGGAAAGGCAGAATCTCTGAAGTGGTTATTAATAGATTGTGTGTGTGCATACGTGTTAGTAGTATTTCATTAAAACCATATCTGGGAACAAAGAATTGTTCTTTCATGTTTCTTAGCTTTGCCATTACTCTGACAGGAGTTCTAAAAACAGGGTTTTCCAAAGCCAAGGATCCCTGGAGCTGCCTGCCCCCTCCCAATCTCCCCTCCTCCCTCCACCAAACTGCCCTTGGTATCATTATCCCTGTGCTGATTCTTTCTTATACTCTTGATTTAGCCAGGGGACATTTAATAGCTGACTGTATTAAACATTGCAGGCTGCAGCCTGGGCTATTTGAAAATCCGGGTCATGGACTGTGCCTAACATCAGAGGAGGAAAACTGATCTGTGAGATGTGTTTTAAGTTTCACTCAGTCAGGCCAGGAGAGGAGAAAGAGGAAGGATTCTGTGCTTCTGGTCTCTTTTACATGTTACAGAGTTAGAAGTTTTAAAGGGTGTGTGTCGATGGGAGGGTAGCAAGAGAAGTCAGGAGTGGAAGGAGGTGACAGACAACCTTTGCAAGCAGTGAAATTTCCTTCTGTCATAAGGTGAAAGCTGGATTTATAAGAACATTTTAAAAGAGTACTGTTCTGGAAGACAGGAGTCTGCCCCAGGAATGGGGCGCTGACTCCCTTAGGAGGGCATCTCCAGCGCTCTCTGAAGGACTCAATGTCATTGCTAAATTTAGAGTAGGCAGACATCTCTGCTGCAAGTTCAGATTCAACAACAGTCACCATACTTTGATTGATGCTATGTTTCAGAAACAAAAAAAAGAAGGAAAAGAAATGTGAACTCTTATATAGTATTATGTATAGGATATGGAGGTACAGAAATCCCCAAATCAGCTTTTTACTTGGAATGTTGGCATTCCGTCCAACTCCGTGAAGGCCAAGCAAAGTCAGAGGGGGAGGATCTGACCACCAGACAGGCATCCTTGGATGCTTTGGGGGTTATCACCAGATGACATGCACCCAAAGGTAATAAATCAAGGTTAGTATGGCTGGATGGTTATTGAAATTAAATGCCTTAGGGAGAAAGAACTTGTCTGTTTATCTGGTCCAGGGCACTTAAAAAAAATTGACAACCCTTAAAGCTAATGTGATCACTCAAGATGTATTCCAATTCTGACCATGCCTGTAGGAAATCCTAAGAAGATAAACCCTGACATAAAATTGGATTTAATATTGTGGAAGAAAATACCCTTTTACATTTTATTTAAAGCAGAGAGCTACATGGATAGCTACAGAATACCATAAACCAGATGTACTGTCAATGCAATAGAGATTTGGAGATAATGTTGCATTCGAAAGAACAGCCGCAGTGCAATTCATTCAATACACTGTCTTAATATATGGGTGACAACTATTTAAAACCTCATCGTGTGCAGAAACCCAGGCCTGCACCATGTGTTAATAGACACAATAACCTTTATGAACATCTTTCTTAAATACAGAGAAAAGAATTGGGTTCTTTCTCCACAACTGGGCAACTGCTAATTCCCTTTAATTTTGTTTAGAAGCTGAGCTTCCTTCTTTGGTGGTGGGGTGTCTTTTATGTGTAAAAGTCATTTTTAAAAATCCTTTGCAAACAAACCAGCCACATATCTTGGGAAAAAGCCTTTCCCTGTGGGCTCATGGGGGCCGCTTCCTGCCCCAGGAGGGAGGAATCCCTCCTGCTCATCTTTCAGCCCATCTAAGCATCTTGGAGGTTTAGGGTCTGCCAGGCCTGGCATTCCTCCAATCTTCTTATCACTCTCTACCCCTTCAAAAAGGCAATTGATTAGTTTCAGCTTTTCCAAACCGAGATTCGATACGTTTCTCAGGATCAAAAGTCTTCCAGAAGCAGGAAGAGAGGCTTGGGGGATGGGGAATGTTTCAAGAAAGAAAACAGGAGAGCAGGGGGACAAATAAGCCCCCACACCCAATCCTCACACCCACACCCCAGGAATCTATGGGGATGTGGGTGCTGGGTTGGAAATGAAATGGTGACTTCCCGGGAAGGTCCACTTAATTTAAGGAGTGCCTTCGCTCTCTGGAAGCAAATATTTAAAGGAGTAAATAGATATCTCGAAAAGGAGCTTGATGATTTATGCCTGGATTTCCCTCCAAGCATTTGCCTTTCTTGTATTTACAGGCGTGGCTCCATTTGCAAGTTATACATCTGCTCTATTCACGTGACATTTCAGGAAAGCCTTAACATCTGGGCTAGATAAACTTCCTTCAGGTACCTGCCTTATTTTTCACTTGTCACACTTGTGTTGCCTTGGTGCATCCTTGTCCCCTCTCCCGCCCACCTCAGCGGTAACTTTTGTGGAGCTCTTTGCTCTTAGTTCAAACCACCCAACACCGCTCTCCTCCCAGTTCCAGCCTTTGCCGGGCCGCTTTCTTTATCGTGTCCCCAAAGCCTCCCACCTCTGGCTTGATGGTGTAGGTAAATGAGAACGATGTCACGAAGCAGGAAAAAAAGCGGTATGGGAATTGAGGCTCCAGCCCCCAAACAAAACAAAAACAAAACAAAAGCTGCCTAATGATCAACATTCAAACTCACATTTGGTTCGAAGTCTGTACATTCCTCAGTGAAATGGAAAAGGAGAGCAGCTGATGTTGATGGCTGTCTTTTCACTGAGCTTTCCCTCTGGCTGGTAGATGTTGAAACTGCATGTTTTATAGAAATTTAATTTCACTGACTCGCAATCTCCCTTCCCCCAAAAGACTGCCTTCTGAAATGAGTGCCTTTAGAATTGTTTTTTTCTTTTACAAATCTGGAGTTTTGTTCCTCTGGCTTCAGACTAGGTTGCATGCAGAAGTAGATGGACACACCCACAAACTTAGGAGGGGGAAAACAAAAGAAGGAAAAGAAAATAGTCCACATAAACAAAAAGAAGGCCCTTGGAGGCCCTCAGCTAAAGCAAACCCCAAAGATCTTGTTGCAAGGAGCCCACAAAATCCCGGCTGTAATTGAGTGTTTTCTTTGAGGTTTTCTGACCATGTGCTCTTCGCCATGGTTGCTATGCCTCTGATACAAGAAGATGAATATTTATTATGATCCCATCCCAACCTTTCCCCAAGGATTGTCTCGCTGGCCTTTATAAAGGGGGAGAATATAAAGCGGAACGTTTGAGCCAGTGATTTTAACCTGCCCCACCTTCCAGTGACCTGCCACATGCTCCTTCTTACTTTATAGACATCTGGGAATTCCATACATGCCTTAAACTCCAATTACACACCTTCTTCAAAGGACACGTGCTTTGATTCGCTAAGAACATTAAGTGGCTCACAGTCGTGGGGCCTGGTGACAAAACCGAATGGAGAGTGTGTATGCCATGCCCTGTTGACTAGGTCTATCTTTTGCTGTTGAGTAAATGAAGAAAATTAGTCATCCTTATGTTTGCATTTTCCAGGGCTCAGTTTACAAAGAGGAGTCGGTAGTTTTCTGAGAAACAGTGGCGTGGCCGGCTCTGAGACATTACCAAGAAGTCGATTTCTCCTTCCATTTTGCCATTGCGCGTTCCTTCCACTTTCCCTGGTGCTGGGGGTGGGGCAGTCTTTATGACACATATGCAGAAAATTCTGCAAAAGTGGCCCCAGGGGATCCCCTTTCCGACCCGTTTGTCTCTCAAGCGGGGACTGTCTCTGGAAATCTGAGGTTGGGCCTTGGCCTGAATTTGTTACTGCTGCTCCCCTTGCTACCGCTGACACTTGGCGCCACCGCCTCCAAACAACGTCCAGAGCCGGATGGGAGCGGGTCCACACCATCCGAAAAGGGCACGGCCAGTGTCACTCTCTCCACAGTGCGGGGGCGGCCGCCACCCACGCAGGGGAGCCGGGCCTGCACCCCTGTGTCGTGCCCACCGCAGGTGAGACCCTTGCTCCCCACCGGGTTCTGTTTGGGTTTCCGTGGCGTTTGTTCTCCGCAGGTTTGTTTGTTTTTCTTCAAATTACAGATGCAGGGAAAACCGCCTGACATCATGAGAGCGGGACAAACGCTCACTTTGAAGGATTCCTGGGCAGGACTTCAAGTGAAATCATATGCCTGAGAAGAACTTGATACCGGTCTAGAGAAAATAACTAGTTCTGACTTTGCCAAACCGTGGAATGTGCAAAATGCTCTACTTTTTTGCAAGAGGCCAAGTGTCCCTTAAAAAGCTCCATTATGAATATGAGCCCGAAGAGCAGAGGGGCAAGAAGCTGGTGCCTTTGTTAAATGTGGGGAAAACAGTACACGAGGTGTGTGAATTTTTGCTACTTAACGTTATTTTGTTAGTAGTCTGTTTCACTTTGGGGAGGGGACCTGCAACTGGGCATGAATGACTATCTCTGCATGTGCTCAGCATGTATATGCATGAAAAGGAGAAATAGATGGGAATAGAAATTTACTGCTTTTTTATTACTAAAGGCTGTTGATCAGATAAAATTTAAAAAATGATTTCACACAGTAAAGGAAACCTCTTATTCAACATTTTAGATTTCAACAAGATCAGTGAATACAATCCTTTCCCCCCAACAAATGCATTCTGGTTGCAAGGGGAAGACCTGAGTCTAGCCACCTAACTGAATGGAAAGATTTATCTTCTCAGCGATAAAACAGGCATCGGTGAATCTTTTAAACAAATGTAGGTAGTTAAAATAAAACGAAATGAAGTAAAATGAGAAGAAATAATAGCTGAGAAGACTACAGGTGGCTTTATTTGTATTATAAAAAAGTTAAACATTTTATGTTATATAGGTGAAATACAGAATTTGCAAGCTAAAAGTTATATTCAAGTAGTTAATATTTCCCACCATGAAGTTTCCTCAAAGTAAAACTATTCACCACTTTTTGTTTAAATATTTCTTGGTATTTTGTATTTAGTATTACTCAATATAAATGTGACAGTAGCTTTTCTTCAGTTTCCTCTTATAAAAAAAGTAGAAAAAAGTAAAGCATTAAGAAAAGGCAAATGGAAGACTACCTTTCTTTGAAATATCTAGTGTTTCATCCAGAGTTAAGATATTGTTTACCTTCTCAGCAATGATGGTCACTCCATTCTGATGTAGCTCAAGAAATCTGAAATATCAAATAGTCAGACCAAACTAGTGAACAAGAAGATTCCCCCCATGAACAATTTAGAAAATGGAGGTGGTTGGATGATATATCACAAAAAGGAAGATTACCATTTTGATACTTTTCCTTAAAGTTTTCTGGTTCTGTGTCACACATTTCTACCTTACAGGCGCGCGCGCGTGCACACACACACACACACACACGCACACACATATACACACACATCACAAATATCTCCACATCCAATCACCTTCCCTGTTCATTAGTTGGTAAAAAACAATCAAAATTCAAATATTTCCCCAAGCTTTCACTAATCTTGGAAGTAAATGTTACAGGCTCTTTACTGTAAAATATGGTTGAAAATATTCACAATAAATTTATAATATTGTCATGTCAGCATTGTTATGTGATCTGTGAGAAGGAAAGCAAAATCCTTCAGGCAATAATGTAACCTCCACCTGAGCTAAGCAAACATGGCTTATTTGGATACATATACTTATTTCATATGGTCACTGTTGAATTAGGCACCAAAATAATTGTCTAATTTGAAAGTTTCCCGAATTACTTGAAAGCAGTAAAATGAATGTATAAAAAATTAAGAACTAAGTTTGATAAAACCACTACCTTTAATGATATAAACACCAACGTGTTTTTGGATCAGAAATAATCAGAATGAAATAAAAATCAAGCACCATTTACGCTTCTGATTGTTTTACTTAATCAGATTGGGTTTGTGTCTTCAGGGAAATAATATGTATAATTTTGGATAAAGTACATTTACTAAAAATCCCACTTGAAACTGAATAGGTGGAGCATGTAAAATAGTAACTGTTCTAAAGTTACCTAGGATAGTGGAAAATTCAGGTTCTTTATTGGACAGCTATACATTCTTTATGTATAAATAGGAGCATACCTCTCAGTTAACAACAAAAACATTTTCTTCAGCAAACATGACACTGAATGTCACACTCATTCATGAAAGCAGTAAACGAAATGCAAGTGAAATTCTTTTTCCTACTGAATTAAACATTTTCCATGCATCTGTACTCATTTATATGTGTAGAAATAATTTTCATTACATTATCTTGTCTCTGAACCTATTTAAGAATTGTCACAAAAGAACAGAGCACATGGCAAAATATATATAAATAAAAAGACAAAATAATGCTGGTTTCAAACTGATTATTTGCATGTTTTAGAGTTACTCTTTCAAATTATAAACAAGAGAGCTGAATAACAAATTCTTTAAAAGTTTGCTGCTGGGGAATTTGATAAGAGTTGAAGGAGAGATGCTGTTAAGTCCCGCTGAACACCAAAATGGAATAATAATAAAGCTGTCTTTTTAAATAACATGCCTGTGCCTGTCAGTAGCTGGTTTATTTGAGTTATTCCCTGCTTTGTTTATATTAGTGCCCCCTCCCTCCTGGGTGCCTCTAGAGTTAAACAAGCAGGTATTTACCACCAATTTAATCCTGAGCTTTAAAAATATAGACCAAACTCTATCGTTCTTAAAATTTTCAATCATATTTATTTATTGCAGAAAAATAATATACAAAGTTATTTACAAAACAATCATAAAAATATGAATGCATTTAGACACCGGATCTATTTGCATTTTACCATGGGTCATCAATAAATAAATAGAATGTTGTTTTTGTAGTTTTAAGTTTCTTTCCGTCAGAGGAAGAACAAAAAAGGAATTAACTGACTATGATTTTGCAGGCCAGTTTGATTCCATTATCTTTATTTGTAAAGTTGTTCTTAAAATTCCTCTGGTTATTACCATTTTAAAATGGAGAAAATCCATAATGATGCCTTTCCTTTCATTGGCTGATTGGCACGACCTCTTGAGAATGCATACGTGAAAAAATAAAAATAAAAACATTCTTCGTCAAAAAAACAAAAAGGAACACAAACGACTGTTCAGACTTCTATCAGAATGAAGAGGTGTGAGGATGGTGCCGCTGCCCGTCTGGAAATCACTGTCCAGGGGCCTGTCTCGCTCTCTTTTAAAAGTGAGCCCCACGCCCTGTTTCTTTGTATTTGGGTTCTGCTCTTCTAATTTCCAAGAAAATCTTTGGCATATATTTATTTTTAGTTATCCAGTTCCAGAGTCTCTAGACTGTCCATTTTCTCCTTCTCTGGAAACAATGACATCTGCAAAAACCCAGAGAGGGGGAGAAAGTTGGTTACTGTTTAGGTCTCTGTGGCTGTTTCTAAGACTAAGTGAGCCCTGTTATCACCACCGCCGAGAAATTACGCGGAACAACCTGGAAGGATTTCAGCCCGAGGGCAAGAGGAAGTGGGTGGGCGGAAAGAAGGAGGTGGAATTTGGAAACGTTTGTTTTAAGAAGAACGATACGTTAAAGCCCAAAGAAAAGGAGGCCCTGCAAAACTGTCCTTCCCCTTGACCCTGCAGTCTTTCTCGGTCCTTCCAGCTGTCTGTCACGCACATTCACGCACACGCACACCCTACCCAGGGCGCATCCCCTGAGGGACCTCGCTCCCTCGCGGGGACCAAAAGGGTTCCGGGGACGCTGGCGGAACGCGGCAGCGGCGCCAGGTTAGGTGACAGGGCTGGGAGGTCCGTGGGAGAGAGAAGCGCGGCCGGCGGCCCAGCCACCGCGCCCAGCGCGTCCGTCCGTCCGTCCGTCCGTCCGCCACCTGAGCGGCGCAGAGGCGCGGTCCTTACCTAGGTCTCCGGCCCTGCTGAGGGGTGGGGAGCTCCGCCTGCTAGTGGGACGCAGACATGGACCAGGCCCCCTCCATCCTCCAGACCGAGAAGGCGTAGCTGAGCCGCTCGTGGGCCACATAGCTGCAGCTTGCCATCTTGGAGTCCAGCTCGTCGCTCTGGAGGACCTGATAGAGGAAGTCGATGTACCTGGCCGCCAGCTTGAGGGTCTGGATCTTGCTCAGCTTGTCCGAGGGCAGCGTGGGGATGATCTTCCGCAGCGCGGCGAACGCCTCGTTCAGCGACTGCGTGCGCTGGCGCTCCCGCACGTTGGCCATGACCCGCTGCGTCTGCAGCTCCTCGTAGGACTGCGGGCTCCCGCCGCCGCTGCTGCTGCCGCCGCCGCCCGCGCCGCCGCCGCCGCCGCCCGCAGACTTTTTGCCGCGCTTGCCCTGCGCCGGGCTGCCCGGCTCCTCGCCGCCGCCGCCGCCGCCCGCGCCCGCCGCCCCGCCGGGGCCCGCGCCGCCGCCCGCGCTGCGCCTGCTGCTGCGCCGCTTGCGCGCCCCGCGCTTGCCGCTCGGCGCCTGCTGCCGGTCCGGCTCCTCCTCGCTGTTGCTCAGGCTGTCGTCGGCCGGCGAGACTGGCGAGCTGGACACGTCCTGCATCATCTCTCGGGCGGCGACGTGCGGCCTCGCGGGCCGGGGGACGAGGAGCGGGGCGGCGCGCCTCAGCCCGCCAGCTTCCACAGCGCGCGGCGCCGGCCCGGGCGGAGCGGCCGCCGAGCGGGGAGCGGGAGGCGGGAGCGGGGACCTCCGCGGGGAGGGCGCGGGCGGAGGGGGGAGGCGCCGGGGGAGGGGACGTGCGGATGGCCCCGAGGTCCAAAAAGAAGGCGGGCGCACGCACGCACGCTCCGCGCGGCCTCCGGGAAGCGCTGTCGGTGCTGGCGAGCCCGCGAGGTGCCTGGGAGTTGGGCGAAGTCTGCAAGCTTGGAGGCTCTTATACCTCCGTGCAGCGGAAAGTTTGGGGGCAGCGGTGTCATTGGCCTGACGTGGGGAGGAGGGACTTTTCCAAGTTTTATAGGAAAGTTTCCGCTTTCCAGTCCCCCTCCCCCGGCCCTGCCCCCCTTCCTCGGGGTCTAACAATTCGTCCTCCCAAACCATTCAAAGCCGACCTGGCGCGGGCGCCGGCCCCTCCGCCCGCCTCCTCGCCGCCCTCCCCTTCCCGGCGGCGGCGGGCGCGGGGCGATTTCCTTCCGCGCCAGCCGCGCGCGCGGCGCCCCCGCAACCGAGCGCAGCTCCGGGAAGCGGCCCGCGGGGACTGGGACGGTCCCGGCCACAGCGCAGTCTCACACGGAGAGGCTGTGACAGCGGCAGCGGCGGCGACAGCGTCTACGCAGTGGATCAGATCTCATCCCTCCTCAAACCTCTAGGTCCTTGGGGCCAGTTTAAAGGGATTGCTGGGGTGGAAGGTGGTGGCAAGAAATGTGTCACCCTCGGAGCCCACCCCATGGTCAGGGTCCCCAAAACTACACTAGGCAGCCAGACCCCGAGGTCGTGGGCGTTTCTGAAGACGTGGCCGCGCCACGGGGGCAGTGGATTTGCTCCCCGGCCTGTGTGCTCACTCCTCCCCGAGAAGCCACTGGGCCTTCCTCTTTCCTCCACCGTGACCCGGTCTAAAGCCTCCCTACATCCCAAGGACCGTGCTTCCGAAGGTGCTAGAAAGAGGCAGAGTTCATTCTGCGGCACAGGGAAGCCTGGCCCGTGCACACGGCACAAAAGTAAGAGGAGGGCAGCGCCTTCGCCACGGCCCTAGTGCTTAGCGCTGCCAACCCAAGGTGGAGGTCCTTGAGGCTAGTTCGTCCACACCTCACCCTCAGATTAGGCCCGGGGCGGTGATCTATCAGGTCAGCCTCTGTGGGAGGGAGCCGGGGACTCCATAGCGCCTGGGCTCACGGGCTGTCTGCTCGGAATGCCCACGCCCAGCTCCCCTGGCTAGGAGGTCAGGCGGACAGTAGAGCTGCCAGCGCCCCAAACGCATTCCAGTTACTTGGACGCCTTAGGATGTTAAGCCTTTCCACCAAATAAGTTAAAAGGAAGAGCCTCGAACGGGGTGTTCGCTCAGATGCTGGTAAACTGGAAGCAACAAAGTTGCGGTGAGCGCAGAGGGAAGCCTCAGCAATTCTATACTTATTTCTGCTTGGGGACGAGGTTGAGTAAAATGACCATTTCACCTTCATCTCTTACACAGCAAAGCAAACCAAAGGCCAAGGGCAGTAGTCGGAATTCAAGGAAGATTCGAGGGACGCTGAGTTGTGTGCTTCGCCCTCTGGTTCCCTGCAGGCTGAAATCTGCCTGCCCAAAGCCTCCAGGCCAGAACCGAGCACCGTTAGCTCAGCAGTCGTCCCTCCCTGGGCCGGACCGAGGGTCATGGCTGCAGATGTCCTGAGAAGGAGGCGGGAGCCCAGGCGATGCGCGGGCAGGCCACGTGGCCGTGCCCCGCTGAGGTTCGCAGCTTCAGTCCGGAAACTAGAAAATGGAGCAACGTGGACCAACTGGGGGGCTTGGTCTTTGAAGGGAAGTGGGGGCAAGAGTTGTCTCTCTCATTTGAGGGGCAAACAGGACTGTGCTTTCCAAGGACGGGAGGCGGGTTGGGGTTGTACCTCACCATTTTTACAGAAATATTCCAAAACAGTGACCACAGGGTGCTGACTGGTCTGGTCCTTGAGCCCTATTTTGAAATGACAGCCAGTCTGAATATCAGACTCTCCTTGACCTCCGCTTAATTTAATCAGCACTAGTCAGCCTTCAAAATAGTATCACCTGTGCACTCTTATTTTCATCTTCCTCCTATGAGATCTGTGCTATTGGAAATGGAATAAGGCAGAAATTCTGCTCCATTTTTTTACCTAGTGTGTTCTCCTTTTGAGTCTGAATCGCAAAGGATTCTGCTGTTCTTACCTAGAAAGTGGCTACAGAAATCTCTAAAAATTTCTACTTTATCTCGTTTTCTCTCTCTCTCTCTTTTTTTTTTACTATCAACCTCAAAACTTGTTTTTAGCTGAAACTCAGAAATAGATTGAATGATTGGATTGTTACTTTTGTGGCAATGGGTTAAGTGAGACAGGAAAGTGTGGGCAAAGTGTCATTTAAGGCAAACCTTACCTGACCAAGGGGAATTGGGGAAAAGGAAAGGGTCCTCTAAGAAGGCAGAGGAGAAAACGGGTCCTCAACAGGCGGCAAGCAGGCATCCTGAAAGTCCTCAATCTCCAAGTCTGAAAGAAGTGAACGCAGCCCTTCTCTGGCACTAACTTTCCAGGGGATGAGTGGCTTTGGGCCGTTCAGTGGGTAGTCAAAGCTGAAACTCAGATGGCAGAATGCTCAGAAAAGAGCTGAAAATAAATGACCAAACCCAAACCATCCCTGCCATTGGATCTTGGAACAGGGTCAGGACTGATAGTTCTGGGATGCAGTTTCTCTTGAACTCTTTGGAGGAGTGGGAGAGGAGATCACTTTTTGAGGTCTTAAATGGAGCTGAAATATCACTGAGCAAAAGATACAGTAGTAAGGTGTCAGGTGAATTACCCCCCCCCCCAAATGCCTGGGGCTTCCTAATTCTTGAATTGCAAATTTTGTTACAGCGATGAGAGACTCTCCACTCTGGTCATGTGCAGTTTTTTTTTTTTTTTTTTTTTTTTTTACCATTTTATCCATGGACTCTTGTATTCCACACCTGGAAAAGCAAGAATGAGTCTTTTTATTTGCTGACAATTCATATATAGTTCTGGATATTGCATATATACACAATATTGTAATCTCCACAATGTTTAGTTTAAGACATGGAAGCTTTATTCTAATAATTCCAATTTCAGGCCTTTAAAAATAGTCTTAGAAGTTTTCCTTTAGAGCTGAACTCTGATTGGCTGTTTGTCTGTAGAAGACTACCTTCTTTGGGAATAGTAGATTAATTGGGAGTCAGTAACTTTTTCTACTTCTAAAATAAGATTCCTGAAAAATATTAACTGAACACATACACACACACACACATTTCTTTTGCACTTGGATAATTCAAACGAGCTTTGTTTTCAAACTGCAAACTTGGCATATTTGCAGTCCTTTCTAAGGAATGTGTGCTGTATTAAAAACTTGAAAAAAATACTATTAGAAGTAACAGAAATCTCATACTGAGCACATGAAATAAGCCTGTAAGTATCCTTGTGGTGTGACTGTGCCCTGGCATTCCCTAAGCAGCAATCAATTATAAATGCTTTCAGATAAAGAAAAGATATACACTATAGAATTGTTAGTAAGCCAGTAGATTTTGAAGTTTTGGTCTTCACAAGCAGAGAGTACTTTAATCTGTTCTTCCACTTCTCCATCTTTACATGATCTGCCACCTGTTTGTTGGCTTTGAGTTCCAAGAATGATTTTTCTAACTGGGTAGAGGAAGCGTGGAAGTGTTCCTGCAGAAGGGGGCGCAGACTGCAAAGGCTACTGCTGAGTGGATTGCAGACGACGCTGTAGATCCTGGGTTTCATCTTTTGTTGAACAGTCCACAATGGTTGTCCAGTTTGGTCCTTGTATGAGCTAATTTTATGAAATCAGAATGTACACTTGTGGCAGCATGAGTGACTGGTAAAAACACATTCTTCTTTGGTTAACCAGGTAGCCTTGGTGATGTTTGAACACCTTTCACTAAACAAAAATTCCTTCTTTTTAAATGATGATTTAGTTCAAGAAATTTAAAAGATTCTCCCTTTCTCTTTGTGTCGTTTAAGAATGAGGAACTAAATTTCAAGTAAATATCAGTCATTAAAGTAGCCAACTCTCTGCATTCAAAATGAAAATGGGATAAAGAGACCAAGGTGTATACTGTAAGGAGAAGCAGAGGCAGAGTGTGGAAGTGTGCAGGGTATTGAACATTTTGGTCTTTTCTTTCTCTATTTTTTTTTAACTTTATGAGGAGTGCAGTCTGCTGTTGAGCTGGTATTACATCTTGATGCCAGTTAACCTTGTTGACATACACTCTCACTACTTATTTCAAAGAGTCACTTGAATAATTGAAGAAATAATGTAAGAAATAATTACTCAAGACTTTCTATTACGGTCACAGTTGTGCTGCATAGTAAGCATTCTATTTTTAACTGTCTGATATCAGTAATTTAAATATAAGCAGAAGATTTACATTCTGTTTTTCCAATTAAATGTCCCTTTCTGATTTCTCGTAACTTTCGTTCTTTTTCACTTCAGGGGATTTTTTTTTTTTCCCCCACAAATGGCTTTTCCTGAAGTCTTAAGTCCTGTTTCCATTGTTTGGTTTGATTCATCCTGCAAAAAAATATGTTGTTTTTGCCAATGACCACAAGAGGACACAATTTCCTAGAGAACTTTGTTTAAAAGGAAGCTTCTAGCAGAAGGCTAACGAAATACAGAAATATCAGACAATAAAAGAATGTCATTTTGAACATCTCTGGTAGATATATGCCACTTTTATTAACTTTGAAAACATAAATATGAGTTGGCATTCAAACTTTAGATGTTTTTAAGATATATTTCTCCCTATTCAAGATCCTAAAAAAAACACACATACATTTATGAAAAAAATGCTACTGTCATAGTTAAGAGAAAATACTTATATTACACTTGAAAAATTTTGTGCAAAACTCTAGGTGACCTGAAATTTTAGCTACTTAATTTCACAACTATGCTTGTTAATGGAAAAAAGAATTTTTAAAAAGACCTATAAAATGTCTTTGAAAGTTTGATTTTTTTTTTAGTGTGGACATTTATAGTGTCTTTACATAGAAAGTTACATGAAAAGTATGTTTTATAGTATGTCAAATATATTTGAATGCATATGATATGTTAATAACAATTTATTTTGCAGAGGTACAGGAAGTTAGGGTTTCTTAAGATGTTCTCAATACTTTTTAACAATTATTTTACATAATCCTTGATTTAAAATATTCTTTCTCTTCCACTACCTTCTCTTAAACTTTTTTGAACATCTGGTTAGTTTATAAATTAAAATGAAGTATTTCTTGACTTTTATCAAGCATAGTGGTGTCTACGACAGGCTGGAGAACAGGATTGTTCTCTGTTTGTGTCTTCCTGTAGGTCCATTCCTAGTCACATGCTCTTAAGACTGTTAAAGGAGCTAAGCAATGGACCAAGGACCTGGAAAAAGAAAAATTAAAAAAAGAAAGGAGAGAAAATAAGAAAATCATGGAAGAGAAAGAAAGGAGAGAAAATAAGAAAAGCATGGAAGAGATTAAGAGCTGTGAAGCAAACCTTGGAGAAAGGGTGAAGAAAAAATTACAGCAACAGTTAGAAAGCAAAAGACAGTGAGGCTTGAGATGTAGGGGGAATGGAAAGGCTACATCATAACAAAAAAGAAATTAATGCAGTTAGAAATAGAAAAACATCAGGATTATTTGCCTCTGTATCTGCTTAAAGATATTTTTGCACGTAGTTACTTGTGCTTGAGAATAGACTTTTAGTTAAGTCACCCTTGTGCAACTCTTAATAACAAAGTAAAAACAGGTTGGAGGGGCATAAAGCTTTAAATTAAAGTTGGTGTTCATGTACTGGGTATAGTCTTCCTCGTGTTAGGGTGGTAATATATTGTCATTACTGATCTTGGGGTGTATATCTTATCTGGGGGAACACCAATGCCATTACTCCATGAAACATGCTATTAACCATGATGGAATTTCAGAAATCCTACATAGAGGCTTAGATACCTAGCTTACTAGTTATTTTTTATTTAACCTACACAATGAAAATTAAATTGTGTGTTTCTCCTGGTGATTAACCAAACTCAAATGTCTTTGCCTGCCCAGTTCATTTACCTTGTAGAAAATCAGAGCTGCAAGTGGATGAGACTTGTTTCCTCTCTACCTAAGACCCGGACATACAGTGAAATTTTGGTTCTGCCTGAGGATGCATCCTGGAGACCTGAATTTTGGTTTCAACTAGCCCTAATTAACTGGAACACATTTATTCACTGTTTCATAATTTAGCAAAAATGTACTGTTTATTATGTGAAGTGCTCTCGGTAAGATTATTGAGTCTCTAATATGAAAGTTGTCACAGAATAATAGAAAATAAGCTGACATCATTTAAAAGAGAGATCCAAACAATGATATGTGTTTCTAAAGAGTGCCAAGGAAGAATACTAAAATTGAACTGAGGAGATAAGGATGATCTTGTGCATTGGGAAATTACCTTAGTGCAATAGTAGCCTCCAAATATACTTCCAGGAAGGCTGCCCCTCTCAGAAAGGCACAGACCAAATTAAGATAAAGAGAACCTATCACAGGCCGACTAAGACCAAAGTAAGATACAGATGACCTACTTCAGGCTTACTAAGTCACTTTGAAACATACAACAAGAAAGGAGAATCTATTGCATAGTTGACTGTTCTAGTATAGGTTGCAATCAGGAAGGATGACACTACCATTGTGTAGTAGGTGATATTAATGTGTCCTAGTTTTACTCTCTGTTTTTCTCTATACCAGCCTTGCCTAACGATAGTGTATTTACAGGGTCCCAGTTAAGAATAAGCAATAAAGTGTGACTGGAGCTAACACACATTTGTTATATTTTAGAGTGACATGGAGCACATGTCTTGTCTAGCTGGGGCTTGGCACTTAGCCTATTGAGTAGCTATCAATTTTATCTTTCTGTATTTGCCAGAGGTAAGGAGGCAAGATTGGATACCACCAACAGAAAGCCTATTTGTGACCTATTGAATATGGATTCCTCATTAATATAGGCTTCCTGATGAACAGTATGACTATTTGATGCTTCAGGTCTTTCTGTTCCTTCCTATTTTGTCTACTTACATGGCTATAGCTTAAGATAGCACTCAAACTACTTGTCTCTATATTTAACTTTATCAGTCCTTCTCCTCTTATTTCTTGAATAGAAAAAGGTGTGCATCTGCTTAAGGATGTATTTATAAATCCAATGGTCAGGCATGCAATCTTCTTGAGGAAATAATTTAGCTTTAAAGGATGAGCATGTGTGAGGTGGATATGGTACAGGTATAAGATGCAACCTGAGCAAAGTCTTACAGCCTTGTGCATTCATAGCTTTTTCAGGGAGGTCTAAGGACTTTCATGTTTGGAGGTGGCATAGAAGTGGAAGTAACCAGAAGCAATGCAAATACTTGTTTCCTCAGATGTAAAGTGAGATAGTTGGATAATTTCAAAAAGATGCAAAACATTTCAACTTGAAGGGGTTTTAGAGATGATCTAGTCTTAATATCTATCTAGTTTTATAGATGGAATTGCCCCTTCTGTGATTGTTTCTATCTGCATAATTTGCCCTTATCTGGACCTAAAAACATTTTCCTAACTGATGAGAATGAGTTTTCTTTAGTTCTGGAAACTACTTGTGACCAACTGAGCCTAAACGTTTGTGACAAAACTGAGGAAATTAGGCAGTGAACTGGTTTGAATGGTGGGAAGAAGGACCCCCTTCCAAGCCACCCATATTCCCCATGGTCAAGCTTTAAACCCAGTCGTAGTAACTCATTACTTTGGGGCTCATTGTCTTCTCCAAGTTCTTCTTTTATGTGGGGAAGCTCACATGCAAGGTAACATTTTGGGTCCCTGACACCTGTGAAGCAAACTGTGATGATTGTCTCAACACAGGCAGGGCTCAGGGTAGTTGAAGAATATTGGAAGGTCAAGTATCCTTCAGAAGTGAGACCATTGTGAAGAAAGGAAAGGTTGTAGTACAAGTTTTTTCCAATTATAGATCTTGGCCCGACACCATGGACCTGTCTAGTTAATGTCAGTAAAATTGTCCAGTGATATCTTTAAAATTCAATTCCAGAGTGCAGTGAAGGAGTGAGGAAACAAGAGCTCTGTTCTGGTCTCATCTCTGCCTATCAACTGCAAAGTCTTAGAAGTTTGAAGGACTCTATCAGTAAGGGATGCTTCTCCATTTCACTATCAGACATGAGCCAGTAGTGCACAGTTAAAAGGGCCTGTTTAGATGAGATTATATGCAAAGATAAAAATATTTCCAGGGAACATGAAGTGTATTTAATGAAGACTGAAAAAACAAAAATGTCCTCTACTGATCATGAACAGTCATATGGCAATTTTACATCAAGTTTATGGACTTTAGAGGGGAAAAAAATCTACTTTGAGTTTAACATCTATTCACTTTTATTTTCATTATACTGATTCTTATATAAAAGTTGGGTACCCAGATATTTTATAAAGAGTGTTTTGAATATTTTAAGAGACTTTGAAAAATCAATACATATTTCAAATAGGAGACATAGTTTCAGGGTAAAATATGGTAGGATAGGCTAACTATCTGATTTTATACATGAATACCTCATCACTAGAAGCTGGGGTTGTAGTTTTTTAAATTACCATTTCTATGAGTTGATAGGTATGGCAGAGGCTCATGTTATTGGAATAATGCCATAGAATAAAAACAATAAAAAAGAACAAAAATCAATCTAGGTAATCATAAGGTGATCAAATGATCAATCTACTTTTATCTATCAATAAATGCTTATGACATTACAATTGCAAAAGAGGAAAACTACTTAGGAATTTTAAAGCAGATTAATAAAAATAGAAGATAATTTAGAAGTTTGGAGCACCTGTCTTCTGAAGGAAAGGTGACTGTATAGAACAATGTAGTAGAGAAGCCACAGCCCAGTCACGGAGTTCTAGAATCAGTTCATCTGAGTTCAAGAATGGCACTAGGTTTTACAATCTGTGTGACTTTAGATAAGCTGTTAGCCCTCTCAACTTCCTGCAAAAAGGGGAGAATAAATCATTAGGTTGTAATGATGAATAAATTAATTTGTAAGTGCTAATCTTTAAAATGGTGGCTGGTACTTGCTCTATGTCTGCTATTACTATTTCAAATGAACATTGAATTATGCATAACTTATAGTCTGAAACAAAGGGTTATCACTAAGTTCTTAATGAAAAGTTTAAAACAAATGGATAAACTAATGTATGATCTAGTTCTACTTGAAGAGCAGATACTCCTCTGTCCACACATAACCCTTTAAGACTGAAAGTGAAGGATAGGAACAGCAATTGGAGAAGTGTCAGTACTTTATCTATGCCCATCTGCCAAGGAACCATAAGAGGAGTCATTCCATCTCCTTACCTTCTCTACTGGATGCATCTTTCTAGTGCAATACTAATCTGTGGACTTGGTGCCATGATATGAGCCTCAGACAGATACCTTGAGTTTACCCCTCTCAACCTGTTCCTCTTATCCCTGCAAATTAGTAAATTTTAGTAAGTTATTCATTTGATTGTGTAGCCTAAGAATGTAAACCATCATCAACTACTCTATTTTCCTCAGCCCGCTCTCTCTCTTATCTAAGTGTTTAAGAGAGGACTATGTTTTCTCACCAAGACTGATGTATTGGAAGTTCATTGGAAGATGCTTTGGGAGCAAGGCACTCACTATGACTCCAACAGAGTTGGCATTTCCTATTTCTAGCATTGAGATTCTCTAAAGCACAATTTAATGTTCTGTGACTCATACTGGAATCTGTTCCATTTATCTAATTTTATCCTCAGAGACCTAATTGCCACAAGAATCTAGACTCTACATGCTCCACATGGGTTCTATAATATGCAAAATATGTAGGTAAACCATAAATGTGCTTATGGATTATTGTTCTCATTGGAGAAGTACAAAAATTTCAGGTTATATAATAGCTCAAATTTGCCTCAGCTTACTTTCATGTTACCTTTAACCCACATTTTAGAAAATACATAAAATAATGAAACTTAATAACTATTACAATCAGGGATTAAAAGTACCATAAAATATTGACTTAGAAAACATTCCTTCCTGGGTTCTGAAATCAGTCAATAAATTTGTTTTGCTCACTCAAATGTAACAAATAGTTGGGATGGCACCTTATTGTGTATCAGAGCACAACAGAAGCATGGCATAGAACAGATACTGGTGGAAGAAAAATAGCAAGGCATCAACAGTCTGTAAATTCTCCATTTTACATTCTTTGCGAAGAAGAGTCTAAGTAGTTGACTGAAAGAGGAAGAGACTCTTTCAGCTGTGTAGTTTAAAACCCAGCTGTCTGTGTAACAAAGCAGTTGAGAGAAAGTGCTGAGACACCCAGTGAGAGGCTGTGACTAATGTGAGCACAGTCTGTTTTTGACTATGGAAATATCAATCTTGTCTTTCTCTGATTCCTTAGGGTGGCACAGCCATTTATAGAGCCTGTGATGATCATGGTCTGAAGAGATCACTCCATCATAAATTTCAGAACTTGACCACAGTAGCCTTGTGTAGCCAGAATAACGCTGACTTAGTTCTAGCCAACCTCCTTGGTATGGGCGGGATTTTCATTGAGAGAACAGAGAGGCTAGTAAGAGGGTCATTGCAGTTATATGGGTGAGAAGTGATGGTGACCTGAACTGAATGAGAACTGTGGAGGTATAATGAGAAAAATGGTTAGATTCTAGAGACAGTTTGAAGGCAGAACCAAGGGGATTCACTAAAGAGAAAATATAAAGTGTATGAGAGAAAAATTGAGGATTCCTCTGAAGTCTTTTGGTTTGAGCATAAGAAATTGGTAACCACTGGGATGGGTGTGGATGGAACACATTTCAAGAGAGAGAGTTCAGTTTCAGACATGTGAAATTTGAGTTATCAGCTAGAAATCCAAGTGGAATCATTGACAGGCAGTTGGATATGGGAGGTTGAAATTTGTGGAAGATGTCTGGGATAGAGATAAAATTTGGTATTCATTAGTATATAAATAGCTTTTTAAGTAGTGTAGTTTGGGGGGGCGAGTAGGGGAGTGAGTATGTCAGGGAAAAGATGACTGAATCCTTGCTATGGAAAGAAAAACCAGTGAAAGGACATGAGGATTAGTGAAGAGAGTACAATTTTAAGTAGCTACCAACCGTGAAATTAGAGATAATTCACTTTTCTAAGAAAAAACTATGACAAATTGAGAAGTAGTAGCCAATAATAAGAGGCATAAAAAATTATCCAAAGTAGGAAAAAGTAACACAGTTCACAAGAAGAAATGGCACATCATATTCTGGGCAGAATAAGTTGTTAAAAGCTGATCCATAACAATAAATGATCTGACAATAGTTTTTACTATGAAGGACAGATAGTCTGCAAAACAAAGAGTAAAAGAGAGAAACTATCCTATAGGCATCCAGATAGTGAAAATTAATTTCCTGTGTAAGAATGAGAATTGGGATACTTAGGTATTTTTGGTAAGAATAAATCTCAAACACATGGTAGTTGAAGAAGTTCAGACACGCAGTTAAGACTGAATGCTACTACATGATATAACACATGCAGAAAGACCAGAAACAACGGCAAAAAAAAAAAAAATCAAGAACAGTCTTAGCTTATGGAGAATGACACTTCCAAGAACCATGATGAATAATGATTCAAGTAAACACAGAGAGTAAAACTTAATCAAAGTGGCAAAAGAGTAAATGCAAAGCTAATAAAAACTTTTTTGTAACAAGAATATCTTATGAAAATGTTTATTTATAACTACTTAAATCCAGAAACAGACTTGAGTTAGATAATGTCAATAGAAGAAAATCATCAGGAAGATATTTATTAAAAGTAAAATAAAGAAGAAATCAGGAATATAATGCAAGACGTGGCTATCAGTGCAATGTATATACAGTAAATTCCCAACATATAAACATACAAGGTGTGAACTTTCATGGGTGTACTGTATTAATACAATGCAATAGCCTGAAATGCCAATGAAGTGATATTCTCTAGAAAGAATCACTGACCTGCCCCACCAAACTCTTAAGTGGAAAATGTATACCTATCTGAAATGTTTTGTTGCCCTAGTTGGAAGCAAGGATATAGCAATGAACCATTCAATCATTATTATCTAAAATCACTACTGTTCGCCCAAATCTGTGTTGTCAAAGAGTAAAAATCACTGCAGACATGAGTTAAAATTTACTACATTTTTATTTTTATTATTTTGAAGGTAGTAAAATACAGCAGAACAAGACAGAACAAAGCCCATCTAGATAAATGCAATGAAATTGGTACAGAACTTCACAGCAGGTTACTGGGATAACAGTATTAGGTACCATAGTATATCTCATTATCTTCACAATAGTTGTTCTTTCAATCAGGTATAACAAAATCAAACCTAATACAGAACATCATAAAACCTATCAAAACAGAGTATTAAATGGAGCAATACAATTAATCAGAACAAAGCAAAACAGTGATAACAATATTTGCTTTCAAAGAGATGATAGAAGGAAATCCCCCATATTTGCTGTAATGGATATGGTCATCCTCCCAAGAGATGCTCAGACCTCTGACTCCCATTTGCTAATGGGAGAGGGAGGAGGATGGGATGTTTGATTCTCAGCCTGTAGTCTTATAGCTGCTTACCAGAAGTTACGTGGATTCCTTTGTTGCCCAGCGCCCTAAGTTCCAACATGGCACAGATCCTGGGAGATGCTGGCTGCCTGGTTCTCTCTGTGGGTCGCCCACCGCTCGCTCGAGCCACAGCTGCTTACCAGGGAGGCAAGTGGGTTCCTTTTCTAAAATTTACTACATCTAAAAAATTTTTATATAATTTGGCTATTTTTCCTTGGTAGAATATCAGAATTGTACAATGTGAGATAACGCTAAGGTATGAAGAGTCAGTGTGTTATAAACTGGGGTAGAAAAAAGACATTGTATGTAGCACTGCCTCCCGTACATCAGCCTAACCTCTCATAACAGTTTCAATGGGCCCTTTGCACACCTGCACTCTGCTTTTAGGCTTAAACATCATTTTTGTGGTCTGAGGTCATTCTGTCTGTCAGTAGTTCACAATGTTAGTGAAATCGTATGTGCCGGCACTTAAGGTGAAGCTACAGATGAAGTAGGATGCGACACTATAATAGAGACCCACAGTGGAGTAAAAAGGTGGATGTTCATTTACCTTATGAGAAGCTTGGACAAGTGTTACAGGCTTTTTGTAGTGGTTCAGCCATGTTGCAAAGTTAACTTGTGCGCCATCTGACTTCAGTTTCACGGTCCAAGAGAGCCACTCCACGTCTCATGTCAATTTTGTATTTCAGCCATCTATGTAAATGGCATATGAGACTTCTGCTAATATTTCATTACTAGCTCTTATTCATGTGGCCACACCTAATGCAAGTGAGGCTGTGAAATGTAGTTGTCAGATGGAAAAGCATTTTAGCTATTTTTGATGTGGATTGATCTTGAAAATGTGTAACTTGTTTTTTGATATAGGTACAGCTAAGAGTTTGATTGGGGTTTGCTGGACAGACTTAGAGGGTTTCTTTGGGATTGGGGTTAGGGTTAGGTTTTTTTTGAACTCATGATCTTGCGCTTGTCAGGCAGGTGCTTATGCTGCTGAACTAAATCCCTGGCCAGACTTAGAGTTTTTAGATATGCTGGAATAGCTAGGAATTTGAAAACTATTGAGGATGGAGTTGATATACCTTGCATTCTAAGATGGACACCAACTTTTGGATGTGCATTATTTCCCGCAGATCTATGTGTTAAAAGCTTGGTCTTGGTCTTTGTCATAATTGGGGGGGGGGCTAGAACCTTTAAAAAATGTGATGCAGTAGGAAGTCTTAGATCACTGCCACATGCCCTCACAGGGAGTTGTGTGACTCTGGTCTCTTCCTCTGTCTCTTTCACATCTGCTTAGTGGTGAATAGCCCTTCTCCCTTGCGTGACTGTCAAAATGAATTGATTCACCATGTGCCCCAAATATTGGGGATAACCAGTCATGGCCCCAAACCTCCAAAACTATGAACCAGTATAAACCTTCTCTTTCTAAGTTGGTTATCTTAGCCATTTCTTATGGTCATGGAAAGCTGAGTCACACATTTATTATGACATCCAAGGATTTTGATTCTGAAAAAAAGAAAGAATGGATATTAGCAGATAACTAACAGACTGCTAAGTAAAACTGAACTGGTATAGTTTTGAGTTACAGCAAGCTCTAAAGTTAGAATTTATTGCTTTGATTTCATTCATAGCCTACATGCTAGTTATATATCAGTTTTACTCAATGTATCACTATTAGTCTCTCCAGTAGCCTCAATTTCTGTGCATTTCAATTTCTGTAAATAGCACAGAACTTTGAAGATACTAGTTATGCATCTTAGTTTCAAGATATTAGTTTCTTACATCTTGTTCTAGTAACTCATATTAGTAATCCCCCAAGTATCTGATCACATATTCATGAATTGGTTAAGTGTATGTCTCTTATTCTACCACAAGCACTATTTAGGCAGACTAGAAAATGAGAATTTAGCTATATGCATGGTACATATCCAATAAATATTTGATGGGTTTGTATTAAGCTGGTAATGAAAGTTAGCACAAGAATTGGATGCCGAAGAGAGCAAGAAAACTCAGTGGACCCAGCCCAATTTAAATGCTAACTGAGCCTGCATTATTGCTAATTTCCACTCTCCCCTTGCTATGACATTTATGTGCTTGTTTAGTTTAGGGCCATACATAAGAATGACCATGAACATTTGACTTGGGAAAGGGGAGTCAGGAAATTGTTCACCTTCTTGATCATTTTGTCAGCCCCTCTTTCCCACAGGAGACATTTATGTAGCCCAGTAATTTAGTTAAGCTGGAAGAAAATATATCTTCATGCTTTCTTTCTCTATAATTTCTGTAGAAAGCACACAATTTGCAAGCATTTTTATAGAAGGAAGGAATTCTGAAAATAAACTTTTTATATGGTAGCATATGAAATGTAGTCAATGAATTCAACTGGCAATGTCAACATAAAAGTATATAAAAGATTTTTGAGAGGAAAAGAAGAGAGAGAAAGGGAGAGAGAGAAAAAAAGAGAGAGAGATCCATAATGATTTAAAGGATTTTATTATATATAGCCACTTGTGCCATGAATGATAAATGAACAACTAATAAATCTATGTTAATACAGTGTAATATATTGAAAAGCAATTGCTAACAATGTGGGAGCATTAAAAAGCAACTAAAACTAAATTGTAGCAAATCTGAGTATAAGGGAAAAATAGATTTATGAAAAAGTACTCTTAAAATATATCCACAAAATCAGAGATGCAATAATGCATTATACTTGAAGCTGATGAAGAAAATGTTATAAATGACATCTTTTGGCTTAGAAGGTCTCTCAATACTTGGAACTTTATTTTAAGAAAAACTCATTTTGAATTAAATGCTATAAGTCTGAGCATTTTATTCACCTTTGTCACTTGATCCACTTGGTAATAAATTGTAAGCCTCCATGAAAAGCTTTCAGCCATCGTTCCTGTCAGTGTGAGTAGTGTTCTTTCCCCAAAGAAAGGTTGTTTCTTTGGTGTTTGTCCACACTGTCCTCTCAGTCAGAGCTCTTAGCATTCCTGTTCTTATTAATTTGGGCTCCCTGGCTGTGACACTGTAACTCAGCAAAATATTTCCTTTTGTAGCTTTGCTCATAAACATAAAAAAAGTTGGGCATTTCATTTTTGCAGCTGATGAAACCAACATCATTATAAACAAGTTGTGTTTCAGTGTTAAATATGTACTTTTAAATATTTATCTGAGCTTTATTTCTGTTAAGAGGAGGGTAATGAAGTGGGAAGAAATCTTTGCCCGGTAGCATACGGGAATTTATACTAACTTTGACTGAAGTGGAGGTAGACCTGGACTAAGGTTAATAGATTAATGGTCCTCTTTGTCTTCCGGTCTCTGTCTGTCTATCTCTGTCTCTATGTCTCTGTGTCTCTCTCACTGTCTCTTTCTCTTCTCCTCCCCTTGGCTGTTCTAAGCATAATACATATCATAAGAAGGGTACTTTAACTGATGGCACACATCATGATTATTTACAAAGCAGAACCTTTAATGAAATACATTACCTGAAGAGAAGACTATGGGTTGTGTAGTTCTGTAGTTACCTTTTTCTTCAATTTTTTAAAAAAATTTTATTTAATGAGGAAAAAAAACCAAAACAGAAAAAAGGGTAGAAACAATACAGAATTTCAAAAAAAATAAACAGTAAGAAATCATTAGTTGATAAATTACATATTGTCTTCTTAGATATAGTTGTTCAAGTTACAAAATTAAAGCATACAAAGTGAAGATTCACACAGTGAGGCTGCAAACAGTTCTGTTCAGTGATCCAACAAAAACTCAGCAAATGGTTATCAATCCTACACACTTAAACATACATGCAGTTATATTCTTTAGAGCACTTTCTTTTTCTCCTTTTGCTTTTTAAGTCCATTATCTATTTAGTTATATCACGTTTCAGCTTGCTTAGTACCTTACTGATCTGTTTTGTTGTTGTTATTTACTTTTTAATCACCTTATTTAACTTTGTTTCTTTATTTTTGAGTTTCTCCTCATCCATTCCCCATGGATCAGCTTTGGTGGAGTTGGGAGTTTTTGGAGGTATTTTGTTACTTTCTTAAAAATTTTTAAAAATTATTTTGAAGGTAGTAAAATAGAACAGATCAAGACAGAACAAAGCCAATTGAGACAGTGTAGTGAAATTGGTAAAGGACTTCAGAGCAGGTTACCGGGATAACAGTAATATGTACCATAGTATATCTTGTTATCTTCACAATAGTTGTTCTTTCTATCAGGTATAGCAAAATCAAGGGAAATACAAAACATTATAGAACTTGTCAAAATAGAATATTGAGTAGAGCAGTACAATTAATTGGAACAAAGCAAAACAGTCATAACAACATTTGCCTTCAAAGAGATGGTAGAAAGAAATCCCCCCTATTGGCTAGATTGCATATGGTCAACCTCCCGAGAGCTGCTCAGACTTCTGGCTCCCATTTACTAATGGGGGAGGGGAGAAGGGGATGGGATATTTGATTCTCAGCCTGTGCCCTGGTAGGCTCACAGTCGTTTACAAGGGCAGTGAGCTAGTTGCTTAGTTTCCCGGTGCCCTGTGTAGTTACTTTTTAATTGCAGCATCACACAATAGGAGGTATCTGTGTACAGCACACACACATACACAAATAGGTATTTCTTGTGTGTCAGAGACAAAGTCAGAAACAGAGACTCGAGAGACAGAGAGGACCATTAATCTATTAATCTTAGTCCAGATCTACCTCCACTTCAGTCAAAATTAGTATCAATACCCTTATGCTACTGGACACAAATTTTTTTCCACTTTATTACCCTCCTCTTTAACAAACAGAATTAAAATTAAGGTAAGTATTTAAATATCCATTTTGGTATGTCTTTTAAAAATTTTGAATGACGTAACTTATGTAAATAGCTAGTATACCATAGTTGTTTAATCACCATCCACATTTGTTTTGAGGTACCTGTTATGGTTTGTGTTCTGATGGTCCCCCAAACCTCATGCAATCATGGACGCAGATGAGTCTGGCATTTGTGATTGGTTCATTGTCTAGCACTGGGATTGGTGGTTTGAGTGCTACACCCACCCAGAGGCAAAGCTGGTATACACTGTAAGGGCAGGAAGAAGGCATGTCTCTCTCTCTTGTCTGGTCTCAACTTTGCTGTTTTGTGGGGGCCATGAATGGTGGCCCAGCCATACCACCCTGCCTTGGAGCCAGCTGAGTATGGACTGAAACCTCCAAAATTGTAAAAAATAAGCCTCCCTTTCCCTAACTTTGGGCATCAGGTATTTTGCTTCAACAACTAGAAAAAGTAACCAAGACAGTACCCATGTCTGCATTGTCTGCTGTGGAGAGTAGCAATAACCATGGAACAGATTTTAAGAGAGAAGGTGCCTAAGAATGAGGTAAAAATTAGCCAAACAATTTATTGTTCATTGTTTTTGAACTCATCCTTTGTATTTTTAAATCAGTAGTGAAGATAATGGAGTTTGAGAACAGTGAGAAGACAGCACTGATTTTTTTTTTTACAATCCCCACAAAGTTTCATAATCTCAGTGACTGATATTTTTGCAAATGAATGTGAGCAATGAAGAATTTTAAATACTACATAACCTGCATGAATTAGTGAACAAAATTTTGTTTTATTCAAATTAGTTATCTTAGGGATAATATGACTGTGTTCTAAGTATTAATTTATCTTAAGTTGTTCTCACTTATGTTGTTTTGGTTCCTGTGGAGACTTTTGCTCTGGTTTACTGGTATATAACCGATTCCTCACCTTTTCATTTCCTGAAATAACACTAGGTACAGTATCTAAATTTTGACTAATATAAATCAAAGCACAGGCTTTCCTTTCAGTAAAGACTCCTATTTCAACACATGTGCAAGGTTTTTCTTTTTAATGCATCAGACATCTGTTATTGTTAATAAGGACAAAATGTCAATGTTAAAAACAATAGAAGTTATTAAAAGCAGTGCAGGTTTTCAGTATTTTGAAATTATTTGTGTTATAAATATGTCTTTTGTTTTTTGTTTTTGGTGTATGGCAGAGATGTAAACCATGAAATATGCAAAATGTATTAAAATAAATCTGTATGTTAATTTGTGACCGTGACTATTTAAAATTTTTGAGTTTACCACATTTACCAGGTACTATACATCCTTTATAAGTATATATCACTGTTATTTATTTTTTATATAACCTTGTTGTCTCTCTATCTCTCTCCTCTGTCACACACACACTCACACACACACACACACTTGTTAGTGCATGTATGCACAAACACATGATACATTGTAATTCCCCTGGGACTAAATAATAAAACTGTTATACCAATTGTTTAAAATCTGGAGTGTCATTAGAAATGTTAAATGAATTCCTGACTAATCAATAAGTTCCTTAGCATTAGTACAGATTACTATTAGTGGGAGATAGAGATGTAGATCTAGGGAAAGGAAGAGGACAAAGGGTAGAAGGAGAGCTCCTATATTATGGGTAAATTTTTAATTTCAGTATCAGTGAAACTCAATTGCATACTTACTAAGTGCTTTTCCTTTAAATGCTAAACTCTATTTCTTTATTATTAAATTTAATTCTTATTTTTCTAATTAATCTTTCTAGGGAGAATTATTAGAATATGTTTTCATTGAAAATACATTTACAAATGAAAATCTGTCTCTAAATTCTAAAGATTTCTTTTATGTAAAATAGTACAACAATTAGGAAGCTAATCTAGGCTTTTAGAAGTCAGGGTAATGGATATCCTGGCGAGGAGAAAGGGGAAATGGTCTGAAGAGCTTCTAGTGTGTTGGCAAATGTCCGCTCTCCAGCATCCATAGTAAAAAGTTAATTAACAGGATACTACTTTTCAGTATCTTAGATACCTCATTTAAATGTTTTACTGTTAAGAAGTTAAGAATTCTCATCTATTTAACAGCATGCTGCCCTTCAACTAAGAGTGGCTCTCACAAATTGTATGATCCTTTTGCCTATTTTAATTTAACATTACCTTATTTTTCTCACCATTAAAGGATGATAGCAAACCTGGAAAACACAAACAAGCACAAAGATACAACCAGTTCTCCTCATTTTATGTTGAATGACATAACTTATATAAATATCTAATATAGTTGTTTATAAATTAGTTTCTACCCACATTCATTTGGAGATACCAGTGTCTGCAGTGGGGATTAGTAACAACTCATGGAATAGAGTGCAGAGAGAAGCTGCCTACGAAAGTGGAGTCAGAAACTAGCATATATGTGAACACTTACATTACAGATATAAAGAAATAGGCACATATATGAATTTACATATTCATAGTCCCATATGATACTGAGATAGAACCATGACTTACATATTGATTTATAAAATACTTTTGTATTATTGATTATTACAATCATCTTTATATAGCACTAGCTATTATTTTATACTTGTAGTGGTTGCAGCCATTTTAAACATGGTTTTGCATTTTTAGGAATTAGGTTATTTTTGTTATTTTTATGTTACATACAATACTGATACGCATATATTGTCACCAAGCCTGTGCTTAGCCTTATTTCTTTGGGCTGAGTTTCTGCAAGTGAAATTTCCATAGGCAATCTGTAAGAACCCACAAAATGTAATAACATTATTAGATATGGTTTAAATCTTGCCAATCATAGCCAAGGTTTAGAGAGTGTTTTTTGAATATTTTCTAGCTCATTTTCTGATATGGTAAATTACGTGAACAGCAGATACTCTTGAAACTCCTCAAGAGGAAGCAGCTTTGCTCCCAGGGAAAATTCTGTTTTTCACATTGAGTCAATGACCCTCATCTAATCAATGAGTGTTCTGTAGGTTTTCTGAATGGCAATTCCAGACACTTTCTTTTTAACCATTGTCTGGCTGCTGGTCTCAGTAATTATATTCAGGCCATGCTTTGTATGTGTTTATGAGGGGCAATGCTTGGTAAAGAATTAGTATAATTCCTATGCTTGTTTCTACTATATGCAAAGACCCTGGAACTCACTTAAAGACACATTTTGGTGACAAAAAAATGGGGGGTATTCTATAATTATTAATATTACAATTCATAAAGTTTGAGAAACATGCTTGTTAAAAAAGAGAATGAAAACAATAGTGAAACTGCTGAAGCATGGTAAAGGGGAAGAAAAGTCAAAGCATTTTAAAGGTTTAAGGTAGGAGTAAAAATATTTACACGTACACATTTGGAAATAGTACATGCAAAAGTGTTCTCATAGAAAAACTCCATGTATGCATGTTCACATATAAGTGAATCGCACCCTGTAGGGAGGGATAAATTTGAAAATAGAAGTTCAAGGGTGTACAGGGTAAAGATCCAGAGGTTTGGATTGAGGTATGGTGCATATTTTCATGTGGATGTAATTTGGAATGATTTTTTGTTATGTTTTGTTGTGTAATGCTTTTGAGTTCAGGGCATTTTTCAGCCTGTTTCGTGTTAACTTTAGAAGCAGTTGATTGCATTTGATGAACTGTAGTATACTAATAGGGGGTATGAAGCTTAATTTGTGGTTCTGTCATCTTGAAACAAAGTGGCATCCAATATATATATATGTATTTTACTGAGCTCATCTGCTCTAATTTTAATGGGCTTCAGTGAGATTACTCAAATGAATAGTGATGAAAGAAATGGTGGGGCATGTTCAATAAGATCTGCAATTAACAAAACCACTACTTGTCAAATGCTTGTTAACTACAGTTACCACAATTTTTTGGCCAAAAATATGAACCCATGGTCAGAATATTTGAAAGTGGGTATGTTTCCCAAGTCGGAAAAAATTTTAGTAAATTTCAGAAGGCCTTTTACCATCAGCCCTCAAATGAGCCACTTGCAGTGGAATCAAAGCTTTCACAAGGAAGAGGATATTTGATAATTTTCCTTTTTAACTTTCTAGGCAAGAAAGAAAATATTATATAAAATGCTACATATGCATTAAAAAGAGTTACGTCTTTTTAAATGTTGAGAGATTACTTGCAATTTAAGAACCACCTTAACTTTTAAGGACCTTTTACTTATAGTGTGGCAATAAATCTGGGCCCAAGAATAAGAACTTTTTCTGGAACATTGTATAAATCATGGTACCAAGAATCTGTGTGAACTAAGAAGTAAGGGTCAGGTATCAAAGTTTAAAGATGGTGTAAGTTTAAAGAAGGTTGATAAGACATAAGATGTCTAAAGATATACTGTAGGACTCATGATTTCTCTCTGATGCTCCAAAGAAAGGCCTTGCCACCTCTTTCTTCCTTCACTTTTTCCTTTTTGTGGGTGGTGGGTAGAAGACAGTTTCTTGGATAGGTTAGGACTTTGGACCTACCGGAACCCTAAAGCAAAGTATGACCACACCACCTCATTCCTGGTTGGCTGGGATGAGTGAGTTGCAGACTTTCAGGTTCATTTAATCTGGACCTGCCATACATAAGCGTGGGTAAAGAAGACAGTCCTTCTCAGTTACTGTTATCACCAACACCACAACTTTGAAGATGAATTTACTGAAAGACAAACTTCCAGAGATTCTACCTATTGTGCTATCACATTTTTCATGTGAAAACCTTCAGTTATACAGCTTATTTTAGGAGTGTAGCATTTATAGTAACCTTCCTAACAGATGAAGATGATATTTACATATGTCATGCGTCTTACTTACTTTTTACTCATCGCTGAGACAAAATACCTGATGTTCAAAGTTGGGAAAGGAAAGGTTTATTTCTTATAGTTTTTGGAGGTTTCAGTCCATACTCAGTGGGCTCCAAGGCAGGGTGGCATAGCGGGCCGCCTGTCAAGGCTGCGGCAAACAGCAAGGCGGAAACCAGCAAGAGAGAGAGACATGCCTTCTTCCTGCCATTACATTGTACGCTGCTGGCTCCACCCCTAGGTGGGTGTAGCTCTGACACCATCAATCAGAGACAATGAACTAATTACAAATGTACAATGCAAACTCATGAAGCCTAGGGGCCACCAACATTACCATGACATTGTGGAACAGAAGCCTTCTAAATATCTATACTTTTCAGAAAAATAAGTCATCAAATTAGTAGTTAAAATTGAGCACACAATGCCATGTTATTTAGAAGCTTCTGATTCTGTATAGGAGAAAAAATGACAGACAATTCATACAGTTTTTGTATATGTTCTCATGACTCCATCTAAAAGGCTATGTCATTGTTTTGCTCTGAATACATATTCAAAGTTGAAATAGTATAAACAACAACAGCAGCAACATTGGCTAAATACTTTTGTGAGGCATTCTACTAAGGTCATTATATTATTTTTCATTTCTTTAAGTAACTTTGTGTTTATGGTTTTCATTTTGTAGATCAGGATGTGTAGCTTTAAGTTATTAAGTGAATTATCTAATTTAGTAATGAGCAGAACTAGAAGGTATTAGTACTACAAATCTACACTTGAGAGTGTATCTGGCCAAATATGTCTTAGCCTACATCAAAGGACCAGAGTCAGATGGTTGAGACAGTTAGTTCTTTACTATACCTTTCAGGTTGGAGTTGAAAATCAAGTCCCAATATTTATTTTAAGATTCTTATTATGCATAAAATGTAAGTTTCACTTTTATAAAATATTTGAAGAAAATTTTTAGAGTAACACATGACTCAAGTATCTGTGATTAGCTCCCTCAGATTAATAAGTTCAACTTGTATGATGCTTTGTAAATTCAAATGGCACATACACTGGCACAATAGTCTTACTTTTTTGTATTTTTCATTTTTTATTTTAAAATAATTATAAGTTATAGGGCAATGCAAAGAAGCACAGTTAATTCATTTTATGTTGTAATATTTCTCCTTAAATATAATGATCATATAATTGTTTCTGAATAACTTTAGACCCTCAGATTTTGGTTTCTGAAATCATTGATGAGGAATAAATCTTAGTTTCTCTATTTGGTATTTGATTGAGCTCAGAAAGTTATTTATCTTCTCTATCAGATAGTTTCCTTATCATCATGGAAGAAACAATACTGTTTCTGGATTATTATGAGAACTTTTAAAAGTGATGACCTCAAAAATATGTTGTCAAAAACAAGCAATGCAATAGATATATTACTATATAAATTACTATATATTATTACAGATATTATTACTTCATCCAGACACAATGACCCAAATATTTGCTTGTTCATCTTGGGAAAATTTCTTGTTTGTTTTACTAAACTGTGGGATACAATAAATTTATCAGTTCAAAATCTGACCAGTAACAAATATAGCCTGGGAGTTTATACCATTGTAAGAAGTTCAGAAATAATCTGCAGTAAAACAATAGTGTGATCATTCATGCAAACCCATTTACATGATATTTTTACCTTCAATTGTTCATCAGTTGTTTGATCTGTTTCTATATTCTCATAGGCTTTTTCTTCCCTTTTGAAGACTGGAAATCATAAAAAAAAAAAGACTATCCATAACAGCTGCTTTGAGGTCATCTACGTTTGCTGGCTGCAGGTGGAAATCTCCTTCACAGAGCTCTAAATAGAATGTTGTAAAATTTGGCCTTTGAGGGAGCCAGACCATACCAGCCTTTTGAATAATTTATCATCCACAGAATGTGTGAAAGTGCTTTTGATCTTTGAAGGCAATATTTTTCAAAGTGCTGTGGTGCTTGTATGTGGCCATCAGCCCTTTTAAGGAACTGCAGTATCATGCTGCTTTCAGTGATAAGTGAAGGAATGTTTAAGATGGTGCGCTATGATTTGACTTAATTGAGAGATTCTAGATCCAAATGTGAAGATTAAGGAATACAAATGTACTTTGAAAACAATAAAGTGCCAAGCAAACATAAGCTATTTTATCATGATCATTTCCGTCATGTCATATTTGTCAGATTCTTGGGGAGGATTGTACCAAGTCCTAGTGTTCTAAAATATATTCATACTTTGCATTTTCTTTTATGCTTTTAAGGAATGCCTTAGAGGCACAGAGTGAAAAATTTGGTGTCAGAGAAAGTTGTGGAAATTTATAGGGTTTGATATAAAGAAACTTGAAGAAAATTTTCCATCTTTCTGGTATTTTATTTCTGTCAGTTTGCATTGCTTCTTTCCTTCCCTTCTCCTTCTTCGCCAGGTTTGGTTTTGAACTTCATATTTCAAAGAAACCCCAAAGTCAAAAAAAAAAAATGGTCAGAACTGCTGACTCTTGTTTTGTAAACTTTTTTAGTCCAGTATTCACAGGAAGAGATGGGGCTGACCAGAATTTGGGCCTCAGTTCAGGCAAAATGTTGGCAAAGTTCAGGAACTTTTGAGAGAACTTGAGCCAAGTTATAGATAGATAGATATATAGCAAAATCTCACCACTTTCAAGAGTGTTTAAAATAGCTCAATGAATTAATATCATTTTTAAAGTTAACATAGTACTTAAATGAAATATTAATCTGCTAGCTCTTTTTGACAAAAAATCAATCTAATTTATAACTTGTATAAAATGGGTTCTTTTATTTTTAAAGTCACAGGTACAATTTGGAACTGTACATGTAAAATGTACTGGTGGCTTCATCTTCTTTAAAGTTTCTTTTGCAGATTTGTAATTAAGAAGAAAAGAATCCTAAAATTTTGCTTATCAGATTTCATCTCAGAATTTTTGTAGTCATGTTATAGGTCTCCCACAAAAGTGTTTTTATAATGGAAATGCTGACAAATGTGATAATAAACATCAATCCAAAGTTCTTAATTGTATGTTCATGCAGGAATTATGCATACTAGCAGAATATTTGATTTGGTTTCCAGCAACACATTTGCCAAAATTTGCCTTTGAATTGGGCAACTAACTGTAAAAGATGATCAGTTCAAATGGCTCCCTGTTGATGGAAAAGGCTTGTGATTATTTTACTTTCCTTGGAAATGTTAATTATGTCTTTCAAATATGATTTCATCTAGATTTTTTCATGGTTTACATTTCTGAATACTAATAGTAATCTGATAGTTATGGGGAACTTAGTTTGAGACCAAAAGGCAGTTTTCAGTCAGTAAAGAGTACATAAATAAATTGCCTCCCAGAAATGGTGTTTAGATTTTAAATGTCTAAGTAACTTTAAAATTTGAAAAATCAACTGTTGTATTTTCCAGAAGTAATTGTTATCATTAGGTTTAAAAAGCATGGTGAGAGTTATTAAAGAATCAATGTGCATTCATATTTCTATTAATGTGAATAGGTAATTATAAAGAATGAAACAGTTTTAGAATAGTATGTGTTGATTGCTGAAAAAGTTTTATGAAAAAATATATGGACCTAACAGAAACATGTGCTTTAAAAAATTGAGGGATCAAAATACCAAAGTGCATTGAATTGAAGGGTGAGCTGTGGACCATCTTGTTTTGTCTATGAATGATTTGATGTAAAGGGTTAGCAAATCCATTTTTGTGTCTCTGGTCCTTACTTGGCTTCAAATTATTCTATTAGTACAATTATTAGGTAAATGCCTTACATGACTTTATATTTTGGGACAAGTAAAAATTTTAAAAAGCAAAAAAATTATAAAATATGACAGTTTTGGGATAGTGTTTATAATTCTTGTAGTAATTCTGGAGACATCACTTTTCATCTAGAAGCTGTTCAGGTATTATTTACTAGGCTGAAGAGGCATTCACTACAGGAATGATACGTGCCTACTAAAAATGTATCAGAGCAGACTAGAATAGAATCAGAGGAAGAGAATTAGGAATGAGGGTTGGCTGTATCTGCTCTTCAGGACCCAGTGATGATGATGGTCCTTGGTCAACATAGTTTTGTTTTACTTCAGATTTTCAAAACTGGTTTTTTCAACAAAGTATTAGGAACTCTAGGAATTTAGACCTATTTCATTTACTTATTCAACATTTGAAGATTTTCAAAAAATGCTAATTTCTAGGAGGACATCAAAGAAGGGATCTTCTGTAAGATTTTGTAATCCATCAACACACTATTTGCAGAAAATTAACACTTGATTGAATGAATGAAATAATGAATGATTGAATAAACTTGGGCAACTGAACATTCATGAATTGGTGAGCTAAATACTGTTCAATGATGAGTTAAGAAATAATTAGTATTTTCCTTTCACATATCAATTAGTAATTTAAAATATGTCATAAAATAGAAACATTATTTTAGGTATCTAGAAAGTTTCTTAGAGGAAGAAGAGCGATTTTGCATAATAAAACTGACATAGAAGTCATTGTCCAAGTCCCAGTTTATTTTAATAAACGTATTAGAGAATTAGAAGGAAATGCATTCCTGGTTCTGTTGTTCTTTACATTTTTTCCTCTTACCTGTATATCCTGATATTTTTATGGCAGAGGTGGAAAAAATCTTGGGGAAAAGAAAGTAAAACAAAAAAAAAAAACCTAAAAAACTATTGGAGGAAGGACTTTTATTTCAGAACTAATCCACTTCCTATAGAAAGGAAAACCAGGAAAAGTTCTGAATGTTCTAAGTGCTGATGAAATCGCAAATTCTTGAAAGGTTCATGGGCTAGAGCATGAACTAGCAAGATTTACCAGCAGGAAAATCTGGCCATTTGTATTAACAAACTTACATGTTCCCTTTATCCAGAAATTTCAATTTTAGGTAGTTAATATGAAAGTTATAACAAAGAAGACATAATAAAAGTATTCTTTGTAGCATTATTTATTTTTTAAAGGAAATATTTCAACTATCCACCTGTGAAAGACTGGGGTTTAGTTGTGATACATGGATATGATTGTAAAGTAGAATAATCACAGTCACATTCGAATAATATTGAAATTCTATAGAAAAAACCATTTCACAATGCCAAGTGAAAAAATTTAGAATTTAAAAGTATCCCAGATTTGTTAAATACATTGAATATATAATTGCACATGAAAAAAGACTAGGCTGACATAGATGAAAATGTCAACAGTATGGTAGCATGGAGTGATTTAAATTTTAGTTTTTCAACTTCTGTTTTGCAAACTTTTCAGAATATATTAGTTCTAAGTAAAATGAATTCTATTTTATTAAGTATCATAAAATTATGAAAGGGAGAATCGTGTGCGTGCTTCAAAGCTGGTGCAGGCGCGTGCTCAAAAAGGGGCGGCATAACGTGTTGGGGTGACTACTAGAGATTTATCCTGCAGAATTACAGAACACTATCTCCTCACCTACTCATGCCCCTCCGGAGGACCCAAATTCTGTCGCTAGCCAGTCACTCCAAGGAAGAACTGTGCGACTGACAGGGTCCAAATGGAGGCGGACTCTGAGCGCAAAGAAGCTTCGACCTCCTGCACACGCAGGCATTTTTGCAAAGGGTTATTAGGCAGCATCTCCTCTTCTGATTTTTTGCCTCCTGTTGTGGTCCCTAGATGTCCTTAGGAATGCAAGCTACCTTCCCTACTTTCGGCTAGCGCTTTTATTACTTGAGCTTTGGAGCCACAGAGCACGGAAAGCCGGACCTTTGAGGCGACAATTGGGGTCCCTAGTAGGCAGGAGGGTGGGGGACACCTGAGTCCCCACGGGCTCCCAGCATCCCAGGCTTGGGAGCCAGAGGGGCGTCCTACCCACCACCCCTAGCAGGGCCAAGAACAGAATCCTTGGCTCTGGGTGAAAGGTCAAAGCTGCGAGGTGCGCTGGGCTAAAGCCCTGAGTGAGCGCCACTCTGCCACCTTCTGTTTCTTGATCAGAGGAGGTACCTCGGGTGCCCTCGCCGAGCAGCCCAGCCCAGATCGCCTCTCGGGTTAGAGTGGAGAAAGGGGAGGGAGGGAGAGGAAGAGAAAAGTGGGGGCTGGGGTGGGAGGGTGGGGAGGGTAGAGAGGGAGGGCAGAAAAGGGAAGGAAGAAGAAAAGGCAGGAAGGAGGGGAGGGAGGAGAAGGAGGGGAGAAGGAGAAGGAGGGAAGGAGAAGGAGGGGAGGGGAGGGGAGGGAAGGGAGGGGAAGGAGTTTGACTCTTGCCGCAGGCGCACCTGTCCCCAGCGGCCCCGCACGCCCGGCTCCGCGCTGCGCCCGCGTCCTCCCCGTGGCCCCGACATCCCTCGCCCTCGTGTGAAGCCCGCTCCCCCACCAGGGGCGCTGGCCGGACCCCCAGTTTGGGGCGAGGGTTCAGCGCCGACTCCCGACATTTAAAGAAAGCCCTAAGAATTTCTATTTTATTATTTCTATCTTTTGACACAGTGCGGAGGAGCGGTGGGGCCGCAGACGCCCTGCGCTCTGCCCTCCAGGCTCCGGGGGCGAGTGGCCCGCGCCCCGCCGGCCCGGCCGGGACCCCGGACCTCGCGGACTCCGAAGGCGCCCGGCTGGCCCGAGCCCTCCTCTCGGGGCGGGGCCGTGAGGACCCCGCACCCCCGAGGCCAGGCGGTCTGTCCCGGCGCCCTCCCGGGGGCCCGCAGCGGCGGGTGGGGAGCGGCCGCCCCTGCGGCGCAGCCCGGCTCAGCCCGCGCCCTGCGGCTCGCGGCCCTGCAGCAGCTCGGTCATGAAGGAGATGTAGACGATGGCCAGGCGCAGCGTCTCGATCCGCGACAGCCGCTTCTCGTACGCGAAGGTGGGCACCTTCCTCCGCAGCAGGTCGAAGGCCTCGTTGAGGTTGAACATCCGCTTCCTCTCGCGGATGTTGGCGGCCTGGCGCTGGGCATAGGTGATCACCCGCTTCCTCTTGGGGCGGCCCTGGGGGGCGGCTGCGCACCCGCGCCCGTCCTCCTCCTCCTCCTCCTCCTCGTCCCCCTCCTCCTCCTCGTCCGCGCCCCGCTCCGCACACCGCGCCGGCCTCCGGGGTGTCCCCTCCCGCAGGGCGAGCGCCGGCGCCCCAAAGGGAACCCCGGCCGGGAGGTCGCAGAGGAGGGGGTGTCTCGGAGAGGCCAAGGACAGGTCTGCGACGAAGTCCAGCACGGTGGCGTCCACGCAGCTCCCCGGATAGGCCTCCATCGCTTCGCCCTGGCCCTGTGTCTCATGGACTTTTGCGGGAAGGGGCGCCTCTGCTGCTGAGGCTTCCTACCCTAACCGCCCTCTGACCTGCCGGGGCACCATCACCAACGGCCGGGACATTGATATTTAAAACCAGGCCGATGATAGGATTAGTTGCGCCTGTAGCTGAGGTTCTGGCTACGTCCCTGCTCCAAAGCCGGTGGACTAGCAGGAGTCCGGTTGCGCACGGAAGGCTCGCGCTTCCGGCCTCCGCCTCCTAGAGCCTTTTGCTGGGCCACTCCGGACAGTTCCTTCTTGGCAACAACCCCCAGCTCTTACCTGCTGTGCTTTTTGTGTGTCTGTTCTCACCCCTGCAGCCCACATTAATGTTCTCCAGGCTCCTTATCTAGCGTAGTTTTTTAATTTCGCCCTGGATTCTCCAAGCGAGGATGTTTTCCACAGCGATGGCTTCTCCTTGGCTTCAGGATAGGAGCCCTGAATCTTGCTAGCAACTGCCAATGGATGCGGAGCAAGTGCATGTGCTTTGAACGGTGTCCCGAAGAGGGGCCCTTCCTGCCAGGGGTCGAGGGGAGCTGTTTGTCTGGTATCCCAGTGCAGCGGCTGCTGAAAGGGAAGACCTTCCATTAGCCTAAGTAAGCATGGCAGGGGGGTCCAGCGCACATTCCCCAGAGTCGCTGTTGGAACCGGCTTTCTTTCTCCTTCTAGGACTTGGGCAAATATCTCCCCTGCCTTATTAGTAACTCTGACTTCTCTCCAGTCTGTTTGGATGCAATCAGGCTAACAATTGAGATACTTGACTTTCCCTTCCCTAGCCTTATCTTCTATTCACGTAAAGGGTTTTATTCGAGGGAAAAACTGAAGATGAAAACAAAACGAAAGATTAAAGATCAAAAACATTTTTCCCAGTTGAGCTTTACTGCAAAATTTCCAGTGCTGGGGACAAACAAAACCTTCTCCCCAAACATAACTGCACCATTTGTCTTTAATAAGCCAGGGAGTAGATTTTCTCATTCTCTGCTGAGGAATAGTTGGGATTTTAAGTTGCTGATCAAGTCTTTGTGAACAAAAAGGATACTTTCACCTGGCTTATTTTCCTCATTTATTTGTAATATTCCATAGTAGTCTTTAAGAATAGATATCATACCATATTTAGCTCTGTTTAAGGGAGTTTGGGCTACTTTTAGATAAATTTTGAAATAAAAACGATTTAAAATTTGGTATAATGAAAATAAACTTTATCAATTTTATGTTATTCCTAGATTAACAAATTTGTTTTTTTTTCTTTTTTTTTCTTTTTGTGGATGGCTCTAGTTAATTAATCAGTGTGAAGATTTTTTTAAAGATCCAAAAAGACACAAAAATATGACGAAAAATAATTCCAACTGTGGACTGCAAGAACACAGAGTCATAACGGTTTCAGGAAGAACCTTAAGAACCTCAGTCTCTATCGAGAAGGAAGGTTGTGGGTACGATAGTTCATTCAGTACATTGGACAGCTCCCAGAAGCTAGGCATTTCTAACAAGCAAGATCTTTTTTGTAACCTCTCAATATATAACCAAAGCAAGGATTCCTTGTGTGTTATTGTGAGTAGAGTAGGTTTAGGCAACTGTAATGTACTGAACATTTCAAAAAGACAAAGAAATTTTGAGAATTTTCACCACAAAGAAATGACAAATATTTGAGGAGATAACATGTTTTATTTGATTTAAACGCTATGTAGCATTGACACTAAAACATTATATGGTTCTCCATTAACGTGTACAGCTTTTATATTTCCATGTATTAGGTAAAAATAAATTTAACTAAAAACACATGACCTTGGATTCTGTAGGTTTTTAACATAATTTTTTGTTCTTCACTTGATTGTCTCTACTCTTGCTTGTGTTAATTTTTTTGTACAACAATTTGTATTGTGATGACTAAGACAGAAAAGAATTGAAATTTTTGTTTCTGAAAGATGCTATTGAGAAAGAAGTCTTTTTATAATTGCTCCTTTGTTAAATTTCTTGTGAAGGGAGGGTTGAAAATAAAAACTAATAGAAATGCCAACTGTGGCTCAAGGACCAGAAAAGTGAGAGAGATTAGTTCCATTGTGATGTGAAGCAGTATTTCTGATCATTGTTTAACTTAATGTTAACTTGATGTTTAACATATATGTTAAACAAAATTAAATATATGAGCAAAATTTGTAGCTGACCTTTTAAGTTGTTTACATATTTTTTAAAAAAGCTTTTAAATGTATATCTAAGTGGTCCAATACCTCAGTCAAGTTTGGATCTAGTTCCACAAAATATATTAGGACATTTAATGAAGGGAAACATGGTAAACACTCATTTAACATTTAATAAAATAAAGACCAGAAACTGGGATGAGATTCTGAGGAGTCTAATGTCACAAAGGAAATTGTAGCACATTTAATGGAACCAACACCTAGGACTGAGTTAACTGGTATTTCAGTTTAACTGAAATACCAGTTAAAACCATTAAACATTTAGAAAAACAATGTCTTAATGAGTGTATGTGTGGCAATAATTTTAAAGATTTTAACATTTTGATTCCACCATAAAATCTCAAGATAAACACTTAGGTTCACTTGACAGAAATGTGTATTTTGCAAGGTTCTAATCACACTGACACAATTAGAGCTAAAATGTTGGAAACATTAATGATTGACTCTTTGATTTCTAGTTATAGGCTATAAGTAAAATGAAATTTTTTTCTGTCTATTTTTAAACATACTTTTCACTTTGAAAAAGCTTTTGTTAAAAGTTGGTGCCAAGTGAATATGTATAGCAAGCATAGTACATTTATAAAGAGCCAAGTGATTTAAACACTTACTAGGGGGAAACATTATATTTTTAGATTTAAAAGTTAACAAAGAAACACATAAAAAACTTAACATTCAGAATCAAAGCAAAAAAAGCAAGTGATCAAATGACATGAGCAACAATTCTCAAGGAGGGCTGGTGAGGGTGGGATTAAGGGTAGTAAGCAAAAAGGGATCAATTTAAAAAGGGTAAAGCAAGTATCTGATTCTTCCACTGCCTTCCTTTTTGTCTCCTTTCATACTCCTTCCCTTATTATTTCAGAACCATTATGTACTTCTGGGGAAAATGATAAGGAGGAGTCAAGATTGCAGCGAAAATGGGGTAAGAAGTCACCCTTGTCCCAGAGAAGAGAAGAAGCTTGAGCTCTCATCCTATTCAATTTCAATTTCTCTATGGTTATACATATGGCTGAGTGGAGAGATAGAATGTATATATATTTAGTTTTTCCATTTTATATTTTAGGTAAGCCTTTTAAAAAGTTAATTAGATATGCTGAAAAATTTACAAATCTCATGATTTATAGCAGATTATGGTGTAAATTGTAATGCACAAATTAATAATTTTTCAGTGAACATACCAGTATAACCTGTGCCCAAAGCAATAAATAGGACGCAAGTCAATAGGGCACTTGAGATAATATAAGTACAGATAGCTTGAGACTGTGCTACACAGTGAGCTTACCAACATAACCTGCACTCAGATCAACATCACAAGCACCCCAGAAGCCTCCCTCACTATCTTCTGTCCCAGTATCCAATCACTGATCTCTCCCCAGGGAATTATTATCTAACTTCTGAAATGAATTTAGCCAAGTTTTTGAATATTACATAAAAACCCCTATACTCTGTATGTTCTTCTGTGTGTTTCACCCAAACATTTTGTTTATGAGATTGATGTGTATCACTTTCATTATGAATATAGCATTATTTATTGCTTCTACCTTTGATGAGCATTTGGGAACTTCCCAGTTGCTAGCTATTACAAAAGCAGGAGTTTACATATTGTTATCTATTTGTGATCACATGACTCATTCCTATTCAGGATACACATAAAAGTGGAATAAATTATTTATAAGTTCAGTATTAGTACTTTCAAAATAATAATTTATAGTGTCACCAATAATAGATTGAAATTCCAATTTCTTCACATCTTTGTCATTTCCAGTCATTTTCTATTTTTAGTTTAAGATATTTTGCATGTGTGTTTGAATAGCACATTGTGGTTTTAATTTGCATTTCCTTGAGACAAATAAAACTGAGCAACATTTCCTGATAACCAACTAGATTCTGGTTTCTTGGTATGAAATGTCTGCTCAACTGTTTTTTCTAATATTTTAATTGTTTTTGCAAATTCTTTTTGGATATAGCTATTGCAGGTATCTTATCTCATTCTGTGACTTTCTTTTTCAACTTGTTTATGATGTAATTTGGAAAATTTAGCTGGATTTGGTGTTTTACACCTCTCATCTTAGCCTTCTGAGAGGCTGAGGCAATTTAATGACTTAAAAAGCCCCTGTCTCAGAAAAGGATGGTGGGGGTGGCAGGGATGCAGCTCAGTGAGGAGACTCTGAGCTGTTTCCAGTACTGAAAGGAAGGTTATATCTATTTTTTCTCATATATATTTGGGTCTATTTTGGGGTCTTTTTTTATTTCGTTGGTCTAGGTGTCTGTTTTTATGCTGCTTCTATACTGTTTTAACTATGTTAGCTTTATAGTAAGGTTTTGAAATCAGAAGTGAGTCTTTTAATATCTTTTGATGGAAAAAAGTCTTCTTTTTCAGACAGATTATCCTAAAACAATAATTTTTAAATTCTTTGGTGCTTTTTATACCATGTTAAAGAAATATTAATATATTCCAATGTCATAAAATTAATTTATGGTTTTTGCTGAAAGGTTGTTCTCTCTCTCTTTTACACACACACACACACACACACACACACATTTAGAACTATAACCAATCTGGAAATGGTTTTTCTATGAATGGTATGGGCAATAGAGGAGGTAGTCAAAATATACTTGATTTTCAATAGATGGCCAATTGGCCCAGCACCATTTATTGAAGACCATCTTTCCTATTAAACTATTTATTAAACAAGGCTGGGGCTTTAGCTCAGTGGCATAAGTGCCTGCCTTGCAAGCACATGGTCGTGAGTTCGATCCCTGGTACCGATAAAAATAAAAACCAAAGCTATTTATTAAACCTATTAAACTTATTTATTAAAAATAGTTATAAGCAAAATGGGCACTTTTTCTGTTCTTTGATGCTGCAGGATAATATTTAAGAAGTGTAAAAGGAAATTAATTCTAGGGTTTTCTAGATTTAGAGTTAAAAAATTTTTATATCCAAATGAAGATCTTGCTATTCTAATTATAATTCTGAGTTAAAAAAATAAAGGCTCCTTAGACTGAAGTATTTTAAGAATTGATGATTAATAGGTGAAATAGTAAATAATTTAGGCTTTATGAATTACACAGTCTCTATTGTAATTAACTTTTCTTTTGTTGTATAAGAACAGCCATAGACATCCTGCAAATGAATAAGCATGGCTGTCCTTATAGTTTGGATTTGGACTCCCATTCCCCAGTCCCCCAAATGTCCATGTGTTAGAAAATTGGTCACCAGTGGGATGCTATTGGGAGAGAGTGGACTTTTGAAGAGGTGAGACCTAATGGAAAGTTTCAGGTCCTTGGAGGCAGGACCTAAAATCCCTCGAGAGGGATTGTGCACATGGTATTCTCATCTTTCTCTTTTTCCTTCTTATTCATCAAATGAACCTTTAGCTCCACGATATGCTTCCTGCATGATATAGTGCATCCTTCCAGGCTAACAGCAAAAGGATCAACCTTCAAAACTGTGTGTTATAATAAAAGTTTTAAAAATTAAAATAGATTATCATAAGTATTTGTTATAATAATGGAAAGGTAACTTATGCAGCTTTCCATGATTTATGCAGCTTATTCTCAAAAACTTTACTTATAAAACTATAGACAAGGCTAGACTTGACCTTTGGCCATAATTTGGTGATCAATGCTTTATGCAATAAGCATATTTCATATTTCCTGATATATCAAACATAGAGACTTACTAAAGTAAGAAAGTCAAAATGTAAGTGAATATTTAATTGTTGAGTATGTGTCTTGTTTTTGTGTGTATATGTGTGGCAAGAATGGATGGCACGGTGGAGGGAGAGAACACAAATTCTCCTGAAGCAACTGAAATTATCAGAGACGATATTAAAGTAAGAGAAAGCTCTGCCAGGGAGAAAAGTGGCAGGAGGTTGCACAGCAAGTTAAAGTTACCACTGCAGAGATACAAGGCTTATTTTCAGTCACTGACAACAAATATGAAATATGATCATCTACTCTTTAAAATTTTAGGGTTACCAGGCTCTGGGTGAATTATGAATAACCAGCAATATAGAAGAAGGAAGAGGTAGACTTTCTGGACAAAGCAGGTTTCTACTTTGTGAAGTGCTTCCCATTATCAAAATTCCCATTGTCTTATTTTGCCTAATTTCACAAAATAGTGACTTCAAGAGGCTGTGTTTTCCACATGTATTTGCCACAGGTAATCCTGGAATCCTGTCAGAGGCTCCTCACTGCTGCTCTGTATCTACTTACTCATTTTTGCCTCTAGTAGTAGACTCATGGGTGTGTTTCTGTTAATAGAATATAAGCAGGATGTGATGTATGTAAACTTTTGCTTGTCCTTAGAACAGGGAATTGTTTTCCCTCTACTTGGCTTTTTTTCCTCTTCTCACTATTTTGAGTGTGTGTGTGTGTGTGTGTGTGTTGGGGGTAGTTAGAATTAGTCCTGTGGAAAAGGGTTTCATCTTGTGAGTGATTTGAAAACTTTCAAGAATGAGAGGAAAAAAAAAGAAGAATCAAGATACATCTTGTACAGGTACAAGTACCCTATTATGAGTGTCCTCATTATGTATATCTAAAATATACCAACAAAACTAATAAAAAAAGAATCAGTACATATTTTAGGTTTTGCAGGTTGTATAGTCAATTACACAACTCCTCAGCTCTTCCACTATCCCATGAAGAAGCCTCAACAGCACATGAGCAAATAAATGTGGTAGATTAAAAAATTATTTATGCAAGTTAATGCAGAAAGTTGTTCTCAGGCACAGATTACTGACATCTGCCCTAGGAGACAACTGGACAATAGTGTACTGGGACCCGAGATCACCTAGTAGAGCAAAGCTTAGGCTCCCAATTTCAGATTAATAGGTTAGAAACAATATGTTTCAATGAACCAGAAGTCTTCTTATTTAAGTTTTGTGCTTCCTATTAGGACCAAAAACACCAGAAGAGGATTTGAAAGATTAAGCAGACAGACATGGACCTTTACACTTTCAAAAAGTATTTATAAAAATTGCTTAAAATAAATTACTTTTTGCCTCAGGATTTTGTTCCTCACATGAAATAATTCCATTTCCATTAGGCTCTGGGATAAATCTATTTTCAACAGTGTTAGTTCTTGCATTAGTTGTTGTTTGAACCTTCTCCAGATTTTTCACTTTTTCCCAACATGTGGAAAATTAGAGAGGTGTGAAGGAAAAATATTCCCTAGGATGTTATAAACTCCTGCCCTCAAATAATTTCTTTTTCATTTCCTATATTATATTTTGTACATTATTTTTAATAGTGACTTTCCTTTGTAATAAATTTTATGGGTTATGCATTCATCCTTAAAGCCATAAATTCTTTGTATATTTGTAGATTAAATAAATGCTGTGTGATTTTGCAATTTAATATTTTTGAAAGCTTTTATTATTATACTATTTATGATATGGGAAAAGTATTAGCATTAAGTTGAAACATATGAAATGGTCAAAATCAAAACATTTTAAACTTAAAATATAGGTTAGTTTCATTCAGTTTAACTTAATATATTTAAAAACACTCCCGCTTAATAAAAATTGGAGTTAACAAAATGTTGTAATTAATTATACATTACTTTCATTAATATATAACTCATTAAAATTATCCTATTGTATACTAAATTTATTGTGTAGTAAACTTATCAAGATATTACACATTTTAAAAATTATTTAAACACTTGAGATGTACCTGATCCCTGTGATATATTGATCTAGTAAGTTTGGTGTGCATCAGTGACAAGATAAAAAAATACAATTTTAAAAATTCTGTATTGTGTTGAGAATGGTAAGTGCTATGGAAGAAATTGTTCAGTGTAAAGGGATCAGGGATGCTAGAAAGCTGGTGGCAAGTTGCCACTCCCAATAAAGTTAAGTAGAGGAATGATATTTAAATAAATAGTTGAAAGCAAACTGTTAAAATTCATATCAGGTAAGAAGCTTCCACATAAAGAAAACTGACATTTCAAAGATGGATGGAAAATTGCCCTGGATATCAGAGAAACATCACAGTGGCTACTGGGGAAGAAAGGAAAGAAAAAGGAGAAAAGCACCACGTGACTAGCTCAGGGCAATGACTTGGGCAAGGTTGTGCCTTTCGAGACATTAGCAACCTTGTTTTTTTCTTTGAGTAAATGGAACTCATAGAAAACTTTTAAAATTTTCTTTCTATTAAAAAATCCCTCTAGTTAATGTGTGCAAAGTAAATTCTTTGGAGAAGATGAGGAGAGAGGGAAACTCATGCAAGTCCTGTTAAGTTGGTAGAGATTGCAGTGATCTGAGGAAGATTCAACAGTATTTGCTGATAGAATGTATGTAGGGTGTGAAGGAAAGAAGGATATTAAAGAGGATCCCAAGATTTTGGCTTGAGCAACTGGAAAGAAATTTGCAATCAATTGATGTAAGAAAGTTTCCAGGAAGAGGATGCAGGAGAGTTAAGATTAGAAGATGAATGTTAAACTTCTTAAATTTAATGTTTACTAGAATGTCAAGTGGAGGCACTGGATATGTTTCTGTCTGCCTCAGTCTGAAAGTCATCTCTGTGTTGTATAAGTGCTATATTTCCACTCCAAGAACTCAGAACTCATTCCTAATCTTACTTCTGTTTCACTCTGCTTTAGCTCTGCTGGCCACTTTATTACAACATGAACAGATTCTGCCACAATGCCTTTGCATCTCTTACTGCCACACTTTCCTCAGATACCCACATACCTCACTCCATCGCTTCCTTCCAATACGGTGATAATCTCAGCTTATCAAAGAAGCACTCTACAATATCCAGGGTGACCCTTTACCACCCTAAATAAATTAGTTCTCTCCTTCCTCTATCATGCACTCCCTAACTCTCTTGCCTTGCTTTGTTTTTCTTCATTGCACATAACATACCTGGCATACTATATATTTCTTTCTTTACTTTACTTTCCACTTTTTTCACTGTAATATAAACACTAAGTATTAGCTATAGAAAGGCATTGCTTGAATTTCTTCCCCAGCTTACATGATAACAATTATCTATCATGTTTTTACTGTAGTGCCTTAAGAAGCCTTATGGCATTCAAACCCAGACTCTGTTCTTTGTTGACAGCCCCAGCACAAAGGAGTACTAGGGTCTTTTTCTTTCTGCCTGATATGGGACTTCTGCACAGGAAGTATTTTCAGTAGAGCTTCGTACTGTCTTTCCAGAGATTTCTGCTTTGTAGTACTGGAGACTGATCCTGGTACTTTGCTTATGTTAGGGATGTTAGGTCGCTGCTTAGCTCCATCCCCAGCTCTTTGTTGAAAGTTTTTTTTCAGTTCTGCATCATAGTCAGAGGCTCTTCCTGCCTGTCTTTTCTTTCATAGGCATCTAATTAGAATCATGGTCTCAAGCTTTTCCAAACTCAATCTGGATTCTTTCTCCATCTTTTATAGGAAGTACATCCTTTTCCTTATCTATCTACATCTACCATTCCTGGTACTCCAAACCCTTCAGAATTCTTCACTCAACCTTAGGTCTTGGAAACTCCTTTATGATGGATTTGAAATGACATAGTTGCTACTAGGATTTTTCTGAATAATTAGTGACTTGAGGCTTGGGGTGTTGATTGGCAGTGGGAACCCTATCCTAGGTTGTATGTGGGACACAATTTTGGCACAAAGTGGTGGTATATTTTGTAAAAAGTTCATTGCAGGTAACCAGAGACGAAATTCTAGTGGAAGACATTATTGACCTGGGTGATGTAATGATTTGTTTTTTTGAAAAATATGTGGGATGCACAGAACAATGAACTGGCTGTTAATAATTTGTAATAGTACCCTAGTGAAGAACAACTGTAGTGAACAAGTGACTGAGAAGGAAGTGCAAAGGCCAGAAACTCTATGTTTGTAGAATAAGAGCAGAAAAAGCTAAAACCAACTTTAGGAATTTACAGTATAGAGTTTCAAAGATGATAGCAATCTGCCAAGACAGCAAATGTCCTGCTGAGTTGAAGTCCATGGATACCCAATGGACACTTTGAAGTCTTTGCTGCAGGAGCAGAAGAAATCAAAAGGAGTCAGCAATATCTGATAAATAGGATACAGTAGTAGGAAAATGTATGAAACTCAGGCAATCCTTTTAGGTGCACCTTCCATACTTCTACTCAATTATGACTCAGGAGGATAGGGTTACCCTAAGTCAGACTTCTCAAAAGGAGGGTTTGAGCTACATCACTACACTAGATAAGTTTCCAAGACTCTGAGAGATGATAGTTGAGGTGGCTGAGGTTTCAAATGAAGAATGGAAAAGGAAGACAAGCAGTACTCATTGTAATCTCAAGAAGGTTTGCTGTGATAGAGTTATGATTTGTGCAGTAAATTTTTTTTTTGCTATGTACTTGTGCAGCAAGTCACACCAACTGACACCCTAAAGGAGCCAACATTAAATGCATGAATGGACAGGTGAATCATGAGGCACAGAGAATGAACTGTCATCCTTGGAGACCTACCACTCAGATGTGCTTTCTAGAAAGAACTCCTTTAGCTCTGAGTAGTATAGTTAGCTGACAGCCTTATATTATAGCATTTCCATAATACTTTGAACCTTTCATGTGGGTGACATACTCTTCCCAAGCAGTCTTCAGCCAGTGACCAGGCATGGTAATGACTATTTTTGCCTAATGTGAGATTCCTCTAAGAGAAAACCTTTAGATTGTATCTCTGCGTCATACTGGCTGAGACACCGTCACCTCTGCAGCATAGTCTAGGGCTCGCTCCTTCGAGCTCTGCTCACTCTTTCCTGTCACAGGTATTATTTCTTGTCACAGATGACACTTTCCGGACCAATTCTGTTGTCTTTCTCTTTAACTTACATACACATTAACTCCAATCCCCACTAACTCCTTTCATTCCCTTCTAGTATGAGAACAGGATTTTGTCTTTTTCATTATCAGATGAACCCCCAAATTCCTTGAATAGCACCTCATCTTATGCATTAAAAAAGCAGATTTTATAAAATCCTCATATTTTATCCATTATTCTCCTTTATGGCTAGCTGATTTTGAAGGGGCCCTGGGAATTACTATCCCAAAATTGATTTGGTTATCTTTAGCCCAATTCTCCTCTTGAGGTTCTGCTTTGCAGAATTCTCTCCTGATGCTTTTCAGGGGTTTGTTGATTTCTTGGTTTCCATCTCTGTCAATCTCTTTCTCTTTGAGAATGCATTAGGAATTATCTGATCAATTTCCTTTGTCATTGCAAGGTTGAAGGTTGTAACCTGAGTTATGCTTGATAATTATCTTTCTTTTCTTTAGACTGAACTCTTTCAAGACTGATAATAATAATAATAATAGCAACACTAATAACATAATAATGGTACTTATTGAGTGCTTACTATTTCTTCATTTTTTTCAAATGAGACCCCGAAGTGCTGAGTTCACAAAGTATAAATGCTCAAGTCATCATCCAATTGTAGGTTAGAGTTCAAGGGTTTGATCCTCCCACACTGCTTCCCACTAAAACTGATCTTATCTTTCTGATATTGACATGGGAGATTAGGGTGTGGCAAAACTGGTTGGAGAAATAGACATGACCTGTTAATTACAAGATCCCAGAATAGCTATGCAGAACAGTTCCCAAAGCCCTCCAGGTGGACTTCTGAAAACTCTAGCAGGTTTTCAATAGGATGCTGAGGAAACTAATACCAAGAAGAGCTACTATTGTGGCTTTCCTCATGATAGTCTGCCTTGCTTTCTCCAGGATGTTTTCTTCTCCTCCTCCTCCTCCTCCTCCTCCTCCTCCTTCTTCTTTAACTTGGTCCAGGCTCACCCTGCAGAACCAGCTTTGCTCTCACACTTCACTTTTACTTTTTCAAATAAAGTTTGCATTTACTTTTTGCTCATTTCATTCAATTCTTTGTTTGAGATGATAAGAACCTGGAATCCAACTTCAGAAGGAGAGGCAAGAATCTAAACACCTGGTTAACATTTATTTGGCAAGCCATATTTTGGAGGAGCTACCCAATAACGATATGAGCATACAGTCTAGCAATCATTTAAAGTAATCATTTAAAAATTTCCCATGAAATTTATACATTTAGTTTCATTTGCATTTTCCTTGAACATTTTTTATCATCTTTTTCTTCAATGTAGCATATTGCATTACGTATTTTTATTGAATAACTCTTGAAGCAATAACACAAAGGGTATCATTTAGATTTATTTTTCTCTTGTATTATCTCTTCTTATTTTAAGTGATTTACTTAAAGGTTTAAAATGCTGGCTGAATCAGAACCAACAACTTCGAAGTGAAAAACTCTATACAGTTTTCTGTGTCTTGACTCACCAGCCCTTGGGCAGGGTTTTCTGGTTACTCTGCCACTCTCTTTAGCCTCTTTGTGGATTCTCCTAACTATCATTTTAGGATTACAGGCTCTCCATATTGGTTAGTATCATGGATGGAGGAAATTATTATCATGGAAGAAAACATTACTGTCTATATCTCTGTGGGTCCTGAAAGATGATGACCTTCAGGCGTATTCTCACAAGTGCTGCCAGAAGAAAATTCTACTTTTTAGAGCAAATTTCCCTTCACTCCATCCAAGTTACATTAAGGTCACATCAACCATCTTATTTGGCAAAGTGCTATTTGTTATCTTCCTCTGAAAGGAAGACCTCCTTCAGTGTGCATTCCCTGGGCGCTTCTTGCAGTTCTAAGGCCCAACTTAGAGCTTATCTTGTTTCTTCCTTCCTCCCCCACACATCATTAACTTAAAGACCCTTTGAGGCAAGGTTCCCACATCCCTGAGTGGTTAGATCAATATAACCACTCTTCAGGCTTCCACTTGTCTTTTATTCCCACTTGTATGTGATCCCAGTCTCTCTCCCTATTCCCCGAGGCTTCAAAGATAGTACAGTGCTTCAACCTAGACTTACAGTTATATCCTCTGGCTTTTATCTATTATTTTCCTTCATGGCTGCTGATTTTGAAAGGGCTCTGGGAACCACTATCTGCAGGCTGCTTTGGTTATGTTTACTCCAAATTCTCCACTTGAGGTTCTACTTTACAGAATTCTACCCCATGCTTATCAGGGGCTTCTTAATTTCTTTGTAAATAGTTTTTAAAGTTATTGACAACTGATCCACAGACAAATTGTAAAATTTGTTTTGTTTTGTTTTCATAATTTGGTGATTTTGCTCTTGTTTGAATATCAAGACAAAACTGTGGAGACGATAATTGTGTTTAGACTAAAGAGTAAAAGTAGTTGCTATAATGGAATTTTTGAATCAAATACTCAAAACTCTAATCTCAAATTATATCATGCACCATGCATTTCCTTCATCATAGAGCCTATCTTCCTATGAATATCTACAAAAGGAAAGGGAAGTACATCAATCTGTTCTTTTTTATTTTTATTGATAAATGATAACTATCAAGATGTTAATTTATTTATTTGATGTTATAATCACTTTTTGGCCCTAATTTACTAAAGATTTAAGCCTATTTGGATAGAAATCAATACTTGGGCAATTATAGTTAAAATGATAATCTTAATAAAAATTTATATAAGTTAAAATAATTTTAAATATAATGTAAAAATTGTTTGAGTAATATAAAGAATTACACAGTGCTGTATTTAAGGTATCTGAAAATGCAAAATATTTTTGAGGGCTAAGAAATATTTTGACTTTACAGACACAATTATATACATAAAACAGAATTATAAAATGAGTTTGGTTTAAATTATGGAGGTTCTAAAATTAGATAAAGATATTTCTCTAATTTTGTTTTACAAATCTATTCCAATCCTGTGTTCTTTTGATTCAATATCTGTAATTATCTCCTAGTATACTTGAAACTTTAAAAAGTTATCTTTTTAAATGCTTATTGCTATCCACCTAAATAACTTTTCTAGCATTCAATCTATTTTGTAATATATATAAAACATATAGATCCCTTGAGAATACCATCACAGGTCCCCAACATTGTTCTGTATTCTAAATTACTAATAAAACTTCACATGGTTTCCCTCAATCAACTGTAGGCTTTCTCACTCCTCGTTATTGAACTTTGGCTTTGGTACACCTTACACTTATCCTGTTTCCATTTACCTTGTCTCAATTTTCTGCCCAAAATGTTTCACTTTTTCCTAACTTGTCTCTGAATATCTTCCTCTATTGTAACACATTTTTTTCATTTTTCAGCTTAAAATGATTCATTTAACATTGCAGATCTGGTTGTTACTAACCTGCTTACAAGTTTTTGATGACTTCAGTCATTCATAGGATGGAGAAAGAAATCTATGCTATGACTAGAAAGACCTTCAGTAATCAGATGGTTACCAGTTTCAGAACATCCATCTTACCCTTTATCTCTTTGTTCTAGACATGCCTTGTGTTTGAGTTCTTGGATTAGGTCACAGGGCTTCTGACATGTGGCCCCCCACTGACACATTCTTTTCTTTCTAGTTCTCCAGGCAGGAAATAAGTACAGAAATTGTGCAGTCAACACTGTTAATTTTTAAAGAATAAAGGACTCTACATTAAGCAAGTAGGATCCAACAGGGGCTGAACTTACCTGTAGACTAAAATAAACAAAAAATACACAAAATATATATATGAATTTTCTTGGATATTAGGACTTTAAAACAATTCTCAAAATTGTCATCCTTTGTTTTTAGCTGCTGATCTTCTACTAGTCACTATGTATTTCTTCTGTGATACCATATCAATGAATTAATTTTATATATAATGAGATGAATTCTTCTAAAAATGAGTCATAGTCCTAAATATAAAATCTAGAACTGTAAAATTTTAGAAAAACATAAGAAATCTTTGTGTTATTGAATTACACAAATATTTCTTAACTATGACTCCAAAAACATGATGAACAAAAATATGAAATTAATAAATTGAACTGCATCAAAATTAAAACTTTGTTCTCTAAAAGTCATTTAAGACAAATCAGAGATTAGGAGAAATAATTTTCAAATTGCATGATTGAATATTTAGGAAGTGGTTTTATAATGTATTACAAAATATTATGAAAACTCAAATATAAAGAAATAATCTAATAGAAAGCAGGGCAAACTTTTAAACACATGTTTTATCAAAGAAAACTATTTTCATTATAATAAGCACTTGAAAATGTGCAACATCATGAGTGAAAGGAACATACAAATTAAGAGCACAATGTGACTTCATTTCACACTTCTCAGAAAAAATAAATTGAAAAGTCCTAGCAAACGTGTGTCAAAATTAGACATCTTGCACACTGTTAGTGGGAATGTAGAGTATTGGGAGTACTGTAGAAAACAGGCTGGGTGTTTCTTAAAAAGTTAAACATACCCTTACCTCATTACTCAGCTCTTTCCTCTTAGGTGTTTATCAAACAGAAACAAGAATAGCTGTTGCACACAGATATTCACAGCAGCTTTATTTGTAATATCCCCAAAGAGGACACAATCTAAATGTCCATCAACAAACAAGTGGATAAACAAACTATGGTATACCTAAATAATGGAATGCTATACAGAACTTACAAAGGACTAAACTCTTGTTGGTACACACTGAAATACAGATTACTCAAAGTAATTATGCTAAGTAAAAGAAAGACAAAAATGAGAGTACATATTTTATAATTTCACCTACAAAAATCTATAAAATTTAAATTAATTGTAGTTGCCAGTGAATGAAGATATGAGCTTAAGAAAAAGGAGTTCCAAGGGAATTTGAGGAAATTATTGGTAGTTGTAGAAATGTTTAGTACATTTTTATTGTGGTAATGGTGCCACAGGTGTATACATATGTCAAAACATCAAATTGTTTTTGCATGTGTACTATATTAATTTATTATGTCATTTTTACCCCAATGAAGTTGAGAAAAAGAGAAATACCTGTAATATGAAAGATTCTCAAATTATTTCTGTAGCTCTTCTGAGATGATGAAAGTTGCAGTTTCTCAGAATATGTGGTACACAGTTGAGATAAAGAATCACTCATGTGATGGTCTGAAGAATGTAGCTGCTAGTTGGCTGAGAATGGATCCCATTGATATAGACTTGGAAATTCCCAAATCCCTAGAAGATGTTAGCAGTGCAGAATTCTTTAGACTATGGTTCATTTACACTTTCCTGAGTTCAAACTACCAGTTGTGCATGGATCACTTGGAGTTCAGCAAGATTATGTTGTACACACACACACACACACACACACACACATATATATATGTATGCATATATATATATATATATATAGCTTAATAAAGGTAGAATTTTGTGAACCCCTGTATGAGATTGCTTTACTTGATACTGGTAACCTTGGAAAGAGAAGGATTTCACATAATAATTTTAAGTAAATCTTTTAATAGGTCACACATACTGAGCACGCTTTTAGAAATGTCTTGATTACATTTATCGCCAGGGTGTAACTTAATGCAATTCTCATCCTAAACTTTGATGGAATTTAATATGATTCTATTATTTTGGAAGCTTGGAAAGCCTCTCTTTGTGGTGAATAATTAAATGTAGGACCAATGGTTTTAGTAAATAGACTAAAAAATATGAAAACCACATAACCCAAGTAGTTATATAATACTAAACAAACTCTCTGAAACATATTTTAGGGCTATATTCAGTCCCAAATACATGGAATCAGCAGTTTTCCCTTGGAGTATTTTTTTTGACGGCTTAATATCCTGATCCTTGCATGACTGAAATTATAGTTGGAGAGTGCTGGAATTTATATTACATTAAAAATTCCCATCCTTTTCTCTTTAGTAAGTTTTTTTTGAATAATGATTTTTAATCTTCCTACTATTAGAAAAATTCCTTAGTTTTTATATAGAAAAATATACAAGTAATTGTTCTTGCAAGCCATCTAGAGAAAAACTAAAGTTTTCTTGACTAAGAAGTACTAAGAGATATATTTTACTTCAAACCTAAAATCAATGTTATAATCTTGCTTATGTAGACAGTGCTAGATGTTATCTTTTTGACCATAAGCGATGAGACTCTAACTTTTAACAATATGATGGGGGCATTTCAGTATCATTTTGAAGTACCAATTCAAATGATTTAGCTTTCTCTTGAAGCTCGAACTGATTTAAAATTTTAAATTTTGCTTCAATATAATTACTTCTTTGTCATTGTTTTTGCAATTCCCACCTACTTGCACCGTCTCTCTGTCTTCTCTAGCTATATGCTTTGGAGCTACCGTCTAATAGAAATGCTTTATAAGTTAAGTGTGACATTTAAATTTTTCTGTACCTGTAATAGTTTAAGTCAAGTCAGGAGGCAGACATCATACTGTAATTTATTAAAGATGGTAACTGTGAAAGTATAAAGAAAACTAGCAGTCAAATAAGACTGAGGGAGACAACCAGAAGATGCAATCTAGAAGGAGGTCCCTTTTTAAGGCTGAGGTTCATACTTCCTGGACAGAAGAGGTATGTGCTAGTGACCTGGGCCACAGATGGTCTACAGTTCCTGAGCAGCAAGAAACAGCTTTCAAGGTGCAGCTTCAAGTGAGTTGGGAGAGTGGGCAGGTGTTAGCATGTGGGGTGTTCAGCATTGGTTAGGATTTTCACAATTAGGCTACTATTGACATATTAATATATGAAACATAGTTATGTTCGTGTCTAACATGTCATTTATTAGTCCAGCTCTCACATAGCATAAATGATCACAAGTTAAACCATAAAACATATTTTAAGCTTATAGTTAGAAATTGGGCAAGATATATTTTAATTTAAGCAATTAGCTGTTTATAAATTTATAATACTCCTTAGAAAGAGTGTCTGTGTGGAAGTGCTGTGAGACTGCAGAGGGATGTTGGACTCCAGATTCATGGATGAGGCGCAGCACCATGAGACATCTTTAAATCCACACTGCCCCTAATGGTGCAACACAATCAAGATCAGACCTGAAGCCTCGCCAAGTGTGGTGATACACATCCCACACTCAGAAGGCTGAGGCAGGAGGATAACTTAAAGTCTGAGGTCAGGTGGGGCTACATAGTGAGTTCAGGGTCAACCTGAGCTGTATAGCAAGACTCTGTCCCCCACAAAAGAAAACAAAATCAAAAACAGAAACAGAAACCAAAACCAAAACCAAAACCAAAACCAAAACCAAAACCAAACCAAACCAAACCAAACCAAACCAAACCAAACCAAACCAAACCAAACCAAGCTAAACCAAAACCTAAACTCCCCAAATCTCAGCAATCAGAACTACAGGGTTCTCTTTTTCTCTCCAGTGTCTCTGTGGCAACCTGGACTAACAAAGTTTAAAATCATGTTGACTGTGTGGGAGAGAAGCGTTGAGAATCTGTCTGTTATCACAGAACAGGTATGGGGGGTGACTTCATAGCTCAGAGGAAATAAATTGAGGACACACAACTACAATACAAATTAAAGTGTCTCAAGTGAAAGTAATCTGAATAGCATATTACACTGAGAATAGTATCAAAATGTTATTTAACATTTGATGTATGTAAAATTATTTATGAAATATATTATATTTTTAGTAAAATGGTTCAAAATCCAGAGTATATTTTTACTGTTAAGATTACTCTCAATTTGAACACTAAATTTTCATTGCATATACTTGTTGAGTATTTAAATTCCATGCAATTTATTTTGGCAAAAGTAGTGTCACATAACCAAATGGTTCTAAATATACCTAAGCTTCTAATAACTAAAGGAAAACTGAAGGCCATTTTCCGTTAACTTTATGGCCATATTGATAAAGTCGATTTGTCCTTATTAGAGGAATTCATAAAAATTTAAAGCAAAAGTATATCCGTTTCAAAATCATGTGTCTAAATTAAATTCATTAACTCTTATGATAATTCCATATTATCAGCATCAAATTATAAAGGATATTATAACATTGAAAACTAAGTCTGAATATAACAATATTAATGGAGTGGTCTTGAAAATTTTTTGTTTTCTTTGCCCTGTTGAGAAGGGACAGCTCCAGTTCTCAGCGCCTTTAGCATCTGCCGCAGTGTGGAGGCCTGTTTTGCTGGAAGTTATGCCCTTTGCGGGGCAGCCCACGTCCCATGATAGAACAAGGAGAGCCTGGTTCTTCTGCTGCAATCAAGGACATTCTGATGGCTGTTACTCCCTCCGGAACTTCCACCCACATCTACCTAGTGTCTGCAGCCATCTGCATCCCTGTGACTTCTCTCAGTTGTACCTCTCCTATCAGTTTCTCCTTATACATGTTTGTCTTTAAAACGTCATGCATGTGTGTGTGTACAGGTATGTCTGTGAATGTTTGTGTGTTTGACAATCGATCATGGTACTGCACACCTACAACCTTAGCTATGGTGAAGGATGAGGCAAGAGGATCTCAAATTCAAGGCCAACTGGACAATTTAGCAGGGGCTTGTCTCAGAATAAAGAGGGCTGAGGTTGCAGTGGTGTAGTTCCTGGAATGCTGGTGCTTGCCTAACATCTGTGAGGCCTCGGGATCAATCCCCCAGTACTGCAAAACCAAGCCAAACCAAACCAAACCAAACCAAACCAAACCAAACCAAACCAAACCAAACCTGCACCCAATACAAAAAACAAAACAAAATACATTTTGCATTCTAAACTCTGCTTTCATCCGCCCTGATCTTCAACAATGTTTGTGCATCTACTAGATCTATTTAAAAGCATTTGGTTAGTTGCATACCAAATCTGTCATTGTACCATAGTTTTATTTGAGTACATAAATGAGGAGATGAGAGGGGAAACAAACAATTGAACTTCACCTGAGCTCCAAGTTTCAATTTATAAAGCTAAAGTGAACACGACAAACTTCGTATGTGGCAGATATGTGGAGAGTGGTACTTTTTTGTTTTTTGATTAATTTTATAAAATATCTGTTTTGATAAAGATCAAGTTGTTTCTTAAGTTTTTCTGCTTTGCATTACTTCTGAGGATTTTTTTGTGTTAGTATTCATGTTCATTTAATATTTCCTGGGGATGCACAGTAGTTTTTAGTATGCACATACACGTTTTATCTATCTCTTTTCGCGGTGGTGGGCTCAGACCTCCAACTTCTCATCATCACAAAAATCCATGTTCAATTTCTCTTGTGGATGGTACATTTGATTCATCTTAAAACAGATCTGTTAATGCTGCTTTGGAATGATTAACATTTATATATGTAACTTTAAAAAACATCCTATGTTTTTCTCTGAGAATTTAAATTAAAAGCCATAGGAAGAAACCTTTAATCTTAAATTAAGGATCCACTGGTTTTCCCACAGATTTACTAATGAAGTGAATCAAGCCATCATTGTGTAGTTTAAATTCTGCGTGGCTATCAAGTACTGTTTAAATAGCCATTAAAAAATACTTAAGGAAAGAAAAATTTTCCCAGGGAAGTATACGAAAATTGTTGCTATCATTATAAAGTCATATGAAAGTAGCATATTATTTGCTATGCAGTCTGTCATAACTTCTTTCTTTAAAAAATAATTTTAACTACCATGAAAGAATTGCCATTTTCTGCCCTATAATCATGAAACTTGGCATCCTTGACAATCATCTAGGCTGAGCTGAAGTTATGATCCATAAATAACAGCATCCATCACATTTTCAGTCTAGTGGCTGAGGTGAGTAGAGAGCATATTTGGATACCAATCAACACTGTGCATTATCTTCAGGGAAGTTAATGTTAAAACTGCTAAAAAAATAGACATTACTTCTTTCTTATGTACAATGATTAAGGATATCAAGTTACTACTGTTTTACTTTCTTCTTCTGGAAATTTGGGATGTTAAACTTTTTATTTCCAAAATAAAAATTGAAATTATCTTTATTTTCAGCCAAGAGCTTAGTTTGCTGCATCAAAAGTGGCCACAAATGATTTGACATTTGAGAGATAGGGTCTGTGGTCCACCTCTTGAATCTGAGTGTTCTTATAACTTCTTTGACCAACAGAATTCGATGATTTGATACTGAGTCTGTTTCTAAGTGTACCTTTTAAGAAACTTACAGATCAAATTCTGACTTCTGAGAAATTTGGTTCTGAATTCAACCAGCTTCCATTTCAGAAGTCTGACTATTCTACGGTGGCCAAGCCATGAAAACCTAGTGGCTGCATGGGTGACTACTGGGAGAGAGATAATCTAGTTAGTCCCAGCCATTTCTGCACAGATGGTGGACATGTGGGCAAAGTAGCTTGCAGATAACCTGAGCACAATTTATCATCTGACTACAATTATATGAGTAGTCCCCTTTCCCTCAAATTAGTAAACTGATCTTAGTTAACTCATAGAATTATATGCAATAATTAATTGTTGTTTTAAAGTATTAAGCTTTGGAGTGATTGATATGCAACATCCGATAAGAGGAACGCTTGATCACCAAATTGTGCTCAGAGTTGACATTATGCTAAAGCAAAATGGTGCGCTTTTTTCCTAACATAGTTTATTTATATTGGTGATAATTAGAACAAGGAGATAATACAGGGTTTCTGAATGTTTAAGGATTGGACTGAGTTTGCGACTTATTACTGCAATGATTTATTGACCAAAGAAATACAGCAAAAACAAAAAGGAACCAAATGTGTTTGCAGCTGGGGGTTAACTTTGATGAGTCTAAAGATTATTCAGTTCTTATGGCTGAAGTGTGTATTTCCAAGGCTTTCTTTCACTCTCCCTTGGAGAACATTCAGCATGTCTCTGGCAGCCACACAGACTTGGGAAGGCTTATTTCTGAAGGCAGAAACTTTACTCATATCTCTATTTTGAACTATGTGTACTTTATAAGAGTATGTGGAAATTGACCACTCCATATTTTTATAGTCTTAGAGGAATTGTGTTTGAATTTTGTGTCTACATTTATCACTGTGATTTTGGGCAAACTATTCAGATCACTGACCCTCAGTGTTTCAATCTGTAAAATGAAGATAATATTGTAAGAACCTCATAAGTCTTTATTACAAAGAATAAATAAGAGACTACGAAAATCTCGAATGTCATATAGATATTAGTTGCTCAACATTAATAATATTACTATAACAATATCGGTGCTATGAATAGAGAATGAAAGACAGCAGAAACAAGAAAAATTGTTTAGAAAGAGATGACGTCTACAGTTTTTCCTTTTGTTTTTGTGATACTGGGAGCTGAACCCAGGAGCTATACAGCATCATTTTTTAAATTTTCTTTTTTAACTTTGAGACAGGATGTCACTAAGTCCCTAAATTCCCTAGGGTAGGTTTGCATTTGGGATCCACCTGCCTCAGCCTCCTAGAGTGCTGGGATTATGTGTGTGTGCTATCAGGCCCTGGTTTGTTTCTCCATTTTTTTTTGAACAAACTTCAATGGGGCAAAGGGAACAACAGAGGATCTCAGTCTTTACTATTGAAAGTTGTTTTAAAAATCTTCTAAAATACTCTCTCAACTAAGTAATAAATATCAGGATGTCAATGTAACATGTTTTCAATGAATCCTTTTTTTAAAGAGTTATCAACATCTTGAAAAGAACATATGCTTATCTTGTGGATCAGGGAGTGGAGGTCTATGTGAGTTCCCAGGGTCTGAGTAGTGAACAGTACGGGGTGAACTGATATAACACTTCATTTTGGACGGCAGTGCAAATAAGGAGATAAGAAATTCTTGATAATCAGAAGGCATTTTTTTTGGTTTGTTTTTTGAATGCCTCATGCACTTATTATTACCATTACTTGCCTTGAAGTCCTCATTCCCGCATGCAGATAGAGCACACTTGCTCTATCCAGAAAGCTGCACGTCTCTTTCTTCAACAGAATCATTCATCTCTTTCTTTTTCTCTGACTAATGCTGAATGTTTCTTGGTCTCAGTGTAGAATCATTCTGAGAAATCTGTTCCATTCAACCTAGACACATAGGTATCCATTTCTTTAATGCTTTCTACGGCCACCCGAACTGTGAACCATCTAATATCTACACTATTATACTGAGAACATTTGTATCCTCCAATAGATTGTATATGCCTTGAAGGAAGGTAGTTTGATTTTCATTGGTTTATGTTACTTGGCACACAATAAATATCAAGTAAATATTTATTGAATTCATGAGTAAGAGCTGATTAAAGTCAGAGGGTCCACACCACTGAAGCCTGTCTGGGGGAAAAAGTGCCTTTGCCCAGTGGAGTTAGGCATGTGAAGGAAATATATGCACATTTACTTTAGCGTTTGCATTGCTTCGTCTACCTTATATCACTTATTTCTGAAGAAATTGGATTATCTCTGTTAAATACATCAAACTTGTTGTTTTTAATCTAAAATATTGAAACTTTATTGCAAACATGGATGTTCCCTTACCTGCAATTAAGACCATACCACACTCCACAGTATTGCAGAAAGGAAGGTGACCTGTTTTCAAAGGTAATAAATAGCTTTAACAACAAAGGATGTAAACACCTCATGAAACAAAAAGTCTCTAGTCATGTGAATGACTTGTGGCTAAACATTTCAGCAGGATCAACCTTTGTTTCTTTGATCTCTGGGTTTTTACTTTTGAATGTCCACACCTGGCACTGCAGTAAAACACATAGCATCTGGATTACAGAATACAAATAGCATCCATTCAGTCAAATCTCTAAGGATAATTGCTTGGAAATAAATTGATTTGGACTGTAGTAGGAATTTTCTGATTTGGGGGGTTAATTTTAACTGTGCTTTGAATGAACTTATTATGTCTCTCTTTTGGTACTGGACAGGAACTTTCACTGTTCTCCATATTTTAACACTAAAGAATATCAACCTAATATATTTAACAAAAATAAACAGTTTGCTTCTTGAATTTTCTACATAACTTTCTACTTCAAAAGATTTATAAAATTCAAGAGAGAAAGGTGAACAAGATACTTGAATATTTCTCTAATGCTACTTATTGTCAGCAAGTTTTACTCATCTTAGAGGAATGCAAAAATTTGAAAGAAGGTCACTATTTTTTCTAATTGTGTCGTCCACTTTTCTAAAACTTTTTTTGGAAACATCGTTAGGAAAATTGCAGCAATTACTAAGAAAGAGGGAAAAATATTAATTTGTTGTGTAATTGGATCTTATAGATATTAATATCCAAAATATATCTACATCCTTAATGGCAAAATATTTCTGGAATGGGCTTTTTATTAAGTAGACAACCAGATGAATTAGTCCTCAAAGAAAACTTATAGGTCATATTCTCTTTATGTAAATTGTTAAATTCCTTTTTTAGACACAGTAAACTGATTTTAGTATACTGAAACAATTTATTACAAAAATACTTAGGGTTTTTTACTGAAAGCTATTTAGTTATTATGCCTTTTTGTACAACTAATGTACTTATGTTATGAATTTTTATTTTTACTGTAACCTGGCTGCTGTTTAAAGAAATCAAGTGAAAAAATATATGTTCAAGGTTAAGAGACATATACAATTAAAATCTATTCATTCAGACAATGCTTTAGTTCCTGGTAACTTTTCTTCTATTTCTGTTCATCCAAATATCCAGATGTTTGATGTTACACGTGATTGTATGAAAGCTCTGATCTGAAATCCTATGGCTTACTGGATTACCCTTTACCCACATGGTTTAAATTAATAATAAAAAAATGAACCAGGGAAATCTTGCAACAAAAGAACAAGACTTTATTGTATAACAGAATTGCAGATGTGGAAAGGTGCTCATAATGCAGGCAGAATATTTTTGTTTCATAGAGCATCTGGAATGCCACAGAATCTCTAAGTTATCAGGAGCTAATGTTAGACAGCCTTGGCTTGTGATTAATTTAATATTCAGAGAAACTTTTTTAAAAAGTCTTATGCCATTCATCATCATAATGTCATTTTTGCAATCCTAAAATGATTTACAAAGTCAAGTTCCCCCCACCAATTTCTAAAACAATATTAAGACATCAAAAAGTTTCAGATATAAACTTCAAAGGGCAGCCAAATCAGAGATTTCTGGCTAAGACAGTTTAGATCATTTAATATCCTCTGGTTTTCCTGGGATTAAATTACAGCCTATAGAATTCTTGGAATCTGGCTGAGGAAGTATTATATAATATAACATGGCAATTTTGAGAAGGCTGGCAAAGACTACACAGGGAAGGAGATGCCTGCTATCTTTTCAATTTATCAACTTTTCAGTGAGTTTTTGGGGAATATTAAAAATAGAAGTTATCCTAGTGTTAATACTGTGCTCTGATAACCAGGGAAATGTTTGTGTGTAAGCTCAGGATGACATTTGTTTGTGGACACGTGCTTTCTTCTTTGTGGTCATCACAGAACAGTAAAGCTTGAGTTCAGAAATGAATGGGCAGCTCATGAATGTATGTCCAAGGAGGAAAGACAGTAGAATTTTATTCTGGCATAGGCACAAAGGATATGGTTCCAGACACTGTGGCTTTGAGGGACAATAGTGGCTTTTGCTTGTTTTTGCAACAACATGAGCTGGCATGCAGAAATCACGAGACATCATTCTGGGTGCAGAATAATTCTGAATGTGACCACTAGCTATCTTACACAAAATCTATCATGTCGTAAAAGAACAACTTGAAGTTGAACTGACAAAAATAAAGGCCTGTGAAATAAGTTTTAGTGTTTTGACCATATGAAAATGTAAGTAATTGTTGTAAGAAGTGACCAATGTACACATACTTCTGGGTCAGATGAGAGGATCATCAGTCGTGAAGTTAATGAAAACAACTGGGTCACCCTGAGAATAACATATTTATAGATGGACTTCACTGGCCCTGGACTTTACTATTGGTCTGAGAATCAGGTTTGTTTCTAAGCCTTAATTTGAAAACAAATTACATAAACAATATGCATCATTACACTCATGATTTAGAGATAAACAACAAAAAGAAATTATAGGAGAAATTTGTGGAAAAATTATTTTTGGAAATTTAAAATTTAATAAAAATTGAAATTTATATGTAATATTTTAAACTTGAATGTCTTATGCTTGTGTACAAGGTGTCAGTAATCTTTAGCCAGCAAAGAAAGATTTAAACTCATTAAAATATGAAATCTACTTAAACATTTAATGCATATAAACTGTGGTTTTAGGAAACCAGAGTTCACTGTGCAGGTATATTTCAAATTGGCATAACTGAATAAATGCAGTATCCTATTAGTTCAAGCTGCATTTTGTACTGTTTCTAATGTGTGTTATTCCTCCCAGTATATTTTCACTTAACAGTCTGAACTGAAGCATATTAGTTCATTATTCTTTATTGGTTTAAAGAGTTGGGAACATAACTCTGTATTTGCCTTACCAGGAAGTTTTGCATGAATGGATACAAGTCCATCTTTTAGGGTTTACTTTCTCTCTTTCTTTTTTACCTAGTTACTTGGAATTATGTGTGTGTGTGTGTGTGTGTGTGTGTGCGCGCGCAAGCCTGAGTGTGTGCTGTGTGATGCCTAAGATAAACTATAATTGCACTTTCAAAGTTACAATAGGCCTGCTCATTATATTAGCATTATTTTCACATTCTTTCCACACTACTATATGTTCATTGTAAAGGTAGGAAAGAAGTTAGGTAAAGAGTAGAGAAGATTAGAAAGAGCACTGAGCATTGATATATATCAAAATAAGGCTAAAAGATTCAAAAAGGGAAAGAGGAAGCTGAGTTATGATACTGAGCTTTGCCTAAATGGATCCAAACTGTGATGCTAGAATAATGACAGAAAAAGAGAAAGGCAGATGCAATTGAGTGTGAATTCAGGGAGCTCATCAGTGATCAAATGTTACCTCTTGCGCTTAGCCTGACTGTTTGTCACATTATGATTTAGACCTAACATGCTCCCCTTCCAAAAATGTCTCCAGCGTGCAGAGGCGGGACTGTTGGAAAGTGATTGAGTCATGGCTGTGCTGTACATATGGGTGTATTAATGGACGCGTGATTTCATAGATGAATGTGCTGTTAGGAGTTGGGGAGCATGGGTCAGTGAGTGAGCGACCCGGAAGGGTATACGCTTGTCACAGCATCCTTCCTTCCTCCACCCTTCCCACAGCCCTCTCCCTTTCCTAGCTCCATAGAGTGAGCAACTTTCCTCCACCAAGCCCTCCCATAATGCCTTTTTCGCCTTAGAGCTGGACAACCTTGGGCTGAACCTCTGAACTGGGGAGTTAAAAAACTCCTCCTTTAAACTGTGGTTGTCAGGAATTTTGTCACAGTGACAGAAATGTTTCTAATACACAAAGTTAGTACAGAGAGTGGGGCTGTTGCTGTGACTATATATGACAAGGTAGTTCAAGAACTTTTGGAACTGGCTTATGGGAGGAGTTTGGAAAGGTTTGGTGAGTTAGGCTGGAGAAGCCTTTAGGATGCTGTAAGCAAAGCTTGATGAGTGATTTGGGTGGGAGTTCAGATCAGAATGCTGGTGGGAGTACTGATAGTAAAGCCCGGCATGATGAGGTTTCAGATGAGAATAAAGACCCCATTGGAAACTGAGGTAGGTTTGAATTACGTTATGTTCAGGTGAAAGGCTTGCCCATATTTTGTCCGTGTCCTGAAACTTTGCTGCTGCCCTTTAAGGCAGATTTATAGTGAGAATCAGGAGCAGAAAACAGAATTGAAAGAAATGAAAATTATGTAGCTTTCCCAGAAAGGAAACTGTGTAAATTTGGGGCCAAGGGAGCACGATTACTATAAAGATTAGAGCCATTAAAAAGCAGCCAAGTACTTTTCCCTCACATAATATGAATGGTAGTTTAAGGGCACCTCAGGAATTGGTCAGTCCCCACCCATCATAGGCTCAAAGACGTAAAAGGGAAACTGTTTTGAAAGAGTTGCTTTGAGAAGAGAAGCTCAGGATGCCTTGCTCTTCCACGGGTACCTTAGGAAGTGTTTCCTTGAGTCCAGCCATCTGCTGTAGTCATGGTCCATGGTGGGAGACCAAGTTATTGCTTCAGGAGGTAGCAGAGCTTGATGTTATCTACATGATGCAGATTTTACATACCGCTAAAATACAAGAGCTATGGGGTTATGGAGGATTCCTCCCAGATTTTACAGTAAGGTCTGTCAAACTAGGCAATTTATCCTTGTCAGGGAAATGCATGAAGCCATGAGATCAAAATTAAACATGCAAGGGAGACACTAAGAAGTTGGAGATGCCAGGTATATGTAAGATCTGCTGAAGGAAGCTATTGGTGATAATCAGAATCAGCTGAAGGCTGCAACCAGCAAGGCCAGAGAGGCAGGACTGTCAAAGCACTTGGGTGCTAACATCTTATGACATCCTTCCTTGGGTATGGGATGTGGAGCTACAGGAAAATGTTTGTCCTGCTGAGTTTCAGTTTGTTTTTATCCATTCTTTCTATATTTCCATTCTTCCCTTTTGAAATGGGAATGAGTTACCTTTGCCATTGTATATTTGAAGTATCTAACTTTCTTTTTAATTTTTACAGGGGGTCATAGCTGAGTTTGCCTTGAGTCTCAAGGAGACTTTGGATTTGACTTTGGAGTAATGTTGGAACAGTTTGAAATCTAGGAATGAACAAAGTATATTTTGCAAAATGAGATGGAAGTGTGATCTTTGGAGTTCAGAGCAGAGTGTTTTGGTTTAGACTGCAAATATCCTCAAAAGCCTTGTATTTTAGAAAGCCTTAAATCATATGAATGCTTTACTCATGAGTGGAGACTGATCTACTGATGGTTAATAGCTGAGTGTTCTTTTAGCAGGTGGGAGCTTTTCAGAGAGGATGGGTCAGTGGGAGCGTTATCTGGAAGGGTGTACTATTGTCCTTGATCCTTCTCTTCTCTTTCTCATTCCTTCCTGGCTCGCATGGCTTGCATAGCTTTCCTCTGCCATCCACTTTCATGATGCCATTTCTGCTTCAGAGGAAGTGAACCATGGGCTGAATTCTCTGAAACTGTGAGACAACATAAACCTCTTCTAACTTGTAGGTTTTGGTATTTTGTCCCAGTGATTGGAGAGTGACATAAATGCTACTTTATTACATATCTGTTGGCACATAGTTTATTTTATTTTCATATAAGATTGTTTTACCTTTCTTTTTGGATTGCATAATAAAGCTTATCAAGGACTGAGAAGATAGCAAATAAGGTAAGAGTGTCATAATGGGGATTATGGCCAACTGGAAAGCATCTATTCTTTATGAAGGTAACAGTTAGTACCTCTTTGTGTACCTTGCTAAGAGGGAATGTGAGGCCTGTGTAACTATCTCTAATACCTCATCACATCATCAAGAAAAAACTATTTTTATACTATAAAGACACAGTACACGAAGTTGAAAGAAAATACAAATCCTTAGTATCTTGTAATTTATTCCAGATATCTTCAAATTAAGAGAAAACCTAAATAAGTTACAGAGAAATTATGATTCTTTGCACAGATGTAATAGATACTATACAGTATGACACACATTCCTATATAAACTATTATGTATGAATTTTTAAAAGTCTTTTTGAGTCTGACAAGGCCTCTCATGTATATTACTAAAGCAACAATAATGGAAAATCCAGTGATTCTAATAATTCAGTTTCTTAGTCACAGTTATAAGTGCTCTGAATTTGCAGATTCCTCCCAAGCTGTATATCTTCCATTGTCTGAATTAGATTATGTATCTCAGAACTGAACATTCACTGACCAAAGAATGTATGTACAATGTAAATATTTGATTTTCAGGAAGGATTTGGTAAGATTTTCTGTTTCTTTGCAGGAAATTGTTGCTAATCTTATTACTTGTGAGATAGTTTAGGGGCATATCTTTTAAAAATCAGTGAGGAGACCCTGTATGAAAGATTTCAACAATGTTTTCTGTTTCCAGGGTATTCAACTTGTATGTGTATTTGTAGGAAATTGCCAGAACACTGAGTCATATGGCTTCTAGTGTAGGGGAACACTTCATTTCATAGGTTATTTTTTCCAGAAAAATATGCCTTTTCATTCAAATATGTAAAATTATTTTACATATAAAGTAAAAATAAGGGTGATATAAAATATGAAAATGCCACACAACAGAAGTACTTTTCAGACTAGATGAAATACATTTTCTAAACTACCAGTTTTACGTACACTCCTATATAAAATAAATTCATGGCTCCATTCAAATAGTTTTAAGTTTTTCAGGTTACTGGAATGAAATTTCTTTATACATTTATCCTCTTTTGGCCAAACATTTACTGAGAAACTAATAAATATCTCCTTACTTAAAATAGATAAACTTTGGGATTCTGGAAAAGGCCTCAGGTTTGTGTGAATTTATTCTCACTATTCGCTTGAGAAAATATAGATGTGAGTTTCTCCAAAGATGTGTGGTATCTGGGAGAATCTAATATTGAAACCTGTTCCTGTTAGCTGCTGATGACACATTCCATCCCTTATGATAGGCAACTGCAGAGACTAGTTTGATGCCCAAGAAAAATGTACTACACTCTGTTATTTTGAACATCATTAAATTCAGTTTCAAAGATCTTGTTTTGATAATTTAGGGGTATAGGACAGATGCAACAGTGTAGCTCCTTTGAATGGCATTTTCCTGGACAGGTCCACACTAAGGCTATTGCCTTCTAGACATATTTCTGTACTGATAGCAATCACCTTTGCTCAGTCTTGAAGTTCTCAATAAACTGCATTTTACTTTTGTTTTAGAATGTTTATCTTTCTAATGTATCATATGGCTCTGTAGTCTATCATTATTTGAGATTACCATGGAGCACTATAGCTGTCATATCCAGAAAAGAAATAAAGGATTTAATAAATTGTATTCATAGGATATTAACTCTATGTTTCAAGGACACTGAACAACTTCTAGATATGTATACTACTTTTTTTTTTTTTGGTACCAAGGATTGAACTCACAACTTAGCACTTGCCAGGAAGGCACTGATGATGTTGAGTTAAATCCCCAGCCTATAGATATGTATATTATTTTAATATACTATTTTGAAGGCAAAATATTCAGCCATCAAAATCCCTGGTATATACTGCTAGTGAATTTTGAAGATCAAAATTTTAATATGCCCTTAATAAGACTTAAAATATTTTTGTTGATATCTATCTGTCTATCTATCTATCTATCTATCTACCTACCAATCTCTGTATCTGTATCTGTATCATCTGTATCTGTATCTGAAGAGACTAGTTTGATGCCCAAGAAAAATGTACTACACTCTGATATTTTGAAACACAATTAAATTCAGTATCTATATCTGTCTGTCTGTGTCTCTATCTAGCCATCTACCTAATAAGGAATGATGGTGCATGATTATGGGACATTAAGTGCTAAGCAGTGTTATATTTGGTATTTTATTCACATATATTGTGTGGCCAAATTTTGGGTGTGTGTTGGTACTTATGCATAAATATGTATGTGAACATACATGCATATACACATAAATGTATATGAACATAAAAGTACCTGTTTATATAATAAAATATCCATAAAACTTTTCTCTAATGTATTGTAGGTATGTTTTTAAGTTAATAATTTGGACAGCTGAACTTCCCTGGGTTCTATTGGGCAATGCTTCAAATAAATTCTTTATGCTTTTGATACAGTTACAAAATATTATATTTTAATCAAATAAAGATATTAATGCTACACTGTATTTCATGAAAGCAAATTAGCATGCTAGGAGATGCTCAAAAGATGGGAATTGGTATTTAGAAAGAGTTGTAACACAGGACTGAAATCTAAAGGAAGTGGTTAAGAATCCATCTTTTTATATTTTGATAACTAGCTATACCAAACACCTTTGTTAATTTGTTTAATAATATTTATTATGTGCCTATTGTGTTTTAGGCATAGGTCTCCTTGTCAGCAATAATCATTCTCACTTCTTTCTTTATAAGTTTTACTTGATTTGTGGCTAATTTATCCCCTCATTTTCCATCAGTTTCCCTAATTCTCATTTTGTTAACATTATAATGTGTTGTGCTTATTGTTTTGCTATGTGTTTTCCATTGAGGTTAATAAGAAATTATGTGAAAGATAATTTCCAGCTGGGAAAGAGCAGTCATTAAAATTTCTTTCCAGGTTCTCTGAAGATTAGGCAGTCTGCCTAGAAGGGAAATTTGGGGAATATCAATGTGTCCTTATAAGGACACCATATCTAATAAGATATGGTAAGCTATGAATTTGGATATATTGGATGTGTTACACTGAACAAGTATAATATCATCTTTCCTCCTTTATAAAGTAAATGGATTTAGTTAGATGGTAACAGATCATAAATTTAGTTCTATTAGTTCAAGAGTAATTCCTTAGTTAGGGGGTTGAGTATCTGTTACCTATTCATTTAGTGTATCAGGAATTTATTTAAATTCATTTTTAATATGTGAATTAACTGAATAAGATGAGACTCCTTTAGGTAATCCATTGAATTCATTTTTAAGTTTTTTAAAATCACTAAATAATGTAACTACTGAAAATTCTAAGAGACATTAGTAGACTATGTGTATATTTTTAAATACCATGAAGAAAATTATGTATTCATATATTATATCTCAATATAATTCTTATATCTCAGTATCTATCAGAAATAAACATTCTTGGAATTATTTCCATCACTTTTTTTGTTTCACATTTCTCCAAAGACACAGGGCACTGCTTGTTGGGTTTTTTTCTTTAACATAACAACTTATTAATGCTGCCTTCACATTTGATTAAGTCACATTTCTGGTTTTCTCTTCCTTAGAATAATCTTTTCTTTCAATATATTTGCCATTGTATTTAGCTTCAGTGAAGCTAAATGAACCAAAATTAATGTTCTAAGTAGTTATTGTTCAGTGACTTTCACGGTATCACAGTGCATAAAACAGAAATATGATCTCCTTAATCTTGATTCTATTTTCTACATGTTCCATAACTTCCACCATCAATACAACCAAAGCAGCTGAAAGTTAGAAAACTATGGTACTTGTCTTCAAATCCCTTTGCACTTTGGCAGAGGGTGTGAAAACAGAAATGCAAGAAACAGAACATGTGTGATATATGAATCAAAGTGTAGAGGCTATTTGGTGTGAAACAATGTGATCCTTGTAGCTCCTGCTAATGCATCATTCGGCAAATGTCTGAAGAGGAGAGAATTTTGAATGGCAAAAACAGTCTCCTGGAAATAGACCCTTCATTCAGTCCTTTGACTGAAACTTAACTGGATAAAAACAATGAAATATCTTTCTCTTGGACTTAAAATAAGTGTATGAAATTGGATATGTAACAAGTACATGAACTGAATTTGTTCACATCATTACTTGTTTTTCTGAAAAAACAGCATTTCCCCATTTCAATTAAAAATGTTAATCAGTCCAGTGTCACATATAGCACATACAGACAGAAATAAATATGGCTAAGGCACTTTTTCTAAAGGCTGTATTTTGACTAATTCACATAGTCCAAATATCTAATTATTAATATCTGAAATTCTCCTTAATTAGGGACTTTATGAATGTGATATGAATAACTGACAAGAAAAATACACATATAATACAGATTTTTATTCAGTTAATATAAATATTATTGTATAATAATTTGCAGGGGAAATGCTGTAGATCTTAGGATCTGGTGAAAGTGAGCATGGATAAGTAAGGGTAGAAGAATTGTGCTCATCTGGATTTACAGTTAGGCTGTTTTTCTCTGTTTCTACCTATTCTTATTTCACTCACTTATGTGCATACTTCTTTCTTTATTTCAGTAGCCTTGCTTCTTTTTGCAAATATTCTCTCTTTATTACTATAGTGGCTCTAGTTCTCTATTGATTAGCTCTATTACCATTCTATGGGAGTTTTATTTACTTTTATATTTCCAACATTGACATTGCTCAGTGAGTTTAGTACTGTGGGTCAGCATTCTAAGCAGAGCACACATATCATCTACCCCTGTGGTTATCTAGCTTTGTGCTGATTACACAGGGTCAGGGATCAGAAAGTCCTAGTTTTTATGATCACCTCCAGAGCTAGAAGTGCATTCTCCTGGGATCATCTGCATGACACAAAATAACCTCTGTTCATCAAGGGGAGTGATGAGAAGGTTTGGAAATGGTCATCATTGTTTTCAAAACATCTATCACTTGTGTTTTAATAACAATAGTGTATTAAATTTTAAATGTTAATTAAAGTTGATATATCATGTATGCAATGGTTAGAAATATCTGCCCAGAACATATTTGTTCACTGAAGAAATAAGTAATTTGTTTTCTTTTTATCTGTATGGGAATTTTTTGAGGACCAACTGATGTAAGACATGGGACACTCTTTGTAAACTAAATGATTCATGATTGGCACTTGGTATTAGTGTTGCTCACAATTATAATGGATACCTGGTCTCCCACTTAAGCCAAATTTGAGCCCTGAGTCTTTTTCAAAGAAAGGAATCCTATTTTATTAGGATTTTAAACATGTATTTTTCTTAAAAAAAAAGATGCAGAAAAAAAGATGCAATAATGTTTAGAGATTACATACGATTGAGACATGCTACTCTACAAGAAGAGTTCTTAGTTGTTAAAATGCCTCAGTCTTTTAATCTCAGCTTTACCTCTGAGTACCTGCGCAAGCTGCGGTACCTGCACTTTGTAAGCTTTCGTGAATTATATATGGAATAAACAGAAAACCAAAAGTAGCTAATCAGAAGTTTTTCATCATCTTGAGCATAGGCATTTATACTAATAGATGGCCAAATTTACAAGCTCGAAATAATATGCTATGATTCCAATAAGGTAAAATATTGATAGCAACAGCCTGATGTCTATAATACAATGACTTAGAAAAAAATGAAGATTTCAAATTTAATTTTTATGTTTAATGTAAAACTTTTATGCTGAAATAAGAGTATAAGGACAATTTTGTTTCAAGTACTTTACGTATCTTTCTACTAGTTTACTTTTGAGTATCTAGCCCTCTATTTATATTTTTTAGTGTAATATGATTATATATTGTTACATAAGGTGCAATATATTGTGTAATTACAAAATTCACATATTTTAATATGTTATAGCATTAAAATGTAATGGTTATTATTAATTATTGATATGCTATTATAACACTATAGCATTTATGGTAAAACTGTATACAAAATATATGTGCATACCATAGTATATAAAATATATATGTGTGTATTTGAAATATAACATTTCTTGTTATGATCTTTTATTGTAATGAGGTATATTTGAATTAGTATTTACAATATGACTTGAATTCTTTAAAAATACAAAATTGTGGAATCTCTATACTGATTTCCACAGTAATTGTACCAGTTTACACTCCCACCAACAGTGGAGAAGTGGTTCTTTTTCCCCAAAGCCCTGCCAGCATTTTTATTGGTTGATTTCTTTATGACGGACATTCTTTCTGGAGTGATAAGGAATTTCAGCATAATTTTAATTTTTATCTCACTAATAATCAGTGATTTTGAATACTTTTTCATATATTTATTTTCCATTTGTATTTCCTCCTCTGGGAAGCATTATGGAGCTTCAAAACAAGACAATAGGAAATCAGTGATGGCTACCACAATATCTCTTGTTTCCTTCAAAATAACTGTCCAAACCTTCACACATAATGAAATCAAATAATAGAAAACAGACTAAACCCAATCAAAACAAAAGAATGAAAGCATTACAAGACTTCAAAATCAGATAACAGGAAATCAATAATGGTTACTATGATGTTTCATTTTCTTCAAAACAGTCATCCACACTATGACACATAATAAAATTAAATAAAACATAATAGAATAAAACCAATGAAAACAAAAGCATTATAGGACTTCAAAACAAGATGATAGGAAATCAACAATGGCTACCATAATGTCTCATTTTCTTCAAAATAGTTGTACCATCACACATAACAAAATAAAACAAAACAATAAAATAAACAAGACAAAATAAAATGAAACCAATTAAACAAAATAATGAAAGCATTATAGAACTTCAAAATAAGATAACAGGAAAACAACCATGATTACCATAATACATCCCATTATGTTCAAAATAGCTGCCCATACCATCAGACAATAAAATCTAACAAAACAAGACAGAACAAAACCAAACCTAACAAAATAACAATACAAGAGTTTAAGACAAGACAATAAGAAATTAACAATGGTTATCACCATCCCCTCCTAGGTGATTCCTCCCCTATCACTTTTATAATATCCATCATGCATTTTGGACCCCATTAATTCCTTCTGTTTTTTATGCTAGGATTGATTCACCCATATGAATTCAAACTGTTTTGCCTATTGACATGATCTCCAGTTGCATACATTTACCTACAAGAGCCTCGAGATTATCCTACTTCGTAGCTGGGTCACTTTCCATTGTACAAAAATACTGTATCTTTCTCATCCATTCTGTGGTTAATGGGCAAGTTACCCTTGTTTTTCTCTGGTCTTCTGTCACATAGAACAATTGCTTTCACTCCTTTGATTTTTAGTCTATGAATTTTCTTTTGAGTTAAAAGTATTTCTTGTATACTGTATATTGATGGGTCTTATTTCTTGATCTACTCTCCCTGTGTTTTATTTTATTGGTGAATTGAGGCCATTTACATTAATGATTACAACCAGCATACACTGGTTTATCTCTGCCATGCAACCCTCCTTCTGTTGGCCCTCCACTTTTCCCCTTTGTTCAATTGCCTGTCTTGTTTGGTGATCCTCCTCTGCTGCTGTTCCTGGAACCACAGTCATCTTTATCTTTCTCTAGAATATATAGTAGCACTCTCTGTAGGGCTGGTTTGGTAGTCATGAATTCCTTCAGTTGTTCTTTATCATGGAAATATCTTATTTTTCCATCAATTTTGAAAGATAGTTTTGCAGGATTCCTCAATCTGGGTTGTAAATTGTTTTCTTTCAGGACTTGGAATACTTCATTCCAAAATCTTCTTGATTTGACCATTTGTGTTGACAAGTCTGCTGTGATTCTGATTGGTTTTCCTTTATAGGTGATCTGTTTCTTTTCTCTAACAGCTTTTAATCTGTTCTTGTGCTGAATTTCTGAGATCTTGATTAGCATATGTCTGGCTGTAGATTTACTTTGGTTATGGCTAGTCAGAATCCTATATGTCTCACTTATCTGAACGCCAGATCCTTTCCTCATGTTTGGGAAGTTTTCTGCTATTACTTCTGTAAATAGCCTTTTAATTTCATTTGTGTTGACTCCTGCTCCTTCATTGATATCTTTACTCTTAAATTATTTTTCTTTGCATCAATTTGTAGTCATTGAATTGTTATTTCCTGGTTCCCTATTACTTTTAAGAGATCTTTCCTTTGACAATTGCAAGTTGCACACCTGTATTCAAGGTGTGAAAGTCTATCTTCAGTCTCTTTCAAGCAGTTTTTCCAACTTTTGATCAATTTTTTAATTTCCTGATTATCTCTTTGAATCTTTTTCATGCATTGTAATTCCTTTCTATATTGTTCATTCAAGGTTTCCATCATTTTCTTATGCTCCTTTTTAAAAATCTATGTCTTCTTTAGATATGCTGTGAAGTTCTTTCATTATGTTTCCAATCTCTTCTTTTACTTGAGATATTATTTCTGATTTGATTACTTTTACAGTCTCATAAAGTTGTTTATTTACTTCAGTTGCTATCCTTTCAGAGATTTCAAGTGTGTGGCTTCCATTTTCTTTCATAACTGTATCTCCCAGACTTGTTCTGTGTGGGCTGGAGGTTTGAGATTGCCTTTTGCTCCTTCATCTTGACATTCTCCTGGGTACCTCCCAACAAACAGGTTGTGGGGCTCCAGGCACTTCCCACATTGGCTGCCTCTCAGCAGTGTAGGGGAATGGGACAGGCACCTGGGTTCCTCTGACCCAGGTTTACAGGGAGATAGCAGGGCATGGGGTAGATTTCTCCAGATCTGTGCGGCTATATTGGGACTTCCCCAGTGACCAGGGGTGCATGGCAGTGGGGCTGCGTCTCTCAGCCTGCATGTCTACACCAGGGCCCCTGTGATGGAGGCAGGCACATAGGGGTGTGTTTGATTCTTCTGGTGAGTGATGGCTGCCTAAATGAAGCCAGGGCCTCCCATGGTGGCATGTGGGTGCATGGAGCTTACCTGGCTGTGTCCCTGCTGCCACTGGCTCCCCACAGGAAGCAAGACTTCTGATTATAGTACTACAGTTTTTAACAGCTAAATGTCAGAAAGAACCCAAATTTCCATCAGCTGAGGGAAAGAAAAAGATGTGTTTTTAAAAAAATATATAATGGAGTATTGCCCTGCCATAAAGGAGGACAAATCTGAGGCATTTTTAGGTCAGTGGATGCAACTTGAGATCATACTCTTAAGTGAAATAAATTGGACTCACATGTGTAAACATTGTAATATATCCCTGTTGTGAGAAAATGAAATGGTAAATAAGGAACAAAATGTACAATAGATACTGTGAAATGGGGAGAAACTGTTCAAAAGGAAAGAAGAAAAAAGTAGGGAAAAGGGGATAGAAAGAAGGGAAACAAAAAAAAAACAATTTAAAGAAAGGATAAAATGGAAACAAACCTTTGTAAATAAGGAGGAGAAGATTCTAACATAATGGGTATTCCATAAATTCCAGTTCCTTAAAGTACATTCCTTAGCATATAGATTCTTTGAAATATTAATGTTTCCTCCAAAAGAAAAAGTGTTCTGTGTCAAATATACTTAAGTTTGTTTATGGCAGGATTTCTCAAGGCCCTTGATTAGCTTATGTGTACTGGGAATTTCCACAGTGGAGTTATAGTAGGAGTGATTACATTCATTGGCTAATTCTAGAATTCATTCATTCATTTGGTTGTTCAGTAACTTTTTATTGCCCTTCACCAAAGTTCCCATTTATTCACAGTTAAGTAGTACACAATAAGGAAGAGACTGCTCCATAAAATTATCCTTTGACAGTCTTCTTTTTCTAAGGACTATCTCCTAGGAATATCTACTATTCTCCCATAAGAATTTTTTTTTTGAATTAAGACCACATACATATATTATGCTTTATATTTCTTCCTTTCTGAGCTCTGTTTTCACAACTGCTTACAGATACACAGAGGGCTAACACTTCTGTGAGGTCTAATATCGTATATTTATTGTGCATCAATGTGCTCCTTATTGTAAACAAATTAACACTGAGGTCATTAAGTAAAGTGAGTAGTAAAAATTTTTCAGTCCTACTCATCTGTAATAGTGCTTTCATTCCGTTTATTTTTCATTATTTATAATTGTATTTCTAAAATTCCACTAAGTGTAACATTTACATGTGGGATCATTTCCTCAGATGTGTATTTTCTTTTAAATTTCCAGTCACTACAGAATTACAGGAATGCTAGAAAATTAAGGGTTTGATTATTTTGGTGCCTGATCATCTTAGGAAATAATTTTGTGTTCCGAAACCAAGTTTGGCCAAGAGTAGAGACAAACTGCATGGTTTATTTGAAATCTTAAAAATTCCCACAAAGAGATTACTGCTGGAAAATGATGCAGACCATGAGTAAAGTCATTGGACCAGGAAGATGCTTCATCATCATCAGAGAGAGAGAGAAACAGGCTCCAAACAGTGGCGGTCCCCCGAGTGCTGTTGATGGCCATCGTGTCAAAGTTCTCATTCCCACTCCTCATGACAGGGAGCTGGCACGTCTTGTGGCTGTGTCAGGAAATGTGTTTTTAACATTGAGAGGTGAGAAGAGAGCCAGGAAGGAGACTTTGGGACCTTTTAAATGATTACACAACTTAAGCCAGATACATCTTCTATAGAAATAGTCATACTGAGTTATAAATAGGAAAATCTGGCTGCGATTTTCTATTCTCTGAAGAGCTTAACATTTCATCTTATTTTATCTTGCAACAGTAATGTACTTTGCCTGAACTTGCCATTAAGAAAGGGACAGTTCATGAAATGAACTGTAACTTTATGCTCTTGAAAGACTCTACTAATGATAAAACACTTCATAATTACTGTTTTGTAGTTACTTTTGTTCTATTCGCAGCAGCATGTGAAGAAACCAACTGACAAAACTGTGCCCTCTATTCTTTTAAGAGTTAAACTTTAAGAGTCAAAAGAGAGTAAAAAACAGTCAAATGTTACTCTACTGCCGAGGTTGGGTATTAGCTCAAATTTAACTTATAAGTACTTTAAAAGATAAAGCGATTTCAGAATTCAGATCGGCATTTGATTTTGTGTGGAAAGTTCTGTTTCTTTGTCAGCAAAGGGTTAGGGGGTTAGGACGATAATCCCTCACACTCTTTCCACACTGTGCTCAGTATATAAACAAGGAGGAGCTGTGGGTTTAGTGGAAGTAGTTTGTCCCACAGGACCCTCAAGGGGCTTTCAAGACTGCGCCTGTAATTTGGGTCGGTCATAGCTGGCTGGCAAACCCTTTCTCTAAGGTAACCAGTGACACAAGATTTTACAAAGGCAACAAAAGGTTGGTTAAGTTGAGTTGAACTGGTTCATACTCTACAGTTTTCTAAATTCCCATTTAAAGTTAAGACTAAAATAAAACAGCGAGCCATGCTCTGTTTACCACCTGCTCCCCCACTGGAATATTGGTGGAGCACGTGGATGTCAGTGCCTTGGTTTTGAGTCTGCACATCTGCGATCCGAATAGGTCCACACATTGCACAGACCCGCATCGGACTGGTGCTTAAACCCAAGCCTGGATTCTCACTGCAGAGAGCTTTGTTTATGTCTGTGATTGCTCAAATGCCATCTGTGAAGCATTGGGCTGTTGTGTCTGTATTTCTACTGGCTCCAGTTATTTCTCTCCCTATTTTCTATGGCACAAATAAGTGCAGTTTTTGGAAAACAGATGTTTTTTCAGCGCGAATAATTCTGCTAACACTTAGTAAAAATCCTGCTGCTACAGAAGTTCTTTTGCACCAGGGGTTAGTGAGGTTTTTTTGAACTCTCTTAATTGAGGCCAAGAAAAGGTATACACAAATGTTAATTTAGACTGGGTGTGTAGCTTAGTGGCAGAGGTCATGCTTAGCAAGCAGAAGGCCCAGGGTTCAATTCCCAGCACCCCTCTTCCATCCCACCTCATATAATACCCATATTCCCGGAAGACAATTTCTCTGTCAAACTACTCACAAACTTTTATTGCTCAGAATGTCCATTGTCTTTTGTTACAAAATACACAGTTCTATAGTAAAGGGGGACTACAAATTTTTCACTTGTTTTCTAGATGATCTTTGCTAGGAAGGTTGGACACAGTATCTGCCGGACAGCTGACCATTACAAATTGCTTCAGAGTTTCCATCGTTGTTGCAGTTTGCACTGGGGGTAAAAATGGGATAAAACCCTTGCTAGTTTTTTAAGCCTGAGAGAGAATGTTAGTGATAGCTGTGTACAGTGAGTTCATATAAAAAGCGTATAGGGGATGGTGTGGTGGCATACATACACTTGCATTCCCAACTGCCGAGAAATCGAGGCAGGAGGAAGTTTAGAGCCAATCAGGGTACTTAGAATGACCATTTCAAAACAAAGAATAGAAAGGGCTGGGGTGCTCTTAGTGATACAGGGATCCCTGGGGTCAACCTCCAGGACTGCTCCCAACCACATGAGGGTGTGTGTGCATGTGTGCGTGCGCACACACACACACACACACACACACACACAATCACACTACTGTACTGGACAGCATAATGATACAGAGTAAGAGTTTCATAATGGTTCGATATTATTGTCGTTGTTGCCCTTTATACTCTCTTTGAGGCTACAGTGGAGCTACTGATATTGTCATCTGAGGAAAGGCATTTTCTCCTGAGAGAGTCTTACTTTAGAAGAAGTCAGGGAAGCAATACATCTTACCCACTTCAGGACCTAAACTTACCAACTATGAGGCTGTCTGCTATGATTAAAACTTCTGTGTGATATCCTTTTCTTCTAATTATGCTTTCAAGTCTGTTCTTTGCTGTTTTCCTTCCTAGAGACTTTCTTGAGGCTTTTTAGATGTGGCTTGTGTGTCTCCAGGTTCAGCCGTGGTCACAGGAGGAACACATGTCCGTTTTAGGTCATGAGCTCTGTCTGTAGAATGGAAGGTAATATTTCACATAGGTACAGCAGATAATGGAACAATGGCATAAATGGGCTGATGTGAAGGTTTTATTGGAGTCAGTGGCAACTTGAAAGGTTTATTGGTGACATAGCTAATGCAGGCCTGGATACAGAGGCTGAAGCTCTAAGGGTTATTACTAGCATGAGCTTTGTACTAGTCACTTAACCTTTCTTTCTTCTCCCTTCAGAAGAGGATAAGATTACAAATCCAAACCAAGAAGGACAGAGGGATGGTTGATTATGTGGGATTTTGTGTATCATGATTCTCTGAAAATGTATTCTTTAAATACCGGGTTTTCCCTGTAGTATTTGAAAGAAATGTTAATCTTTTCCTCTTTCTCCAAAGTTCTGGACTTTGTTGTGTTGGAACCTATCAATTATGACTCTACCTCTTCAAAAACAGTTTCAAAATGAATATTATGAGGTGACAAGGTAATGAAAGCAGATAAAGTCTGCTTCTGGTCAAGAATTTTTTAAAACTTAGTTCAGTTTTGGTTTTGATTAGAGTTTAATAATGTCCTTTAAAATTATACACAGAGTCATAAATAATGGACGCATATGTGGCACTTTATTGTTTTGCAAATGCTGGCACATGTTATCTCACTTAAACATCACAACAGCTTTATGTGAAATTGCCTGAGAAATTTGGATTTTTGACACACAGCTGGTAAGAGGTAGAATCAAAACTGAGTTTCTGGCTTTAAGCACAGTGTTCTTTCCAATATCCACCACAAAGATGAAAAGACATTATTGCTCAGATTTACATCTGATGGATATTATGATCAATATGCCCTATACTGCCCTTGACAAAACCAATATAGTGAAATTAATAATAAAATCAATGATGTGATCCCTAGACATTCCTCCCAACTATCCTTACCCCCAGTTACCTAAATCTCAAATCTTTCTAATTATCTTTAATAAGCAAACACTTTTCTTAATTTTCTTGAGCACAGTTTGGATTTTTATGTCCTCCTGAATTATGACAGAATGAATTTGTGTGTTTTTCAAAGCAATATAAATTTGATATTTTTATATTATGTTCTTATATATCACAAAACCAATTCTCAAATACATTTTGGCAAAGGAATGAAGGGGTGATTTGAATTATAAGACAGCTGGAAAAATTGAAGATATCATTGGTAATTATGTCCAATTTGTCATGTGTATCATTTAGTGCAAACAATGTTATCTGACCCAGTTTCCTTAGTGTTTGAGATTTTCTTACATGTCACCTTTTCAGTCTATTTGCTGGTATTGATTATTAAACTCTTACTTGTTTAAAACAGGGAAACGACATAGTTATTTTATGTTTCAAACATTTGCTTATGTATTTGCTACATTTTGTTTCTATGTGTTCTGTTAATAGGAAGAAGTGAAATAACCATCATGAGTCACTTTTTTTGCTGTTCATACTTTTTTTTCTGCCTTGGCAAAATATGAGAAGACAGTTTTTGCACTCCTAATAGAAAATATAAAAGTGCCATCATAATACCAGATGACTTATGTGAAACATAAATTTCTGTACAGATTCTCTTCATTCAACAGTGTTTTCTTCTTGACATGGCCTGTGGTTTCTTTACATGTCACACAACTCTAAGAAGGCAGATAGGCAGGTCTGACTCAGCCTTACAAGAGTGATTGCACTGCATTGCCGTTGGCAAGTAATTTACTGGGTTCCCCTCGATTGCAAACTCTTGTAAGAAAAGAACTATTTTGTTAGAACTTTTACCCACAAGTGTCTGGTACCTGTGGGTGATTTATGAAAGGTTTAGTGATTAAATAAATGCATATCAAATCAAGCAAATAAGGTAACTTTCCTATTGTGCTATCCCCTGGCTGCTTCCTTGGTTATGATGCTTTGTGTCTGTCGATAAAACCGGGTAATACTGGCTGTGGTGGTGCACACCTATAATCTCAGCACATGGGAAACTTAGGCAGGAGAATTGTAGCAAGTTTGAGGGCAGCCTGAGATGAGGTACATAGTGAGGTCAAGGCCAACCTGAGCTATATAGTGAGACTATGTCTCCAAACACAACACAACACAACACAACACAACCCAGCCTCAAATGATGAGAATATTCCTCTCAGAAACTATTGTGAGAGTTGATTAGATCATAGAGCTGAACATTTTAGTGCTGAGAAGCACCATTTCAAAGATGATTATTCTAGTTATTACAACTTTGCATTCTATATGGTTCTCTTTCTGTGAGTAAACCACAGTGATTTTGTTTTAGCTCTGGTCTGTATGACTGTAGCAGCAGTATAATTAGCCCTTACTCCTTCTTGCTTTTTATTGCATGCTGCATCTATGCTACCTACTGAAAACATAAAATAGGGTGTCAATTCCTGCTTGTCACCCTGCAACGGAGGCCTGTGTTATTCACCATTACTGCTTCACTTCCCAGCCCAATTCATAACTGTGCTAAAAGGCTTTGGTAAGTTTATAATCAACATCTCAGCACCACCTGAGAGAGACATAGAAGAACTTCTCTTTCTTGCTTCAAGTCTCACTCCAGCAAGAGTAGAATGCATATTTATAACTATAGCCACAAAGCCATCAGGAATTCTCAAACAGGGAATGGTCTTTCATACTCCAAGGCCTTTGCATGTACTCTCCTATTTTTCCCAACAGGAAGCTTCCCTACTTCACTAGGACATTTATCTAGTGCTTATCCCTTACAATCCAGTGTAGCATGAAGCTTCTCTTCAAAACACTTCCCTTTCACCTGGGACAGGTTTCTTGCCATCTGAGCTCTGGCAGTACATGGCATGTAAGCATATCTACATGGTATGCGAATAATTCATAATAATCATTTTCATATCCTTTTACTAAGAAGATAAGGAACTATTGTGTGAAGTCTGAGATGAATATCTGTGCTGTTTACTCCTAACATGGCGTTTCATATTTCACAGCATTCAGCAAATGTTTCTGGAATGAATTATTGCACAAGCTTTGTAATTATAATTTTGTTGGCAATGTATGTTCTACCATATCCTCCCACTAGAATTTGCTTCATCCATTCTCTTATTGTGGAAATTTTGGACATTCCCAATCATTGTGCATGTAGATTCTTATTTCAATTGAATTTTCCACTTAGTATAAATTCTCAGGAAATGTAAATGTTTAAAATAAAATTCCTAATAAGTGAATGTCTTACAATTGTTCAGTGGAATTAGAAATAAACAGAAATTTTGTAAAGCTATTTTCAGGCAGGTATTTCACATACATAGTCAAATATTTAAATAAAGAAAATTACATATTGTGTATACATTTGTAATTTTAATTTATATATTGGGAATATAAAACAGGAAGATGAATAACAAAAGACATAAGTGGTATGATTTGAAAATTTATAAAAGGAACTATGAATGACTTTCAAATATATGAAATGATGCACAAACCCTCTAGCAGTTCTAGAAATACAAAAATATAACAATCAGAGATTATTTATTTCACTCCAATAAGAATGGCAAAAATTAAGGAAAATGGTTGGTACAAAGCATTGGCAAAATATGAGAAGACAGTTTTTGCACTCCTAATAGAAATGTAGACTATGTAGTAATTCTCAGAATAAATTTTATAATTCTTATTGCAGTTAAGCCTATTTCTTACAGCATTTCTTGTGGTAGCAGGGAGATGCAGGCTGTCTAGTTGCAAGCATACTGCAGAAGGAATAATAGTATAATGCAGTAGCTAGGCGCAAAGGAATGATTGGTATATGGCATTGTGCATAAGTCATAAAAATGTAATATTGAGTGACAAAGTAGGAAATAAAATGAAATATATACCTACACTCTAATATGTCATTTTCTTTCTTATATGTTAATAGTGATGAGATATAATTACAGTTTGTCTTATTCTGCTGCTAAAATAGAAACCTCTATAGCAGAGTTAATCATGCAACATGTTTCAAAGCTGCAGTTAGCCAGATATTAAAATGAATTTATTAAAAAGACAGCATTTCCCTTTATAATTGTGAGAATAAGGAATCTTATTTTTAAAAAATATTGTCATTTTTTTCTAATATTTAATGCTAGATTTATTGGATTGTTTCACATTTTAGTTCTTTTTTCTTTCTGGGAAGAATAAGGAAGACAAAGGAGAAGGAGAAGTAATTAAAAATTGAAGGAGACATATATTTGAAATCTTTTTAACTTTCCTTTTCCCAGTTACATCTGTAGATGTGTCTCTATCCCAGACTCCAAATCACTGAAATTATAGTGAAGAATATTGTGATTTACACCATGATCCTTTCACCTTAAAATTCATTCTAGTGTAGCCAAGTTGGGCATGAGACATCTAAAGACACCTAACTGTTGGCATGCAGAGTATGGGTCAAATGTTTGAAGGTTCCAGTATGAGATCTCTTTAAAAATTCCATGTTAGTGTTACTTTATAAAGAACTTAGATTAAATACACAAATTTAGATGCAAAGAAATGTCCTTATTATTACTGTAACTTTGGAATATAAACAAAAAATAGGTAATTTAACAATTAGCTTCTTATATTTTAGTCATTTTCTAGCTCCTTTTAGTATAAATAAGGCATTGCTTTTATGTAATTTGGAAAATTCTCCATAACCTTAATGAGGCAGATTTTCCCCTATCATTTGTTTAGAGAAAGAGACAAAACTCATAAATTTAGGATTTCTTTGTAGAAAGTCTCTGTAAATGAAACTAATGAATCTTGATTCAATAAACTAGAATGAATATGTATTTTGTCATAGTTGAATGATCTAAGTACTCTGAAGTCAGATGTGCTTTCATACTACTCTCATAAATGTAAATTCTTAATTATGATCATTTTCAGGGTATTTATTTGTCTCTGAGTGGTTGTTGCTACTTTGGCCCTTTTATATGTTTTGGACAGAGAAGGAAATACAATGCTTGCATTCCTGTGGTTGCTATAGTAATGAGAAAAAACTGCAGCAGGAATTGTATACTTTAAGAAAAAGACTGAGGTCATTTCAGCCCTGGAGACTTAGTAAATATTAATTGTGAAGAAAGCTCTTGTTCTCATTCTTTAATATCTTTTTTATAAAAGCCAGAAGTCATTACGCTGAGATAAATTGTGACTCAGTGTTACTGCCTTTTAATTGCATTCCAAAGATACATTGAAATGTTAGCTAAAATTCTAATCAGGAGGATTTTGCATTCAATTTAATGAATTCTCTGCTTACTGCTAATATCCTATGATGCAGAATAAAAAAAAATACCTTGAGGTTTGAAGAAGAAAAAAGAATTGTATATTCTTTTACAGAGTAAAGAGCTACAATGCTATCAGGTGTTTTTTGATTAAATATTTACTTAATAAATATTACATTATAGAGATGATTTTTGGACATAAGTTATACAGACCTGCCTATAAGTTCTCTCTACACAGAGCCCAGGCCCTGTGACAGTCTAGTTATATCCTTTAGAGCACTTTCTTTTCCTCCTTTTGCTTTTTAAGTTCATTATCTGTTTAGTTATATTCTGTTTCAGGTTGCTCAGTACCTTAATGACCTGTTTTCTTGTTGTTATTTATTTTGAATCACCTTATATTATTCTGTTGCTTTGTTTTTGAGTTTTGCCTCATCCATGCCCCTTGGATCAGCTTTGGTGGAGTTGGGAGTTTTTTGGAGGTATTTTTTTACTTTGTTATCTACTTTTTATTTGAAGGTAGCAAAATACAGCAGAACAAGACAGAACAAACCCATGCGAGGCAGTGCAATGAAATTGGCATAGAACCTCACAGTAGGTCACCAGAACAACAGCAATAGGCACAATAGTACATCCTGTTCCGTTCACATTAGCTGTCCTTTCAATCAGGTAGAGGAAAATGGAAGGAAATATCGAACTTATAAAAACAGAATATTGAATAGAGCAGTACCATTAATCAAAACTGAGCAAAACAGTGATAAAAATGTTTGCCTTCAAAGAGATGGTAGAAGGAAATCCTCCTTACTTGCCATGTTGCATACATTCATTTTCCCAAGAGACACTCAGACTGCAGGTGCCGACTTGCTAACTGTGGGGGAAGGATGCATCGATGTCTGATCCTTAGCCTGCGCACTGACAGGCCCCCAGCTGCTTACCAGGGCTGCGAGTAGGCTGCCTATTCTCCCAGCACCCAAAGTTTCAGCATGATGCAGAGCCCAGGAATCACTGATAGTTCTCGCCCTGGTGTACCAGTGGCTTGCTAGGCCCCCAGCTGCTTACCAGGGTGGCGAGTAGGCTGTCTGTTCTCCCAGTGCCCAAAGTTCCAACATGATGCAGAGCTCAGGAATCGCTGATAGTTTTTGTGCTGGTGTGGCAGCAGCTTGCTAGGCCCCCAGCTACTTACCAGGGCGGCGAGCAGGCTGCCTGTTCTCCCAGCGCCCAAAGTTCCAACATGATGCAGAGCTCAGGAATTGCTGATAGTTCTCACCCTGGTGTACCAGTGGCTTGCTAGGCCCCCAGCTGCTTACCAGGGCAGCGAGTAGGCTGCCTGTTCTCCCAATGCCCAAAGTTCCAACATGATGCAGAGCTCAGGAATTGCTGATAAGTTTTTACCCTGGTGCGCCAGCAGCTTGCTAGGCCCCCAGCTGCTTACCAGGATGGCGAGCAGGCTGCCTGTTCTCCTAGTGCCCAAAGTTCCAACATGATGCAGAGCTCAGGAATCGCTGATAGTTCTTGCCCTGGTGTGCCGCGGCTTGCTAGGCCCCCAGCTGCTTACCAGGGCAGCGAGTAGGCTGCCTGTTCTCTCAATGCCCAAAGTTCCAACATGATAAGACTGAAATCTTAAGTGATGCTTAGTCAGTATTAGTGCCTGTCGTTACTATTAATTTTTTTTTTTTTTTTGGTATAGGGATTGAACTCATGACCTTGTGCTTGCCAAGCAGGTGCTTATGCCATTGAGCTAAATCCCAGCCCAAATATTTTCATTTTTGTAGTAGAGATGTTATGGCATTGTTGCTTTTGTTCCAGATATAATGTTCTGGTAAGAGTTTGGTGGTCAGGATTCAGAAGTTGAAGGTGAAAGTTATTTGTTTTAAAGATAACAAATGCCAGATGGGCAGGCCAGGGTGCTCAACAATCCTGAGAAGCCAGGGCATTCAGGTGGGTTTTTATCAGCACATATTTGTTGCTTATTGTGCTTTTGTGTTAGATGTTATGGGATTAAAGATTTAGAATAGTCTACTTTCCTACTCAGGATGGGCTTACAGAGAGTTTCAGTTTACATTCCTGTGTGTATTGTATTATCTATGTGTATATGTATGTGTATATATATATATGCATATACAGACAATTTTACTATGACCCAGACATGTACAGGGTACAATCAAAGCATGCAGAAAGGAAAACACTTCAAAGAAGCTCCAAGGAAGGTTGGTGACTGAGAGTAGATTTAGGAGGTAGGTTACCTAGTTCTAAGTCTCAACCTTCTCACGTTCTGATCTGTAAAACAATTAGTGAGTGCCTACTTACAGTGTGTTCTAAAGATTGTGCTTGCTACAGTGCGGATTAAATGTCTGTTTGTTCACCTGCCTGTCTATCTATCCAGCTATCTGAATAGTGCCTGGTATATAGCAGTGGTTATGGAATAAATGTTGGGCCAATAATACTTTTGCTCTTAAATGATTTATTTAATAACAATTGTGAGACTTCTAGACTCTTTGATGCAATGGGCAATGGGTCTGAAACATAATAATTTAGAGGTCTATAATGAGCTCCCCCTCTGAAATCAGCGTGTTGAATACATACACATTCTGATCTTATTTGGATTGCTTTAGAGCCTTATCAAAGATTACTTAAAAACAACTCTGCTCCCACATTCTTGGGTCAGGCTATCTAGAGTTCAATTCTTGATAGTTCTGACTGTCTAGAAAACTATAAGCAGTTCAATTGTATATCATGTTTGCAATTAAGAATGCTTATAGTTGAGACTGTGTTTGAAGTAGGAACTCCTAGTTTTCATCTCCAGCACATCTTTAAAAATATGACATGTCCTCTTCAGTCAGCAGACATAACATCTTGTTACACCATGACAACTCTCTGAGCCCCCCCACTGAAGGAAATTTACCACTGATATAAACTTATATTCTAATTGAGGTCAGGCCAACTGTACTTTCCAGTTTTGAGAAACCATATCCTTTTTTTGTGTGTATGTAATTTAGAAAAGCCAAATATATTTGTGCACACATGTCATTACACTATTATTATTTTGCTGCTTTTTCTCATATTAATGGGATCAACCAGTAGACTGGAATTGGAATTAACTCTATAGATGAAGGGGCACCAAGTATACCCTGATACCTTTATTTTCACTAATATCCTTAGAAAATACAGATTAAAAGAAAAAGAAGTGGGCTAAAGAGTATTTGGCTGATGTTTCCCTGGTTTGATAAAGTTTAGCAAGGTATTGCCATTCAAAATTTAGAACTGTGTCTTTCAAGTTTCATAAAATGATTTAGTTTTTGTGGATTCTAGAGGCATTGATGTCACACTTAATTGATTCCATAAATTCTGTGTATTTGGGTCTAAGTTAAAAGTTAGAATGCAAATTTACTTCCCTTTGCAAAGAACTCCAATGGCTCCTAATTGCACGTTGGGTAAATTCCAAATCTGTCGGAATTCTTTGCTCCAGGATATGACTCAAGGTCCTTTTCAACCTTATTATTACTTTCTTTCTAAATTCACGACCTTCATCTAGAAGGGGGAAAAAAAAGCCATTTATGCCCTCAAGACCTCCAGTTTTTCCAGCAAAGACTTCACAGTCCTTTGAAATTCATCCCGTTTCCTTTTAATTAAACATTATCATACAATTTAGATATCCCCAGTGATTGACAGAAGTTCTTGGGGTTGATAATTTTGATAGACTTTTACACATGTCTCCTCTACTAGGGAGAATAAAAATTATGGTGAATTGTTACATTTAGAAAGCATTATTGCTATAAAAGACTTTTTAATTCCCCTCAAAATGCTTCCCATTACTTCAAACATACACGACCCGTCATTCTTGCCACTTTGTGAGGCAGTTTTGGAACTGCTCTTTCAGCAGTTATCTTTGGGAGGTGCGATAAAAATGTGATAAATGCTGCTAGCAAAGGCCACCCAACCAAAGGCCAGCCTCCTGCAAGCAGTATGCTGTTTTCACCTTATTCACTGGAGCTGGCACTGGGTGGCTTCTGACTCTTCCCCAAGGTGGAAATGACTATGAAGGTAAACATTTTTAATGTATCGGAACTCTAAGGCAACTATGACAGGGTGAGTGGAGAAATGGTTCAGAGAGTGACAAGAACGATAGGATAAATATATGTGAAGCAAGGGGCAATATTTTGAGAGGGATTAATAGTGATGTGTCCTTCACTGTAATAAATATTAAAAAATTAAAATACAGCACATTGTTTGATCTTACCTCATACGTGAGCCATATCTCACCTCCTAATTAGCCACAACAATCCTTTGTTACTTTGTCTCTGTGTTTCTCAGCAGGAAGCTGACAATTGCTAATATATACTTCTGATTTCAATATCAATAAGACCTTCATACATTTGAAAGTAACATAGTCACACATCATTTGTAATGGAGGAAAAAAGATGGCATGATACTACAAAATATCATCTGTACATCTCCCAAAATATCATTTGAACATCTCCCAAAATTCCCTGTCAGTATGTTTCTGAAACATACTAATAAGTTTTCTTATTAGCCTTTTTATATGCAAAAATTCCATCATCCTGGAAAATCTGTACCATCTATATCTACATCTATATCATTCATATCTATCCATACCGATATCACATATTAACAATCTCTTCCTTCCTCTCCTTTCCTCCCTCACATCTTCCACATCTCTAGATTCCCTTTCCAACTCCATAAAGCACAGCTCTCTGTTTCTTATCACTTGTATTTTATTTTGCTCTTTAATTATTTATATTTTGGGCTTCACATTCAAGAGAAACCATGAGATATTTGACATTTTGCATCATATTTTATGTATGTATGTATGTATTAAGAGGCATCTATTTTCCTACAAATGAGACAAATTTATCCTTCTTTGTGGCTTTGTAGTTCTTCATCATGTATTTACACACTTTTTAACATGATGCTTTCTAGTTCCTTACAGTTTCTTGAAGATGACATGAAGTGTTCTACTTTGTGACTGAGTACACACATTCTAGTGTGCACATGGTCTACTTTGTCTTTATTAATCCATCAATGGCTATGCACCTAGTTTGTTTCCATAGCTTGGCTCTTAGTGATTTTGCTGCATGAACCATGGGTACACAGGTATCTCTCTTTACAGGTTGCTGACATTAATTCTTTTGAGTATGTAGTGAGAAGTATTACTGAATCAAATGGTAACTCTGTGTAGGTTTTCTGAGAAAACTGCATGCTGATTTCAATAGTGGCAACACTAATTTACATTTGCCTCAACAGTGTATAAGGCTTCTCTTTTTTAGCATGCCATTGCAAGCAATTTTTTGTGTTCTTTATGATAATCGCTATATCTGAAGTGAGATGGAATCTCAATATAGCATTTCCCTGTTGGCTAAAAATGTTAAACCATTTTACACATAATGGGTATTTGTGCTTCTTTTGAGAAGTGATTGTTCAGTTCATTTGATCATTTATTGATTGGATTATTCATTCTCTTGGTGTTGAGTTTTTATGTTCTTTACATACTATAGATGTTTCTGTATAAGAAGAAGACAAAGATTTTTTTCTTTTTCTGTAGGTTGTTCACTCCAATATTTCCTTTCTTTACAGAATCATTTTTATACAATTCATTTAATGAGTCTTACTATTAAATTATGAGTTATTAGACTCCTTTTCAGGAAGTCATTGATTCTGCTTATGTTTTGAAGTTTGCTCTATGTTTCCTTCTAAAAGTTTCAAAGTTTCAAGTCTTAAATGTAGGCCTTTGAACACTATACAGTTATTTTTTTCTTCAGGGTCATGGATATGGATTTATATTCAGTCTTATTTACATGGATGTACAGTTTTCCCAGCACCATTTTCTGAAGCAACTGATTTTTCTCCACTTGTTGTTTTTACACCTTTTAAAAGTGTCAGATGGTTGTAGCTATTGTGGGTTTGATTCTGTGTCCTTTATTATATTCTAGATGTCTTTGTATCTGCTTTTGTTCTGGTACCATGCTGTTTCGTTACCATGATTTGTAGTATATTTTAAATCTTGCCATTTTCCCCACTTCTACAGGAAGGCAAACATTCTTATAGACAAATATGAGTATACAAATTATCACATCTATATGTATGGGAAATTTTCAATAAAGTGTTTTATTAAGTTTCTTTCACATTTATTACCATCTTTACTTTCCCTGGGTGTTACGGCCATATCACATTTAATCAGTAAACAGCAGTCCTTCATATTCTTACTTTTTGTAGGAATATTTTACTTTCCTCTTTCTTTAACTAAATTCAAGCTCTCCCATGTGGTTTTTGTTTCTTCAGGGATATTCAGTATGTTAGTGCCATGTAATAAAAGTGTGGGATGGAATGTTTCTCAAATCACATCCACTGATGGAATCGCTTCCGCTTCTATCACTTGCCATGTTATTTGTCAAGCAGTATACTTCTTGATTACTACTACCTACCTTGTCTGATCATGCCCCTAACTTTTGAAGAGCTTCTTTTTACATGTGAACTCCAATTATTACTCTAAGTAATGTCATACTCAAATGAGGTATCTTCCACTAACCACTCAGAATGACTTGCCATTTTCAGTGTAGACTTCATTATGTTATTAAATCTGAATAAGAATTCTCCATACATAACTTTTCTAATGAGGTCAAATATAGATGATATTTTCCTTATAAAATATATGGAAAACTATTAGAAAAAAAATCACAGAAATATCTCTGAGACATGTGAGTTAAATTACAAGGAGAAATATTTTAAAAAGCAATTCTCTTCTCAACAGTTACTATAAACTTATAAATTATGTTTGAATTTTAGTGTTCAAAAAAGTAATTATTAAGATTCTTATCAATTACCATTTTCTATTTTTACCAACACATCCCTTAGATATTTGTGTACTTTATTAAATGAAATGATCTACTTCTAAAATCTTAAGACTCTAAAAATTACTCCTGAAAATTAGCATGTCTTTTCAACCTTTCACTCATTGACTCTCAGTTTATTATATTTTCAAAGTCACTTGGACATTCATATTATAAATTTTATAAATTGTTAGTGACTTTGAATTATTTAATTTTCACTTTAGTTAGCTCTTAATATGAATTAATCGCAGCATCAACGAACTTCCTGTCTATATCTTGTATGGGTTCAGCAGAGACAACAAGAGTATTTATTGGCAAATAGTAATGGTTAAATTAATTCTTACTTCTTCACATGCATCATACTATTAATACCATCATTTATCACACTATTAACTTAGAGAACAGTATTATTGTATCCATTTTATTATTTTATCCATTCTCTAAATTAATTCTTTCCCTATTTCTCTTTCCTCCTTCCTTTCGCTTTTCACTGATAGTTTGCGGTGTTTACCTGCTTTCTATGGGCTCAGTGTCCCTTTTCTTCAACCCATGCAGCAAGATGTCAATAATAGATGAACCCCACAGTCACTTTTTCTGTTCTTATTCTCACACTTCTGAGTCCTGCTGAAGAAAAATCATGGCCACCACACACACACACACACACACACACACACACACACACAAACACACACACACGAAATGCTAGTCATTAGAAATTCCTGGCTCTGCTCATTCCACACGGTGTGGAATTTCTATCACAGGTCACGAGAAGGGCCTTCAGTTTTCCCTTCGGTGGTGATTACCAACGTACTGTGCTCTGAAGTTTGCTTTAAACCTTTTTTTCACTATTATCCAGAAACTATGTTGTTTTGTACTCCATAATATAAAATGAAAACAAACATCGACTTCTTGTTTATAAATTTATATACACTGGAACTCAGAGATTTATTGTTTTCCTTGAAAAGGAGGGAAGGTTGCTTTACTGATATCTCAAGCATGCTCAGGTTTCGTTGTGTTCCAGTCTTTCTTATTTATTTATTTTTTTATCGGTACCGGGGATTGAACTCACGACCGCGTGCTTGTAAGGCAGGTCTTATGCCACTGAGCTAAATCCCCAACCCCTTTCTTATCTTTTCCAGGAGGTTCACTCATTATCGTAATTATTTCTTTGGTTTGGGAAGCACAGGTATCAGTTCATTAACACAACACAACACAAAACAAAGCAAAACAAAACAAAACACCCTTGAAATATATTTTCTTATTTCCATGCTCTTATTTTTTCCTGCTACAGCCAATCTCCAGCAAAGAAAGTTCGAGGTCATTGTGTTTATCAGGATCTCTGTATATTTCATTGCTCAGTAGTCTGCTTTCACCTTTCACTGAATCTCCTTTGATAAGTGAGGTAATTGGAGCATTATTTGTATCTTCGAACATGGTATCTTGGAATTTCTATCTACATTCCCACCTACTTACTATCTCTTCATTTAACCATCATAAGCCTTGATCTACAGATGCTTCTAAAATTCATTTTGATAGACAAAATGAACAGTTTTCTTTCATTACACAGAAACTCAGAAAACGTTCTTATTGAAATCAAATGTGGCCTATTTGGCTTTTTAGTGATGTTTAGAGTTTTTTTTTTTTTTTGAGATCATGTCAGTAATTTAAAAACTCCTACATATCATGAGGGCCCACTGATGTATTCCTGTTTTGCTTACATACTGTGGTAGCTCATAATGTGTCTATCTGTTCCACTGAGCTTTTGGAGTGGCACAGAACTTTTTTAGTGGCTACTGTGGCAGTTAAAGGGTACAGATAGAGAATATAGGGCTGTGCTAATATTTTTCCATCGACTCTGGGAGCAGGAACTTGAACCAAAGCTGTTCCACCATAGTATATATTCCAATTATATTTGGCTTCTTAATTTTTGTTTTGGGAAAGATTTATTGGCCAAATCTAACACATTGCACAATCTCGGTGTCACCCACATGGGATTTAGCTATTTCCTACTTTCTATGTATATAATATCAACCAAATTATTATGTTTTGAACCTACTTCATATTGCCTTAAAGGACTTATAATTCAAATTTTAAAATTTAAGATGTAAACCTGATGGCTATAATAAGAGCAATAAACACTTTTAATTACGAAGTTCAAAGAGTGGTAACAGGATTGTATTCTTTCTATAAATACAAAAACTATGGCTTTTAAATGCTGTTTAAATGCTAAAAATGACTCATCTGGGATAGAACTGAAACTAGATCAATCTGATTCTCAAGTCTGTCCCCTGAGATGTGGAGTGGAACTTCACAGACCTCGGTGAGTACCCAGTCAGCAGTATGTAATGAGGAGGGAGAGGCTTGGACAACTCCTACTGCCTAATAAATTCTCAACTAGAAAATGATTTTTCCTTATATTCATAAATAGTTTAAATTTTACAAAGTTCTTTTATCAAATTTATAGAAAAAGTCACATAAAGCCAAAAACACTCATGTCATGGATGGAGACTAGGTAAAAACATACCAATTTTCAGATGATACAGATGTTTGTGTATCTGAAAGGACTTACTTGACCTGGTTAAAAAGTGGCATAGTAATCTGATTTCCTTTTGCATTTTGTTTTACAAAATTAAAGCAATATATGTGAGAGACAAAAATTTATATTTTTCCTATAATATAGAACAAAGAAGAAAATTCTATTTTGAAAGTTCAAAATATTTTGACATAAAATCACTTGATAGTTTTAACTTGCTTAAATGTGAGTCAGACTTTTTCGATTAACCTTAAACATCATTTTTAAAAAAGTGTTACATGAAAGCAGAGTGAGAAGCCATCTTGAGAAGCTCCCTCTGCCTGGGTGCAGAAAAATCCAGATTTTCAATAATTCTAAGACATAACTATCACAAGCTATGGGGAGGAAGCAGGGGATGTCTCCTCTAATAACTATGATGGGCATAGGAAAATGTGCGTGTGCATGTGTGTGTGTTCTGTTATGTCCGACTGACTTATTTGACTTAGAATAATGTTCTTAAGTTTAAAGGTAGCATGAGTTAGAATCTTCTTCCTTTTTAATGTTGAATAATATTCCATGCATGCATGTACCGTATTCTGCTCATCCAGTCACTCATTCATAAAAAAATGTGTTGCTTCCAACTTATGGCTCTTGATTAATAAATAATGAAATGTGTAATGCTGCTATGGCCGTGAATGTATATTATTTACCTATCTTTAAAATAAGGATGACGGTAGCACCTCACTTATGGAGAGTTTGTGGAGAAGTAAATTAGTTAATAAGAATTTAGCAAAATGAGCTGCATGAAACAACTAATGAATTTCAGTTATTTTTGTTGCATCTAGGTGAGAAAGACAGACACAGGCTTAGGGATAGAGGATATAGAAGCTGTATTTGGTCCTGGTGCAGAGTAAGACTAACAAAGGTTCAGGGTGGAGGCTGGGTAGAAGCAGCCTAGTTAGGGTACAGGGCGGGCCTCTAGCCACTTGCTTTCTGTTCTGATGTTTCCAAGCTTACTATGAAGCAATTTCATTACTCACACTGCTTCTGATGTAAACCAAAGTTTGATATTTAAACTAAGAATAGGATCATATTGCAAACTATTTTGAGTGCTGAGGAAAAGGTTATCTTACATGAAATTTTAGGCTTTTGCATTTTATGATTCAAGCATATTAGTGGTTACAACACTTGAAATAGACACATTTCAAGGGAAAAGCTGCTTAAATGGCAGTTGCTTTCTGGCAGATGGAGGAATTTAGTTCATGTCTAAATATGAGCTTTGTTTATTTTTATCAGATTACCAATTCTACAAATTGGATTAATGTGTAATTTTAAGCATGGCAGGCATAGAACTTCATGGAAGGGCTTTCTATTTCTAGCATTTTCATCTGATTGAGTTATTTTTAATTTTCAGCATTGATGTAGGGCAAGGCATATTTTTCCTCCTGCCAGTAGCACTGATGTATAAAATAAAGTTATTTCTCTGACGGACTCATTGAAAACAATTGTCAGCTGCTCACACCTGCCTGGTGTTTTGTAGTTGACTGGAAGAGAAGCTCATACCATGCTGCTATTTGTGGAAACAATATCACACATAGAAGATATGGAGGCAATTATGCACTTTTCCATCCCTGAGAACATGTGATTTTAGTCCTAGTCAGGGTCCTCATGATTGGATCCCTGAGCCAAGCTCAGCTCTGGGCTCAAGGCCAGTGATTCCCCAGGGCCTTTGCCATCACTGTGTCTTTTGGAATAGAAATATGAATTCAACATCTGTGTAATCCTTTCCTCTAGCCTCATGTGTGCCTGTGATAGTGTAGTTTCCTGACAGACACTTGGATATCACTATGACAGCATTTGGCATAGTGAAGCGATCCCTCAACTTGTGCCCCCACGTTGTTAGCCACATTTTAGTTTAACTCAGAGAAAAAGAAGTCATCTGGGAGACTGGTAAAGGTATCAGGAAGAACATGGTTGCAGTAGGGTTTTATAAATGCATTTGAAAGTGATAACAGTGTGCTCTTCCATGAGCTAGAGTTCATGTTTTTAATTCCTTGTATGAAGAAAACCTAGCAGTAATACAGCCCAACCATAACAAATAGAACATAATTTATATGTCACTGTCCATACATTTTTACCTAGCTCTATCACGTTTCCATGAGATGTCACATCAGAACACTAGAATGTTCCCACAGTATGAGGGAAACTGGTAGGGAGAGTGGGGAATTCCCTCAGATTCTTTAGATGCTGCCCTTGTTAAGGGATTGTGTTTTTTGGACCTTATCTTTTTCCTTCCTCCAACCCAGAACGTATTAAGAAGGGATTTGATTAGGTTTACTTTAGTAAACAACTAACATACTTTTCTAAGATGGTCACAGTCCTTAGGTTACTTCCAAACCACTGATCATTATCAGTATGATCCCTGGCAATTCTAAGACATGATTGTGTGGTTTTTTTCCTCCTGGGTGCAGGGTATACCTGGCAACAGTAAACTGTTTCAAGTGCAAGCCAGCTCACACCTGCTTGACGCAGGGGTTCCACAAGCATCACCAGCTCTTGGGAGACTTGATAGTGTAGTAGTTGAACAGGAAAAAAGCAGAACTTATTTTATCAAGTCAAGCCATAAGTGCTATGAGTTATTAAAATGACAAATTCACTAAGTATAATTTAATTACACTCATAAATTAAGAAATCAATTTATATCTTTCTTATTGTAATGTTACTTCTATGGGTGTATGAAATAACATTTTGTATTTTTAAATCAATAAAAGTTTCAAAATACTCTTAAACATCTGAAATCACCTGGAGATAGAGATCTGACTAATTTCACATTCAAAATATCAATCTCCTTCCTTTTCCTGACCCTTCCTCTCTATTGTGTGCCATATTTGGTTACAGAACAAACTGTCCAAACTTTAACAAAGATTCACTAAAAATGCACAGATGGTTTAATGTACATATTCATCCAGAAAATACTTTGCTATTGGCTTTAAAGATTCTTTCAATGATTCTAAAAAGGATATTATATTTTATTTCTCAGTGTAGATAAAAAGAAGGCTAAAATTGATTATCACACCAATTTTCCCTCAGTTATAATCATAAAAACATATTCAGCACATATCTAAAATATTTTCTAAAACCAAGTTTACTTTTTAGCCTGGTTTAATAATTATTTCCAACAGTTATAATTCTGTCTCATTACATAGCAAATGAATATTAACAGGAGAACATTTTGGTTCCACAATGTTTGTTTACATTTCATTGAATGTTCATTCACTTTGTAAAAGCTTTCCTGTGTTTTGACTTGGTTTAATTTAAAATTTGCATGAATATCTTCAGAACATCTGTTACTGAAACAATAGGTGAAGGTAGTAACATTATGAATCTTCTATATTTTTAATATTTATTCAATTTTTTTTGATCTTTATTTAAATATATTTACTGTGATTATAAAACACAAAGGCTGGGGATACAGCTCAGCAGCACAAGTGCCTGCCTGCCAAGTGCAAAATGCTGAGTTTGATTCCTGGTACAACAACAGCAACAACAACAAAAGATTTCTATGCCAGTAAAACACTACATATTTGCTGGTTAAATTTGAAAAATATATAGAAAATTAACTTTAATAAAGTACATAATATTTGCTTGGCATTTAAGTGTATTTGGTATATTCGTACAGGATAGTGTTTATCATTATCCATAGATTTATATTCCTGTTGATCTACTGACTTATATCTTTACTGAAATATATAGAAAAAATTAGTATAACTTTAGTAAACTAGACAATATTTGCATGACATGTAGATGCATTTAAATATATTCACATAGGGAAGTATTTATCATTATCCATAGAGATATATCTTAACTCATCCATAAGCAATACGTGCATTATGGAAGTTCTCAACAGCTAACTCAAAAGAAATCTTTTATAAATATATACATGTATTTTTCCAATTCACAAGAATCTTGAGGTGGGACTACCTATACCTATATTCATGTAATACGAATTTTAAATTTTTTCTTCCTTCCTTCAATGCCATATTCACACAGAATGGGCAACTTGAGCAAGGTTTTCATCTAAGGGATTTGGAATTGAAATGAACAAATTCTGGCCTTATATTCCTTCATCTACTGACTAGGGGAAAACCAAGTATTTTTTTGACACATAGACTGAAGGCAGAGCAAGAGAAGATGTAGTAAAGGTAAAAGAGGACTGGAAAAAGGAGCAGAATTCAATGGCAGAATGTGGTTCCTAATTACTATGGAGTTAAGGTTAGTGTATTTCTAACACAGGGCAAAATTCCTGCCTTTGGTTTTTTTGGAATATTTCCGGTTTTGGTCAATCAATATTATTTTAATATTTAAAAAATTAGTCAATATGATGTGTTAAAATATTATTTCATTTGTCAATATATCGTGAACATTTTCTCACTTTAAATATTTTTTCTAAACTTTTATTTTTCACATTTTGTCTATCTAAATTTTCTTAATGGTAAATCTAAATTGATTATAAACAATTGTATAATAACTTGTCAATTCATTAATTGTGTTCTAGAATCATATAACAAGTAGCAAATTTCTTTATAGTTTTACCAGTACTAGGTATTATCCTTAAAACATTTTAAATTGATATTTCAAATAAAAAATAATAGATTTGAAAATTTAATTATAAAATTGTATCATATGCAATTTTTTTACTGTTCAGAACATGTATAATTTTAAAAATCATTAAAGTATTAAACCTGTAAGTGTCTAAAAGAAAAATAGAAGTTTAAAATTCAAGATGTAAAGAAAACCAATAATTTTTTTAAAATTTAATCTTGAAAAGGATCAAAACTGAGGATAGGCATTTGTTTATATTTTCAGTTAAAAAGCTGAAAATGTAAACAAGATAGAAATTCAAGTTTTATTCTTTTGTATGTACAGAAAGTGTACTTATAATGACCAGACTATACTTGATCATCTTACAATTTTTTATGAAGATCTCAAGCACAAATAAATGGTCTTAAGCAGTATTTATTGTTAGGTAACTAAGTTTTAAAAATATGGTCCATATCCATTTAAGTACCTTGTGTGTATTAGCTGAACCACCTACTTGGGAACCTACTTATTTGTTTTTTCCTCATGGTGCTGGAGATTGACTCCAGAGCCTTGTGTGTGCTTAGGAAGCTTTTATATAAAATTAAAGACTTAAAAAATAAAAATTAAAAATTTAAAAGCTCTGGTATGTAGGGACAAGAATAAAAGGATATTTGTTTAGGCACATTTTTGTTATTAAATATCCATATGAAAATGGTAAAATATGTGTTTGCAGTATATTATTGATTGTCTTAATTATAGCATATGTACTCTAAGGAATTTTATCAAGATAAAGCTGTATATAAAGTGCTGTATATAACTATATTTGTGTATATATCCAGCATGAGTAAAGTTAAGAATATTGAAGGATACACATATTTAAATGTATTAAAACCTATTATTAGGGGGAGGGTGGGATAGGAACTAGAAAAAAATCATAAACTTCTTTATTAGATATTTATAATGTGTATAATTGGATTTGCAATTAAAATAACTTTTGAAGGGAAAAAAGAATGGAATAAAGATGTTACTGTAAATTATTTAATTTAGGAACAAAATAGAGTTCTTATTTGGTAGTTGTTAATTTTCTCTGTCTTCAATAATTACACTTTTTAGACTAAATTTTTATTTTGAAATAAATGTCAATTCCTGTGGAATTACAAGAAATAAAGCAGAAATCCTGTGAATGCTTTACCTAGTTTCTCTCAAATATAAAATCTATAGTTACAATATCACATCAGATTATTCAGATTTTCCAACTTTGCAAGCATCTGTGTGGGGATGTGGGTATGTTTCGTTCTATATAATTTATCACTTAGGTAAATCCTGTTATCTACCACTTTAGTTAAAATACAGAAGGGTTTCAATACCACAGGGGTCCTTGGTGTGGCTCTATGTAACCACATTCACTTCCTTCCCCTGCCTTTTACCTAACCCCTGGCAACAGCGGTTCTGTTGTTTGTGTTTATAATTCTGCAATTTCAGGAATGTATATAAATGGAATCGCCTAGTGTGCAAACTTTTGGGGTTTGCCTTTTTTACTTAGAATATTTCTCTCAAGCATCATCCTAGTCATTGGTTGCATGAATACTTTAACTGTTGTGTGGTATGGATTACCACAGTTTGCCTAGTCATTTACCCACTGAAGGACTGTGACTTCTTTTTTTTTTTTGCTTATCAATAGTGTGGCTGTGAAAATCATCTATGTCTAAATCATTGTGTGAATACCAGTTTGCATTTCCCATTGCTCAGTTGTATGTAGGTTGACTGCTTAGGTTTTTTTTTTTTTTTAATAAACACTGAGTAGCTGTTACATTCTTACCAACTGTTTCCTTGCATCCTAGTTAGCATTTGGGGTGGCTATTGTGCTTTAATATTTATTTTAATATCAACATTTATCTTTATGATAAATTTCAATGTGTTTCACGATTAAATGATGAAACAAAACTGATAAAAAAACTCTCCTTTGAGAGTTCCTTGCTCTCTATAAGACTAAACCCTTCAAATGTTTAAATAATTTTAGAGATGAAAAGAACTTTAAATAGTTTTTAGCTGCAGAGGTAATGCAAATATCTAAAGTAGAACTTCAGTTCCTTATTATTTTGTCTTTTATCTTCCTGAAAAAAATGAAGACATATATAACTGTTTCTGCCTTAAATAAAATATAAAAATGGTAAAATTCAATTTTTTCCCAATAAATCCAACAAGTATTTACTGGGTACATAATGTGTGTTCAATATTTTTCTAGATGTCAATACTTTATTAATAATAAATAAATAAAAGTCCTATTGCAGTAGAGCCCATGCTCTAGTAATCAGGGGCATTTTAAACTGGTGAAACAGTAAATACCATCTCCTTATTCCCCAGTTGATTTGAAAACTATTGGAAGGCACAGGAGTTCCTTTTTATTGGAGATAAAAATGTATCTGTGATTGCTGACAAAAAATATTTAGAGGCCATGGCTTATGTTGGTAAAACGAACGCTCCTCATAGCACTGTACCAATTTTAAGCAAGATTATTTTACAGGCCTGTGGAAAGGTGGGCCTTGCCCCAGAATGTTGCTTGTTGGGGATCAACACTGCATGTGCTCCCTGGAGTTGGTGCGTCCCAGAGATAGGCTTCAGGTGGGCTGGCCATGCGTTTTTGGCTTCTGCCTTATGCATTCATCCTCCGGCGGAGATAAATGAAAGACAGGACCAAGGCAGAGGCCAGGACTTCACCCAAAAGAAATTTCTTTCATAGAGACACTAAAGGGCTGCGAAATAAGAATTTGCCCCTAAGGACTATTACCAATTATTCCACACTAACATGCATGGAATAAGCCTTGTCTTGATGCTGTGCCTTGAACTTTTTGATCTATATTAAATTTATTCTGAAAAATTTCATTTAGTATTTCTAGACTCTATAACTTTTCTTAAATATTTGAAAACTGACAAAGAAGAAAATGAGGGGGGGAAGCCTCATGAGAGTTGCCATGTGTTGTAGATTGTATGTATATTTGCTTAAATTACATATTTGTTTTGGGGAACAGACAAGTGCAGTGCATATTATTATTTCCCTTCTGCATTTGAAACTGTTAAGAGATAGACACAAATATTCAGGCAGATAGATACGAAAAGATAAGCTTAATGCAGATGAATGGGGCCTTGCAGGATATGGCAATGATGAGGTTCCCAACAGTGAATTTAGAAGTAGGTTTACCTGCCAAGTTACACACAGCTTTAAACAGCCACAAGTTTCTCTATATGAGAGTGATTAGATTCCAAAATTTATCTTTTGCAAGTGCAAACCAGAACACTTGGTCACTACAGGGTAGGAGGTTTCCTAAAGCAGGAAAGGAATGGGCGCTGGGCTGTGTAGATTGTTCACAGCTCTAAACTTGTCAATAAAATTCCTGTCTCTAGCCAGGTGTGGTAGCTCCATCCTGTAATTTCAGCACTCTGGGAAGCTGAGGCAGGAGGATCACAAGTTTAAGCCCTACCTGGGCAACTGAGTGAGACCTTGTCTCAAAAAGCAGGGGTAGGAGTTGGAAGTGTGGGGTTGTTCAAAGGCCCTGTGTTCAATCTGTATTACCAAGCAAACAAACAAACAAGTCTCCTGCCTTTTCCTTTTTTCCCCCAGAAAGATGGGAAGTGTTTAGGGGAAAGAAAGACTTCCCAAGGAAATTTGGAAATTTAAAAAAATTATTAGCATGTTTAGTGATTACATTCATCAGGCAGTGTTGGTACATGTACATAATACCTCTTAATTCTTCTTACTTCCTCTTTGTCTTCACTCTGTCCCCACCCTGGTTATCTCTAGCTCCCACTCCCATTTCCAAGAGATTCTTCTCCCTGACTCCTCTACCCTTTATTTTGCTCTCTAAATTATTTATGCTTTGAGTTTCTCACATAAGTGAAACCATCTGATATGTAAGGTTATGTGCCTGACTTAGCAAATCTGAATATTGAGTAACAAATATTTCTTTCTTACAATATGTAACTAACAAACTGAAGTATGGGGAAGTATGCTCATCAAGTGGTCTTTCAAGAACAAGTCAGAGAATTAAACTGGAGCATAGGTATTTAAAAATGATGTTAGAGGGCTGCAGATAGCTCAGTAGTGCAGTGACTATCTGGCAGACACAAGTCCTGAGTTCAATTTTTGGTACCAAAAAAAAAAAATGATGTTCGAGGAAACATGAAGAAGAAGAGTGAGACATAAATAAATTCAAGTATTTGTGTAGGTACACACCCCAGGAATGCCAAAAAATTAAAGCTGTTAAACCCTTCTGCACAGTTGCTAAACCTGTCAATATATATGAAAGTAAATACTTTTATTCATGATAGACATTCACATATAAATTTGATAAATTATAAATTCATAAAGTCTGAAGTTAATAGCTTTGAGAATAGTCATCAAATATTAATGAAATATAAATTAGTGACTCACTAAGGATCACTGATATTTGCTACAATTTAAGCAACAATTAAACAGCAATTGTTATATTTTTTGCCTTGTGATAGTTTTTCTGTCACTTTGTATTAACAAGAGAGATAACGCTTTCTTTAATCTCTGACAAGAAACTTACTATAGATTGGGACAGCATGGATTGGTGAAGTTCAGGCACATAGGAGGAAACGTGTTCATAGTATTGTGTGAGACCTTTAGTCACAGTTGTTCACAAGACTCATCCATGAAACTCATGAAAAATGGATAATATCAGCTTCCACCCTAAAATATTATGACTCAGTAGCAAGGTCCAAGAACTCTTCCTCACATTATGTCACTGATACAAATGATTCTTGGCCTACACTTTGAGAAAATGCCTCATGGTAAGTACAGATTCTTGAGAATATTGGACTCCACACATACTCACTACAACTCTACTCACAAAGAGGATACAAGTTTTACTGCTTGAAGGGCACGTTTCTTTGAATTTGGGAAGAATATCAGCAGTGAGATAGTAGATAGTATTGTACACCTTTGCTTTGGGGATACAGTTAGACATTTTAAAATGCATTTTCAAGTTGTGACATTCTGAGTTCTTGTGATTTTTTTCTAATTGAATGATTTTTGTCTATGGAAGAGAAAAGCAGAAGTTATTTTGACCAAAGGGGCCATGAGAGACAAAATTGATGCTTCACTGCTTGTTGGGTGGAAACAAAACCATGGCAGGAAAAAAGTACTAAGAAGTTAAAGAGCTTTTGAAAGTCCTTAATTTAGGTGAACATATCCAGGTTATTAAACATCACAAACAGATAGAATAAATCCTATGAGGAATTTGGGAGAGAAGAGCAGATGTGAAGTTCTTGCATTGGAGCTAAATCTTGAAGGTGTTGTGCAGACATGCTGGTATATACAGAGATACCCAGGAATATTTATTGGCATCAGCAGTCTGCTGAGTTGGCATAATCTAGAGGAGCTTCAGGTCCCAGCAGAAGACTTTGTGCTGAGAAACTTGGCTACACTTTGAAGAATAGGGTAATGAGATAGATGAAACTACTTTCTTGGTACCCCAGAGTCTATTCATCCCATAGAAGGAGCTTCATCAGAGTCTGGGTATTTATAATGATGGAAAGATTGTTATTGAGAAGGCTGATGCTAGAGTTATATATATCTCCAGGATACCTTGATATCATCATAAAAATTGTAGATGAAAGAAACCAGAAAGATCAAGATAGTCACATGAAAGAGACTGATTAAACTAATAGCTAAATAATAAACTAACTGAGAAGAAACTGAAGATCAAAGATGTTATTGATAGCTAAAAAACATTTGTTCTAAATTTTTATTAGGCATGGGTAGGAATACAGGGTGATAATCTACGTTTAATTTGAGTATTTTTCATGAGACTCTACAATTGTATTCAGTACCCAGATACACAATCTGCCAGTCATAAGGTGGGAAATTCACACCAATTAGACTTCAGAGCTTCCAGTTATTTGAGAAAAGTGCCAACACTCAGAACCAGTGGAATGCTGGCATTTAAAGAACGCTACCACCGCCATACCACTAGAGCAGCTGCCAGGAGTAAAGTGGCTTAATAAAAATACGCATTTTATCCACAGAGAATTTCCATCAGCTTTATATTATTTTTAATTTCAGCAGTTTTTAAAATAGCACAAAAGACTGAGAGCAAAAATCAAATTCAATTTATAGGAATCTTAAGACATAAAATACAACATGAACTTAAAGATGATGTCTCATATTCTCTGACTTTATGTTGATGTTTTTAAAGCCAACAACAACATTAAACACTTGCTTTATTCCAAATATCCATTTTGTCCTGTTCACTTAAAAAATAATGCTAAGTTTTAGCTACATTATGCATTCCATCTGTGCAAGTTTTATTTCATTTTAACTGTAGATTTGTGATTCATTAAATGGTCAGACTTCATTCTTATGCAACCAATTAAAAACAAATGAGGTCCATAAATATAGATGTATTATGAATTTACCAGACTGATGGCATAACTTTAAAGGCTGTTGCTTCTGGAAATACTGTGTTATCACTGAGTCTGGATACATTTCAACAGGACTATGGCACAGACTGACAGTCATTTCTCCATTTCTCATGATGTCAACAGATGGCTTTATACTTATCTCACAGAGGCACTGATTGGCTGTAAGAGGGCATAGTTTGCATAATAATATGCAGTCAGAGGTGTTTGGAAACTTTAATTCTCTTTACAAATGCTCCTACAGTTTAGATTTCTAAATTATGCATGTTAGAATCTTTGGAACTTCAAAAAAATTCATGAGAGTTTCCTAAATAAGTCTTAGACCACATTTGTGTGTGTGTGTGTGTATTTTGTGTTAAAAATGCTAAGTGATCTGACATAACACCACATAGTCAGTTACCTTTGTAAAAGATGTACTACGAAATACCATGGTTTAACTCATCCAACGCAACCTAGTGAGTATGTCTGAGCTCTGTGCACCAAAAGACTAGGTCACATATTACAGTGGTGGACCTCACACATTACTACAGAACTTTGTGCTCTTTATCTTATAAGTACATTGATCAAGTTGCAAAGAATTTCTGGTTTTTCATTATTAAACTTATTGGTACATTTTAAATACACATGATGATCACATTCATTAAAGGAAGGTTGTAGCGGCCCATGATGATTTCTTGATGCTCCTTTTCTTCATGTGGAGTATATACACAGTGCAATGTTATTCAACCATAAAGAACGAAATTCTGTCATTTGTGGAAAAATGGAACTAACTGGAGTTTGTCATGCTAAGTGAAATTAACCAGACTCATAAAGACAAGTATTGCATGTTTTACATGAGGAAACTAAAGAAAAAAAGATATCATGAAAGTAGAAGAGAGTGGGGAAGGAAGGAGAAAATAGAGTGTAGCAGTGGGGGGGCAGCCAGGACCAAAGTGTGCTGTATGAAGGTATGAATATGCTGAAGTGAAATCGGTTATTCTGCATAAGTAACGCATAGTAACAAAAAACTTAGAATATATATTTTATTCCCAAACCTGTCAGAAATCTTATTTTTCTTTCCTTTACTCCTTTTTTCCTCCTCTTTTCCCAACTTTCTCTTTTCTTCTTCTCCCCCTTTCTTTTCTTCCTTCCTTCCTTCCTTCCTTCCTTCCTTCCTTCCTTCCTTCCTTTCCTTCTTACCTTTCTTTTTGCTTCCTTTTCTTTCTTGTATTTCTCCTTTTCTCTAAGTTTTTGTGAATCATTCTTTGCATGCTGGTTTGTATGATATGCATACTTCATAGTGGGCTCACTCCCATAACACACATAGTTATGAGAAGACATAGGCTTGGAGCAGTTATGTAACTTGGTCATGGTTAAGTAGCTAGCAATTGCAGAGCTAGGCTGGGAGCCCATTTTCCTTGGAATGCTCACCTCATATTTCTGAGGAAATGCTTGCTGATTTCTGAACATGCACCTTGTGTCCTTCTTGCCCTTGCTTATGCTGTTACCTTCTTTTTTGGTCAGAATTTTACCTAGTGCTCCATATAAACCTCAGTAGATCCTTCTTGAAACCCTTTGGTTATATATGATGCTTTCCCCACTGCAGCCTTTTAGCACTTTGTATCTGGTGTGCACGCATAATAGTGAATACATGAGCACATGCACTCCTACAATAGTACTTCTTCCTTGAGGTTGGAATTGTCTTTCACTTACAGGAAGTGCTCTCCAAATATCTTGCTGAATTGAGATGGATCCAATCTGGCAAAGCATTGCTTTCTTAAATATAAAACAAAGCCAATATACTGATTATATATTTCAAATGCAGGATTATCGAAATAGCAATGAAGATTGGGATTAACTTTATCACAGTTCAGGATTAATGAAGCATAGCCTGCATTAATGTCTATTTATTTGAGGACTTTGAAATTTGCTAAATTTCTTTTCTTCATTATTCAAATGATAGCTCTCACCCACAGGGTGGAAACTGCTACAAAACCTCCCAATGCTAACATTTACAGTGTTTTGATTAGAAACAATTAGCAAATGGCAGAAAGCTCATTATAAATGATGGTATTTTAATGTCTTTTTACTTTTTTGGCAATTACCTCTGAACCCAATAACAGAATGTCAAGCCTTTTGTCAAATTACCCTAATGTAATTAAGTAGGACAACATTAACAATTTTACCTAACAAAGTTGCTTAGTATTTCTAGTTGTTTATCTCTGGATTTTCCAGTGTCCAGTTTTGGGGTTACATTCAACCACTTCCATGGATGCAATTTCCATAGAAGGCTATGAGAGATCTCTGTGAGATCTGGGTATAGAGGAATTGTGTTTTGCCTTTCTTTATTTTCCAGCTGCTGTTCCTTAAATGAAATGTTAAAAATAACTTTTACAGGGTAGTTAATACATTCCTACCCTGTGGGGACAGGCTAGGGTCTCAGCTGCCCAAGATTCCAAGCAGGCCTTGGTAATTCAGGTAAAGAAACAGGCTCTTGTGTTGAGTGCTGAAAGATTGTACAGGGTCAAGGCGCGAGCAAAGGAGCATGGCCCAGGCAAACTTGCCTCCCTTACACTGGTCCTCAGTAATTGCAGGATAAAGGGAAGACAGAGTCCACAGGGCTCTAGCGGTAGTCTGAATTTTATGGGGGAAGTGAGACAGTCACAGCTCATACAGTTAGCAGTACCTATTCCTTTCTCATGTAGTTTCATCAGTCTTGACACTTTATTGAGGTAAACGTGGACGTTTGGCCCCCAGTGGGACACAGCAGGGAGCACACAGCCTCACCTTGACTCCATGTAAAATCCAGGCCTGCTTCGGCTTCCCAGGCTTTTCAGCGGAAACTAGCTAAGCAGAGATGTACTAGAGGCCCTGAGTCCCGGGGACGTGAGAATCACTACTGCCCGCACACACAGGGACAGCAGCACTGCGTGCTGTCATTCTGCCCCACACACCCGCGGATGGACGATGTTGAACCCGGGCAGCCCAGAATCTGCTCTCTCCCCTGCTCTGTGAAGATATATGGTTGTCACAGAAAAATCTAAACTAAAAGGTGGAAAGGGTTCCAGATATTTCTAGACTACTATCTATGTAGTGCTTGCATCTACATAATAGCATCAACACAAATACACATGTACTTTTCACATATGCATTTATTTTGTATGTGAAAATATTCCCTTACAATTCTAGACATTTTCACATGTTAAAGACCTTTTTACAATTTTTTGGTGTGATTTGTCTGTTCATAACCATTGCCTGCTTTTAACTTGGGGGCTATCACTCTGCTTCTCTATTTTTTAAAGCACTCTCTTTGCTGTAATAATAAAAATAACACTTTTGCATGTTCGTGTTATATATAGTGCAGACATTTTCCCTGTTTCCATTTGCTTATACATTGGAGTCTATGTTTGGAATTCTAAGTGTAGTTTTTTTTTTTTTTTTACAGGGTCTTGTGATTAGAATATTCACTTTCCCAATATGATTTGAAATGTTGGTAGGTAAAATAATTTTATTTAGGAGCTCTGTGTACAAGTCAGAGAAACTGAGGTGCTGTCACCAGTGCATGTGTACTATGAGGAGGCCAGGGCATGGAAGCCAAATTCTAGATTCATTCATGCTTCAAGGAATTGCAGAGACACGGGGTGGAACTGCCTTTGGGACTCTGTCTTTGTTCCTTCTCTGTTGTCTTCTGTTCTCAGTGTATTTCCTTAACTGTTTCACTTGCTTTCACAGTTGCCTTGTCCTCGTGGGACTGATCTAATCATCAGAGAAGAACTAAATCTGGCTTTCTTTTCCAGCTTGAATTCCCAGTAAAATGATTCTTTTTCTGATTTAGATACGGTGCTGACTGTGGTCGCCAAACAAGGTCATGTTGGATGAACCTTGGGTGTTTGGAGCCCATTCTCTGGGTCAGATTGCTCATCAAAAATCAGGGGAAGGGTAGTTGCCAGAGAAGGAAAAGTATTTTGATCTGGAGAGGCAACCAGTAGGAAGCGGTCATTATAGAGGTGAGGACCTAACCTGACTAGTTTTTCAGTAGCTTTCTAATAAAATGTATTTATGAGTGTACTATCCCTTGATTATTGATTTTTATGTTTGCTTTGTTTTATGTAAAATGTACTTGTCTGTGTTTCCATACTTCAGTGCTTTGATACATTGGTTTCTTTGTCAGTTTTTAACATTTTATTTCCATTCTTATACTAAGATAAATTTCCCTTTATTCTTTTCAAATTTGTTAGACACACATCTCTCTATTTTTTCTTTGAGAGGTTTTGTTGCATATGGGAATTAAATATTTTAGAACTAACTTACTAAAGAAAACAATTATTTATACTTTTTTATCATATAATTTGACAATCTCTTGTCCTTGACAATGTTAAGTAATATATACTTGGATTTTTCAGAAGGGAAATCATAATGAATAATAATTTTCACTTAGTTCTTTCATTTATAAGTTCATTTTATGTCCCATGGAATTGGTCAGAATTCCAATAGAGCAATAATTGTGTTAACTCCTGGTTTTTACTGAGTCGGGAGGTGAGAAGTAGTCAAAAATAGGTCCATCTGACTCTAGTCATTTTATTTCTGATGAGTGTCCATATTATATTCTTTAAAAAGATAAAAAGTTATCGCTTGCAGAAAACAGTACACTTTCTTAAAGATCACAAGAGGGTTTTACAACAAAAAATGACATACTTTTGGAGTTATAAAGAGGTCATTGGCAAACCATTACTCTCTTTGGGATCTTTTTTTTTTTTAAACTGATATTTTTGCAAACTCCTTGTTGATTAATGGCCTGTTCGTGTTTTCTTTTTTTCTCTTTGGCTCATTTCGATAACCGCTTTTTCTCTTAGAAAATATCAACATAATTGTGGATTGTATAAGCATTTTAAGTAAACTCTTGAATTATAATTTCAAAAAACAGCTCAAATATGACAATAACATTGCCTACAGGGTGAAATGTATGGTGATAGAATGAATCTCAAAAATGAGAAGAAAGAAGAGCATGTAATTGCTAAATTATATGCCAAAGGATTTCACTTTTTAAACTTCATTTAGGAAGGTAAACATATGCAAAACTGACAAATTCATGTAAATCTATTATACTATTATTGGAGCATATTTCTACCTTATAAGGTAGTATAATTTGATTTTTAAAAATAAACAGTGCCTATACTAATTATGGTGGGTGCATGTTGGTGTGTCACATTCCAAATAGTTTAACACAATAGCTGTGTAATTAATAGATGCTATGAGAATATATTCTAATTTCAGGATGATGGGCAAAAATTAAATTAAGTATGCAGGAGGGATACCGTCTGCTGTATGTAAAAACGTGATGGGGTGGACTGTGTTCATTTTCCTTGTTATATCCTGTGTGAATCATAGAGAAATAAATTTCTAGAGGGTCCCACTGGCATCCTTCAACCAGGAATTCTGCAAACACAGGTGTGCGGGATGGACAGGACCAATTGCATCGCTGGTGTGGTTGAAATACACTAATCATTGGCTCTTTTGGTGAAGCAGATGTAAATCTGCGTTTAGGTTACAGTCTAATCTTATTTTATGTACAATGATTTTGATATTTTACTGTGTTTTTGAGTAGGTTGTACAGTTGAGAGTAGTGATTTTGGAGTTCAGTTTTGGTCTCAATGTTGACACTGGTTTTTGACAACGGACAAACACTTTGTCTCCTTATTGTTGCTTCTTTTATAAAGGAGATAATAGTATCTTTCCTTCCATAATAGGAACAAAAGCCAACATCAAAAATTCTGTGATTTCAAAAAATCCTATGATTCTGGAGTATCACACTCAAAGGTCTACAGCTCACAAGTGTCCTTATCAGAGCCATATTGGAGACAGAGCTCACAACAGCTCTGGCCACCATTCTCTTCCAGTAGCTCGCTGCTCTCACCCTGTTCTCTACCCTCATTAGCATCAAGATGCTTTTAACAAAACCTTCAGTAGCCTGCCAGTCTCACCTGACAGACCAGTTAATGATGCTACCCACTTTATGAAACACATACATTTCCGTATTTCACAGAATTTAAAATATAGAGAATACTTCAATACTTCTAGTAGTAATGAAATGATAGAATTATACACTAGATAAATATCATTTTGTGTTGCTGTACATTAAGAAGACCTGGGGAAAATATGAACAAGTAAATATGTGGTAGATTGTATTTTCCAAAAATGGACACAATTTATCTCTTATTCCATAGTTAGGTTATACTGCTACTTTGAGAAGTGAGCCTGTGTTCTTTTACCCTGAGTGTATGGATCCATGAATACACAGAAGTAATCCTTTGTGATTTCTGAGGCTAGTACACAAGATGGTGCTTTTTCTCCCTTGCTGCTTTAGAACAGTAGGCATGAGACCCTGAGCTACTTTGTGAGAAGTGCCATTTCTTAGAGGTTGCCACGCTACCAGGAACTAACCTCTGGCCACTGTGGAAAGATCACATGGAAAAATACTGAGCCTACCCAGACAGAAAGGTATGGTCAGTACTGCCTGTGGTACATGTGGTTGTTTCCTAATTAAAACCGTTATTCAGCTCAGAGCTACTTGTTTGAACTCTTTCTATATTTCTGTACCATGGAAAAGTTGAGAAACGATAAAATTCTTGAAATTGTTTAAATCACTGCTTTAAGGGAATTGTTAGATACCATTGGTCACTGCTGTTCTTTCCAATGAAATTGAAGGTTTTGTTAGTAGTGTTTAGTGATTTTTTAATGTCTAAAGAAATGTTACATTAAATGCCAATATTTAAATTCTTTTTAGAGAGGGGGACCTTTGCTTAGAAAAATTCCTTGGCAAACTGTTTGAAGTATAATATCCTGACTATATGGATTAATGAGTATCAAAAAGAAGAGAGAAATAGAAATATTCTGCATTAGAAATGAAAAGGAACCAAAGTGGAAGAAAGGGAAGTATTTAAAGGGGTGGTTTCTAAGAAATTGGTGAATGGAACTTTTTCAAGAATAGTTGTGTCTAATTTTCTATTGAAAATTATTTATGTTGCTTTTTATATTCACTTTCCCTCCCTGAAGACAAATTACTCCTTGTCTTCTGAAAAGTCCACGGCATGCCCTTCCTATTTACAGTGTGTGGTTTTTATCTTGATTGACAGCTACTGGGAGGTATCATGAATTACTCATCTAAATAAGGGACCTGATACAAAAGCAGTAGACTCAGAATATTCACATTGCCCCAAACTGAGTGTAGTTGGAAGAAGTGGATACTCAGACACTGTTACGTGATTATCAGACATGCAATACATGAGTGTTTGAATAAGCTAGTTGTGACCTTAGGACATAAGGGGCTATTAGATGACATCTGGGTTACACAGCTAATGCGCATCACAAGCTACTGTTTAACAATACTCTGAGGAGCTGTCTGGCCATCAGTGCATCCTTGATACAATGGTTGAGGTACCATTTTTCCTCCCTGTGACTTTTTGTAAATCTGGCCACATTTGAGTACCATTGTCTTTATTTTGATTATTTATATTTTCCAAAACTACTTAAAAATTTAAGAATAGAGATAAATTTAAGTACATTATTATTTTTCTTCCTCTGCAGATAAAGACTACCATTTAAAGTTCGTGTACACTGTACAACCAGTAGGGTTGCAAATATTCAAATATTGAGTGGTTTTATTTAAAATTGCTTTTCAATTTTAAGCAGTTATTCATAAAACTTATTATTTCCATAAAGCCCATCCCATCATCCTCAATAAATAACAAATCTGGAAATTTGACTCTAGCTTACAAAATCTCTCATGAAGACCAATTTAAAATGGCCAACCCCCCCCCAACATTTTCAGATGCTTAATGATTCTATAAAAAAGACTAAATTTATTTTAAAAAGCTATTATAATAAATGTCAATAAAATATATCACAACCTACATTACATCATTTCTGAGGAAGCATTAACTAAGTACTTACCCGAAGGTGCAAAATTAAAATAGTAACTCTGGATTAGTAAGTCTGGTGTTGATGGTTCATAGCTTATACACTGGAAGGTTTTTTGGAGGCAAAGACATTTTATTTCTACATAACCTATTCTTGACTTTATAGAACAGCCTCCAATTCTTTGCATTTATGAGACATAGAAGGGCCTGTGCCACCTGTTACTTTATAGGGTATTATATGCACTTCTGGCTTCTTCCTGAATTACATTTCCATTTAGAATTATGTGTGGCCTATGTGTAACCTCACACCATAAGTTTTCTTTCAAAGTTTTATCTCATTTAATGATCATTTTTTGGTGCTGCAGGAAGTAATTGTCAAACTAGTTTCCTTAATTGGATTTTCTTGCATGTGTTCCGAATATAACTCATTCATATGACCATCACATTGGATTGTATTTGTTCTGATTTGTCTTTTTATTTTCTGGCTAAGGTATCATTACTTTCTTAGCCTGCTCCATTTTCTTTGTTCTTAAGCCTTGCTCTTGATTTTTCACAGAGATGATGCTAAAAGATTTGTTAATAATCTCAAGAAACTAAATAAAAACTTTGAAGTCAGTGCACTGGAGGGAGCATATGTTGGGGTGAATTCAAAGTTTCTCTCCACCATACTGGCCTCTCTGCTCACAGGATTTAAATTTGAAGATCAAAAAGAAACTAATTTCAGAACCTTTTAAGAATTTTTCAAGGTTTTTTAACATATTAAATTAGAAATGCCAGTTACTCAATGTTCCTGGCCTACTATGATTTTAGCTTCACAGATCAAGGCTCAAGAGCAAAGGATTTGACAAACCCTGGTTTTTAGAGCATTGTCAATATCACTATCTCAGGTCTGCCCCAATTGAGAAGTTTTACTTTGCTGTCATTTAAGGAAGGAGGAAAAATGTATGTGCCCTCTAATTTAATCGAAGGCCTTGGAAGTCACTTTCTGACCACTTTCAAAATTCTGGCTCTGGAAGTAAAAACGAAAGTATTTTTAATTCCACGCCACACTAATTATAGGTGCATCCTTGAAATTTCTCTCTCTGTTACATTTGACAAAAGTTACCTAGTGTTTTCATAATGACATAATAGTTTTGTGGAGCACACAGTCAAAATGTGATTATTGTATATTATCCAACCACCGAACATGCTGCTCTTTGCCAGAGAATCTTTTCTTAGTACATGTGTTTCGAAAGCACTTACTCTGTAAATGAAAGATTATGGCTTCGCTGACCTAGATTGAGCTGTGGGGTTTTAAAATTCAAGGATCAATCATCCTGGGTCTACCTCAGTTCAACTATTTTTTCAGCTTTTTGGTTGACCCTGTAAATTTATTTCTTTTTTTCCTGGACAAAGAAAACCTTTCATGCTTAAGGAAAAAAGAGCAAAACCAAAAGTAAAACCACATTAAAGCAAACTCATAGTGAAACAAGCAAGCATGCTAATATGATTGTCTTTTTAATGAGATACCTTGAGTAGTATTCATTTTATCTGTTAAGAGAAACTGGAAATTCTATTGCTTCTGAAAACTCTCTGGATATTGAAAGAGACGTCTCAGACAAATGTAAAGTCTTATTTGGAAATTTACATTTGTCTTCACAAAAACATCTCTTAAGTTATGAGTGATGTTTGATGGCATCTAACCTCTTAATGCTAAACCCTGACATGAGTGTGAAATTCTTTTATATGCTTTTATTTTATGAAGATCCAACAAAAGAGAGACCCAACATAGGCAGAGATGCACTTCCTTTTAAGTCCTGTGAATAAATAATAAATAACAAACATGAAATCTTTGAAGAGTGCCAAGTAGGTATGGAAGTTTGAAAACGTAACCCTACATGGGGAGATCATTTATCAAAGTATCATTATTTTTATATCTGTTTACTTTTTAGGAAAAGAGAATTATCGAAAATATCTTTAGAATTTTAAAGACTCAATTCCCATTAGGAAACAAAAATACAGAGTAAGAATATTTTTGGTTCCAAAAGAAAAGCAACCTGATTGTATCTTAAAACATATGGTTAGAATGTACAATCAGCAGGTTCCCAAAGTGCATTTGCTTATCTAACAACTTGCTAGAATGTGATGTATCCCCTCATAAAATTATGTTGCAGTTTAAGCTTCACTGTGAAATGATAAGGAAGTAGAAATATAATCATACTATGGTGTGAGGAGATCATTAGAGAAGCTTATCAGAATGGAAGGCCTTAGCTGAATACTAGTGGCTGTATAAAATGAGATCTAGTTGGAGATATACAGTAGTTGTTTGGTAGAGTGCAGGGTTAGCATGTTTGGGGTCTTGGGTTCAATCCCAAGAAGGAAAAAAAAAAGTGTGAGAGAAAAAAATACAAGTTTGTGCTCCATCTTTTTTACCATGTTACACAATGTGCTTCTCCCAGAATCTGCCAGCAAATGTCAACACTAGATGTAGCCCTGCCACCTTGTACCTCCTGAACTGTGAGCTGAAATGAATCTTTTTTATATAATACACTTAATCTGTGGGATTCTGTAACTAACCATAGAAATATAAACTAATTCTCAGGTTTTATTTGAAAAGTTACTGTGGTATTTATAAAATTTGTTTTACTTTTTTTTGTGGGGCTGCAGATGGAATCCAGGACCTGGTATATGCTTGACAGGGCCTTTACCACCGAATTATATCCTTAGTCCTTGAAAATTCATTGAGGATTGGTAAGATTACCAAAGAGAAATAAAATACACTTTAAATATTTTAGTCTAAAGTATAAATACGCTTTATACTTTCTTGGCCATTGTGGCTTTCCTCATGATAGCCTGCCCTGTGTCCTCCAGGGTGTACTTTTATCTTGCTTTTTCCTCTTTTATTCAGCCAAACTCACTATTGAAAAGCCAGTTTCTCACTCAATTCTCACTTTTACTTTTCAAAAAAACTTTGTTCCCATAAAGGGGTTATACTTTCTTAACATTAAATAATTTGCAAACAACAACAACAAAAATGGCAGTATGCACTTTCCTTTTTTACCCTGACAAAATAATGAGACAAGAATTATCCTCAAATATTTAACAACTAGTGAGACAGACACAATATGAATATCAGTTTTCAGACACTGGCCAAAGGGAAGCACAGAACACTGATCCCCATGAGAAGGAAAACAAAGATAACAAGTCGTATAAATATCCCAGCTCATGACCTGGACTGTCCAAGAGGCAGTACAAGAAAGATAACTTTAAATGACCTTCAGAGGTCTTACAAATTTGGGTAGATGGATTTGAAAAAGCCAAAATTTTCAGGGCAAAAGAGTAGAGATGAGAAAGCAGCACAGAAAGACCTTTAAATATCTGCAGGGATCCCCATGAGCTTCTGAGTACCATTCTGCACACACAAGAAAGGAAAGTACATATAGCACTGAAGAAAGAATCAGCAAAGAGGAGCAGGTAGAGTAGACTCCCCAGTTCACACAGGTTGGCCGTACTCCATGTCACCCAACCAAAGGGGAAACACCTACCATATATAGGATGTTGGGCCCAATTCTCTGAAGGGTGTGGTCTTGGTAGAGGCAAATATTATGCTAATTTAAATGCTTTTCTGGATCTGCTCTGTGTAAGTCTCAAAAGATAATTTTTTTCTATTACTGTTATCCCAATCAATAGCATTCTGAAATCCAATAAAAAACTAATAGGCTTGGAAATAAACTGGAATATGTGAGCTATACGAATTTAAAAATGTATTACTAGAAGTGGACTAAGTAAGAAATGACCTAGGTAAGAGAATGAGCAGGTAAGAATACAACAGTAGCTGCTTTAAATATAGTCTGTATTGGGGTGCTGGGAGAACAGGCAGCCAGCTCGCTGCCCTGGTAAGCAGCTGGGGGCCTCACAAGCCACCGCCGCTCCAGGGCAAGAACTATTGGCATTTCCTGAGCTCTGCACCATGTTGGAACTTGGGGTGCTGGGAGAACAGGCAGCCAGCTCGCTGCCCTAGTAAGCAGCTGGGGCCTACCAGTGCAAATCAGACATCTATCCATCTTCCCCCCACCCCCCTTAGCAAGTGGGAGCCGGAGGTCTGAGTATCTCTTTGGAGGATGAATGTATGCAGCGTGGCAAGTAAGGAGGATTTCCTTCTACCATCTTTTTGAAGGCAAATATTTTTATCACTGTTTTGCTCAGTTCTTATTAATGGTACTGCTCTATTCAATATTGTTTTTATAAGTTAGATATTTCCTTCCATTTTGCTCTATCTGCCTGAAAGAACAGCTAATGTGAACAGAACGGGATGTACTATTGTGCCTATTGCTGTTGTCCTGGTGACCCACTGTGAGGTTCTGTGCCAATTTCACTTGCACTGCCTTGCATGGGTTTGATCTGTCTTGTTCTGCTGTATTTTGCTACCTCCAAAAAACAGTATAAAAAAAGTAAAAAAATACCTCCAAAAAACTCCCAACTCCACCAAAGCTGATTCAAGGGGCATGGATGAGGAGAAACTCAAAGCAACAGAATAACATAAGATGATTCAAAAGTAAATAACAACAACAAAACAGGTCAGTAAGGTACTGAGCAACCTGAAACAGAATATAACTAAACATATAATGGACTTAAAAAGCAAAAGGAGGAAAAGAAAGTGCTCTAAAGGGTATAACTGCATTTATGTTAAAGTGTGTAGGATTGATAACCACGTTGTTAAGTTTTTATTGGATTACTGAACAGAACTGTTTGCAACCTCACTCTTTGAATGTCCACTTTGTATGCTTTAATTTTGTAGCTTGAACAACTATGTCTAAGAAGACAATATGTAATTTATCAAATAGTGATTTCTTACTGTTTATTTTTTTTCTGAAATTTTGCATTGTTTCTACCCCTTTTTCTGTTTTGCTTTTTTTCTCTTTAAATAAAATTAAAAAAAAAATAAATATAGTCCATATGTTCAACAAGGTGAAGGAAGAATGAACATTATCAGAAGAAACAGGTATAAAGAAGACTCAGGTAAATTTCTAGAGATGAGATAAAAATTATACTTCAAATGGAAAATATACTGTTTAATTAATGATAGATTAAAAGTTACAGAATAAGTTCATTAAAAGTGAAGACAATTCAATGAATATCATCCAAGTGGACTAAAATGAGAAAATCCTGAAAAAATTACTGTACAGTATATGTAGGCTTCAATATCTATTATTCTAAACTGTGCTTTGGAGAATCCAGAGGAAAGAAGTAGAAGAACAGAAATGATAGAGAAATAATGTCCAAATATCTTCCAAATTTTTTGAAAACTGTAAAGGCATAAACACACAGAAATCAAAGAATTGCAAGAAGAAATATGTAGATGACACCAAATCATATCATAATTTTTATAAATCAGTGATACATATAAAAACTTTAAGAAGTAGGCATGGAAAAAAGGCATGACAAAGAATAAATAAAAAATGACAGTAGATTTGTTGTCATGAAGTTACTAAAAGAAAAAAAATGATACTAGAATGACATGTACAGTAAATGTGTCTTCCAAAACTTGAGGAAGAATAAAGACTCTGCAGACAGAGAGAGCTCATCAGAAGACCTTCACTACAGGAAGTTTTAATGTTAAATACTAAATTCAGAGAGAATAGGATAGTAATTTGTTTAACAAAGGACTAAAAAAATCACTGAAATGGTAAATATGTCACTAAATGTAAAGTGTTACATACTAATATAAAATAGAAAATATTTTTCCTGTTTTTAAAAGCTCTTTAAAATATAACTGACCAAAATTTTTTTAAAAAAACCACTTAAAACAAATAATGAATTTTGAAGCTTACAACACATCGAAGCAAAATATGTGAGAAAAATAACACAAAGAATAGGAGGGAAATGGAAGTATATTGTTTTAAGGTTTTTTAAGTGTACATAATGGTAGACTGTGATAAGTATGTACAATATAATCTTTAGAACAAGCAAGAAAGAAAAAAATTAATTGTATAATAAGCAAATAGTGTTAATGAAAAGCAATGATGAAGAATTTCAATAAATTGAAGAGACAGGAAAAGATGGGTTAAAAAAGAAGATAGAGTGGAACAAAATATAAACACACTAAATGTTAGTATTCTAGTTATTCTACTTACAGAGATTATCAAACAAAAATAAGACACAGCTATGTACATAACCCAGAGAGCCTCCTTAAATAGAAAGTAAGATAGAAAACAGATATATTGTATATTTACATATACCACATATATAAGTTTAGGTTTAACTTTCTTGTTGATTAGAGTTATCTTTCTGTAAATAACTATACATTTTTAAACAGAAAACTATTTTATGCAAAAATAATAATTTCATTATTTATTAAAATAACTATATTTTTATTAAAATAACTATATCTTTCTGTAAATAACTATACATTTTTAAACAGAAAATTCTATTTTATGCAAAAATAATAATTTTATTACTTCTCTTCTGTGTCTTGCAGTTTCTACTTAATTTTTTTATTCTAGTTTATGTGTGTGTATTTGTTGCTCAATTTTGAAAAATTCAGCCTGCACATAGATTTCCTTTATGAAAAAACCCAGACCGAAACTACCATCTAGTGGGTAAGATTGATTTATTTATACTTATCGATTTCTGACATAGCTGGGATAACTTTAACAATTTTGTTTTATACTTTCTATTTGCCTGCCCCTCATACCTTCCTGCTTTGTATTTCTCTCAAATGGAATTAATGTTAAGCAACTGGGTTTGAATTAACGATTTTAACCTAATCATTTTTATCCTTTTATACAGCATTAAAATAATTCAGGGATTACTTAACTCTAGTTTCCTCCATCTTAGTTTTTCCCCCCACATATTTTAGTTCACATTTATATTTAAATTATCCAAATTAGTTACTACTATTATTATTATTGTTGGTGAGTACCTATTTAGATTTCCTAATATTTTCACATTTCCTTTGCTCACTCTTGCATACTACTCCTTTTTTCTGGGTTTAATTTTATCTTTATCTTGGATAATATCGTAATGAGATGTGAAATTTCACAGAAAACATATCATTATGCTAACAGTATTTTGGAAATAAGTAGATTTAACATTTCGAGGTAAATATATTTTTACCACAACAAAAATAATAACAAAAGAGCACTATAGAAAATCAGTAAAAATAAAACAAAACCACAATACAAAATCAGAATTTATAATCATGCTTTACTCTTTAGAATTTTATCTGTGTACATCTGATTTATCTGTATAAGTCTATCATCTATCTATCTACCTATTTATCTATCATCTATATCTTATTTATCATGTAATGATTGTCCCTAGACCTAAGTTAGTAATTGTGTTCTCTTTTTTAAGGAGAAAAGTACATTCGGGACTTCATAAAGATCCTCTGCATTAATGTGTATGGGTGGCATTTCTCATCTTCTCTAGCCATATAAATAACAGAATTTCAGCCGCTGTACCCAGGAACCGATGGGTGAACTGAAGGTCACACATTATCCTGCTTATTCCACTGTTGGTCTGAAAAATTCCTTCATTTTGGAACCTCAGCTTTCTCTTTCTTTTAAGGTTCATTGTGTGCTTGTTTATTCTAATATTATTTTTATACACAAATTTTTAAGTTGTGAAGCAGGGGACAAGTTCCTCTGTCAGCTTGGACTGATGTCATCAGACAACTAGTTTCTGAATAAATTTAATGAATGAACTTTTTTGGAGTTTTTGTGAAGGTGCTTTTACTTCAGCATGATGTGGAAAAGCGTTATTTTTCCTCTTGGATAAAACCACTATGAACTTTTGAAAGTATATGGCTTTCAAGAGAGTATTTTTACAATGATAAAATTGATGCACACAACTTTCAGACTGCTTTTCAAAAAAATTCTGTGAACTTTGAGTCTTTGTGATAAAACTGGTATGTCTCAGCTGCCACATTAGGCAACCTCCGAGAGGGACCTCACGATACATACAATTGATGCAGTTTATGAAGAAGGACGGCTGGCATTTCTCAGCCCTCTGTGGGGACACTGGCTGAAATCAGGTTGACAGCCAGCTTCCTCAGTGCTGGATAGAATCCTGGTTCTGCGTTTACTAGCACAGATCAGGGATATGAATGTTAACGCTGCCTTTCTTCCTAACTCTGAGCAGTGATGGTCAAATTGTTCAAAGCAAACATCTCTATCGTACTATCAATTGTGGTAACTTTTGTTTTGTTTTTGATTTTTGTTTTTTCAGTATTGAGCATGGAACCCAGGGATGCTCTATCACTGAACTATCTTCCCAGCCTCACATATTTTTATTTCAAGACAGGGTGTCACTAGTTTGCCCAGGCTGGCTTCAAACTTGTAATCCTCCTGTCTTCACCCAGGGGGATGCCAGGATTAGATGTGGTGACACCACCCTTTCATTGTTTCTACTTTTTACTTCTCTATTCTGTATGTTTAAACTGTTTAAACATTTGGAATTTTTTTCCTCTCATTTTTTATTTATGTTTTGGAATCTATTTTTTAATCATTGTAAAATGTATATGGTATAAGCTTTACCTTTTTTACTGTTTTCACTGTTTTATCAATTATATGTATTAATGGGTTTCTTTTTTACTAGTACATATTTATAGTACATGGTGATTGGATGTATTGTGGGGTATTGTAACATGTACATGACGTTTCTTAATTCTGTTTTATATACTTATACACAGATGTGTTACAGTTTTATGCTTATTCTTTATATATTCCTTGGTATTTCATTCTGTGAATATATACATATTCTTGCTTAAAAAATATGTGTTTAGATAAGGACTCCCAATCCAAGTAGAAGATATAAGACTTGAAATGATCACCTTGTTATTCATGTACTTTTAGAAGTTTAGAAGAATGCACACTTTTTTTTAAAGTTTAAAAGTCTTAGAAATCATCAACTCTACTTACCCAGGAAGTAATGTGCACCAAGGAAGGAAAACTCAGTCTAGAACACACTACAAAGTAATTGTCTTACAATCCTTATTGAAAAAAGTAAATTGCGGAGTTGAAGCACAACTAATAATATTTATTAAATATTTTTTGAGCCAGGTGTTGCTTTGAATCTCTCTGAATATATTTACATTTAATGCTTAGAGCTATTAAAAACCACACTCATATTATATAGAGCCTACCAGAGGCAGAGGGAAAATGAGGAAACTTCTGCAAATCCATACGGTAGGTCAGTGACCTAGGAGTGAGTCCCCACTCTCCTGCTGGGAGTTACTGTGCATGGTGAGACAGAAAGAGCAAGAGACAAGAATTGCAAGGAAACAGGCTCTGGGATGACCAATGTTCTCTAGGAACAAAGACCAAAAACCCCCAGCTAGCTGCAATTTTATTAGTCAGTATAGTGGGGTACAGTGCTTTTTCTGGAACAGCATAGAAATAGTGGTTGAATGGGAAAGTTTAGCATCATAAAGGTGATAAGGTACGATTCCTCCACACACCACGGTACTAGTTCTTCCTGTATGGTCCTCAGCCGACTTCATCCTGCTCTGTGAGTGTCATAGTCTCACTGGCCATCAAGCTCTCAGTGGTGACCCAGAGATTGGATAGTGACCTAGAGGAGATTGGATTCCACATTCCAAAACCGGCCCACAAGACAGTGCAAAAGGGCCTTGGACAGATACTATGCTGATTTATAATTTGTGGTCCCCAACAGATATAAACTTTATATAATCAGATATTATAGTCTCCCCAGTTAAGAATAGAACAAGAAGATAAGTGGAGACTGGACTCCTTAATCTCTTCTAATTCTGGATTTAGTGTTTTCTCAATGGTGTCCATTTCTTTCAGATAGGTTATGCCTGTTAATTTTATTTTGGTAGACTGATAGGTAAAATAATTTACACTTAAATATTTTGAAATTCAAAGCTCAATTTTAGTTACTTAAAATTTAATATGTTTGACAAGTTAGTTATAAGTGATGGGAAATAAATTATACTTCAATGTTTAGATTCTTAAACTCTGTATTAATTGCTGGTAAGCCAAAATAGCTTTTAGGCTTCAGTTCTGTGTTGTGTTATCCAGATTCATTTTTTTTCTGGTTTTTGGTACAACCACTGAATTGATTATGTGGATTGGTTTTGTGAGATTTCATGGTCACATTTCGTTTCATCAGTTGTAATATAGATTGGTACCACGTCAAAATTTGACAGCTGTGCTTTATAAATTTCTAGTAGAAAATGATATAGGATCATTCACTGCTGAGTATGCCATGAGTTAGAGAAATTGATGGCCCTTTGCATTTCATTTAGTGGTGACATTGTGAATTAATGTGTTGTGGGCCGCCTTCTTTGATTTATGGCCATTGGCAGGAATATATGATACTTGTGATGAAGTTCTGAAATTGATCACTATAGTATTCTAATCAGTTTATTGTGTGTTCTTGGTAAACCTATCTGACAAATACACTTCTGCGTTATTTTTAATGTCTAAGTTTACTTGCCACATTTAACATAAGAAGAGATGAAATGTCCTGAGGGTAAAGGGCACTGAGATGGATAATAAGTCCCTGTCCCAGTGATCTGTTTGCACAATTGCAGAGCAATCACACCTTGGTCTGCATACTAGAAAGAAACATCTAGGTTAATTAAGATTCTTGCACAATTGGTCAGGAGTAGGATATTCCTTGCAATGAATAAGAGGGTATTTAGCTTTATTTATGACCCTGAAAATGCATCTTTTCATTCTCAATTGTGAACTGGTTACCACAAATGTTATGTTCAGAGCACCCTTAACCATTATGGTAACAATGATGTAGCAAGACAGGACATCACTGCCAAAGCTACACCACAGATCTATCATCTATTTAAATGTAATTGCGGAACCTTTTTATTTACTTTCAGAAAACGGTAACTTACAAGTGAATTATGGCTTTCAGTTTTACTGTTACAAATGCATTTTGATGTAGATGATACAGTTGAAGTTTTGGCACTGAGAAAACACTAAAATTCTTGCAGCTTGCTAATTTGCTAAGAAATTGCAACAGGGATAAAATACATTTATTAATATGTAATATTGGGCAAATTTTATGATCCTGGAGATAGACAATATTATCATACACTTGGCTGGCTAAATATTAATTTTTTAAAAAAATTAAGATTTTTTTGATTAAATTTTTGATTATGGCTATTTTATATTTAATTTTGATTTACTTCTACATAAATAATTTTTTTGGAACTGAAGTATTTTTCAATCCTAATTTAATCCTAATATTTTCAATCCTAAAATTTTTAATCCTAATATTTTTATAAGCAAGTTAGCATTTATTTCATTTCAAGGAAGTTTGAAACATAAAGATTTACAAATATTATCTTCTTTCAGTTTTTTTTTTCATTTTGAAGGAAGTAAAACAAGACAAAATAGTCAGAAAAATATTGGATTTTGAAAACAAGATAGTAGGAAATCCCCCATAGTTGCTATATTACATATTGTTATCCTCTAAATAGATGCTCATTGGCTTTAGAATTCCTAATTATTTTTTTTTTTAATTACAAAATATCTTTGTTGAGAAACCCAAATTTAGTATGGGCTTAAAAATGTTTGGTTTTTCCTGTATTTCTCAATTTACTGGTATTTTCTTCACTGAGATGATAATTATTTTAAAATGGATCACATATTAGGATGTCAGAGTAAGGCAGTATCCTTGAGACATGGTAGATATTAGAGGATCCTAAAAGAAAAAGTTTCTCATCTTTTATCTCTGTAAATTGTCAGTGTGGGACTCTGTTATTGACAGGCAAGTATAAAAGTGAAAATTCATACCATGGAATCATAACCTGAGCATATAAGTTATCTAAATTTATCATCTAACTTTGGGCATCTTTGGCTGGGCATGTAGCTCACTGGTAGAGCATTTACCTAGCAGGCATGAAGCCCTAGGTTCAAACCCCACCACTACAAAAAAAATAATAATTAAATTGAGAGGAGAATGAAACATTGCTAGTAATTGCAGTGGGAAAGCAGGCATAAGTTAATTTGTCTTGGATGTACAATCTATATATAAATTTGATGTATCAAAGCTGTTTGCCCTAATGTATGCTCAGATCAGTATATTGAATAAAAAGCTTATTAAAGGCAAATGAAAACTTTGAGAGCAGCATTATGTCATTCTATGGCTATCAGAATTCAAAGACAGATCTGATAAAAACTTGCATGGTTAATTTCTGGAAAATGGTTTAGCATAGGAGACAGAAAACTTGATTGACAAAATTCTGTCTGTAACATTTGTTGGGTCCCCAAACAGTCAGTGTTTTGTCTTTATACTTTTATCCATGATATAACATAGCACCTAATCTTTATTTTTGGGATGATCAAAATGAGTTAATATGCATGACATGCTCTGGAAAAATAAGGTTTAAAACTGCATAAAATTACCATTTTACATTTAAGTCCTCATGAAACATCATGAGTCACCTTTTGTGGCTATAACCCCATCAAAACACTGAGACAAAACAAAACTAGTATCTTCCCCATCTCAGTATTTTAATAACTAGTGATATATTAAGATTAGGAATAGAAACAAATCTATATATTCAAATTATAAAAATGTGTACAGATATAACTGTTCAACTCTGAAAACAGAGAATTTAGAGTAGCAAAGTTCAGATAGTTTATAATTAACATTAGAAGGTAAGCATGAAATACAGTTTTTTGGATCCGAAAGAAGGACTCTTCTTTCTTTTCTAAAGTTTGACCCTCTTGCCTAGACAAAGCATATTTGTGCCATATAAATGACCATTTGTTTTAGATTTAAGTGGATGGATATTTTCTTTTCTTTTCTCTTTATAACCAGGATCACAGACATTATGAGAAGTCTCTTTGAAGTTTTATGCTAAGTACTTTGCTGCTAAAGCTCTCTTTTTCCCCTGCTTTACTTATTACCTTTCCATTATGACAAATCACTGAGATCTCGTAGGTTTATTCTTACAACAAAAATATCATTCCCTTCTTTCCTTTTTTATTTTTATCTTTCTTTGATGAAGTTTTTTCACTTAGACGACCTTCACTTACACATGCCACATAAGCAGGATTATTCTTCCAAAGTACATCGCCTTGGTAATTTTGAAATATATGCTAAATACTAATGCATTTAAAGTAAAAGAAATCAGACCATTTTAAATTTACAGCAATTTTTTTTTTTAACGATATCAGGGATTGAACTTGCGACCGCATGCTTGCAAGACTTATGCCGCTGGGCTAAATCCCCAGCCCAATTTACTGCAATTTTGCCTTTCTAACTTGTCACTGTATCCACCAGTTTCTTTGCATATTATTAAAAAAATGCTAAGTTGAATCTTCAAACTTATTTATGCTATTTACAATACTAGAGTCAATTTATTTTTGTAAGTTTTTTATTTAAAGAGAAAAAAGAAACAAAACAGAAAAAAGGGTAGCAACAAATACAGAATTCCAAAGGAAAAAAGGAAAAACAAAGGAAAAAATTAAAAGCACTAAGAAATCACTGGTTGATAAATTACATATTGTCATCTTGGATGTAGTTGTTCATGTTACAAAATTTAAGGGTACATAGTAGGCATTCAAACAGTGAGACTGCAAACAGTTCTGTAGAGTCAACTTATAATATGCCCACATGCACATTAGTAGGTGGCAACATTGCAGTATTAAAAAGTATCTTTATTTATTGTTTATTTTTCTATGCTCATGCTCTTCAAAAGTGCATTTATTTTATTCTCCTGTCATTTATTGAAATTTTGGACCATGTCTTGTTTATCATAGATGGTATACTCAGTGACTAGATTTATAGTTCGTATTATAAATCTCAGATACAAAATTCTGAAAATGAATAAATCAGAATTTTCAATTTGATTTACATATTAGGCAATATTTGCCAAATCATAAAATGAACCAAAGTTATCATACCACTTAAATAAAATTATATAGTTCCTCATTATAAACTTTTGTGTAATAAGGCTTCAGAATTTAACCGCCATTACTAAAACTTAAATTCATTTTCTGAAAGATCAGTGCATTAGTATCAAAGTATATTAGAAATTTAAAACAAATTGAATCTAATGGAAACTAAACATAAGCAATACTGTATTCTATTAAGTTGGTATAAAATATTTTCCAAAATTTTCAGAATTCTCCTTGAATTGGATTGAGGAGACAGTTATTTCTATGAATTTTAGTCTCTCAAGTTGCTGGTGAATCAAATTTTCAAGGTGTAAATGTGACTGAGAATTCTTTGATTTCTGTATGTTATTTTTGGTAGTGACTATATTTTGTTAACTTTGCATCTTGGAGAATATGATGGTTGCTCAGAAAACACTTGATGAGTAAAGTTGTATCATTTCCAGATACCCAAGGGAATATGCAATGCTGGTTATGATTTCTACTGCAGTTGCTTCTTCCTTGAAGAAAGACATCAATTCTGTGATAAAATTTCTACATATAAGCTTGAATATTAGTGTAGTTATACCTGTCCACATGTTTTTACCTGTAATGATTTATTTTATTGCTTTTTTATATTTTTTATCCTGTCACTATACATCAAAAAGAATAGAGTGTAAAAGTACATTGTCCTATGAAACATCACTTTTTAAAAAATTAAAAGTATAATTAGTACTGACCTAAATAATAAAATAAGGATTGCAGATGTTTTGTTAATTACAAACCAAATAAATCAGATGCCCACTGTGGTTTCTAACACACAATTAATTCTTGGTTAATGTACATTATCATTGTGCATCTATGAGTGACCATATTTGAAAAATTTCCCTACGTAACCAATGATAGGATAAATATCAGTGAATTTAGCACTCAACCAAACAACTAGATAGATAATTAAAATCTATCTCCAAATTGCTCCTGCGTCATGCCATCTGTGTTCTTTTCCCCAGAATTATCATGAAATTTTTATCTGTAATTTATTTTTTTCCTTTTAACTCAAAAATAAATGTTTAAACCATATATTCTGTAGTCATTAATTTTGGGTTTACAAATGTAGTTCAATATACATTAGAATTAAATAATTACATGCATGTAATTAATGCATTTAAAAATTCTACAAATATTCTATAGTATCAGGTGTTTCATTAGGCCCTGTGAAGTGAACAAAAAATTGATAATATTTCAATCTTATAGGGATTTTCAGTCTTTTGGTGATAATAGACAAATAAATTTCATTATGAGATTTGACAAATCAAGGACTAGTAAAAGGCTTGAGCTGAGTCTTGCAGAGTCAGTAAGATTTTTGTAACCATTCTAAACTTTTTCTTTGTTTATGAGACATATAGAAATGGGTAGAAATTAAAGCTGGAAAGAAATGCAGAGACCAGATGGTAGAGGACTTTATGAGCCATACAAAGTGTCTGACCGCCACTCTGTTGGTTATAGAAAGTGCAGGAAGGTTTAAAGAAGTTGGAATAAATGATCAGTTTTCTTATTTAGAAAAATTACCCTAGTAGTGGCATGAAAGACACATTACAAGTGAGAAGTCAAAGGAGGCCACAAGATTGTGGTCCAGGTACCAAATGTTTAGGATTGATCTAAGACAGAGCCAGTGTTGATAGGAAGAAGTGAGAGATTTATAAGGAATTTAGAAGAGAATATCAAGACTTGTTTACCAGTGTGAATGATTGGTGGGAATTCTGCTGAAAGGTGAAAAATTTAAGATTTCCAGATTTCTGGATTGGATTAATGAGTCACTGTTTTCACCATTAGCCCAGTCTAGGGAATTTTGTGAAAAGAGAAAGTTTAATGAAGGAACAGGTGGTGCTGTGAGCAGGGATCTTAGTCTAGGACTGATGAGTTTTCTACAAACCATAGGAGAGTACCCAAACCTATAGTTTAAGACACTATATTCAGAGTTCTGGAAAACTCAAAATGAAAACGAACTTAACTTCAAAAGTTTTACTTTCAGAGAAAGAAAAATTCAAGCATCTATGCACCACTGAGACAAGTGCTATGATTTCCCAGAGAGCAAGATATCTTTTGATTGGAGTGGTGGATTGAGTCAGGCTGTGTAAGTGGGTTTTTGAGACTCTCATAGGTGGATCCCAGTAGTTTAGCACTGATGGCCATGAAATAAGGGAGGCTAGGAGACCAGGTGAGTCACGACAGAAAGCAGCAAAGTACAGAGGTAGGAAGCAATTAATGTATTACATTTAGTTTTCAGTCCATTCTGACTACAAAATAAGGTTTTAAAAAAAGGCTACTGAATGACGGTTCTGAAATAAGAGTTGGGATTGGGTTCCAAAGAGCCATGGGTACTAGGTATTATAGATTATTTAGCTGCCAACTGCATGGAGAAGTGGGGCTATAAAATTAATTATAGTTTTAAGGATAAAATGATCATATCAGAATTTCACTGGAGGAAGATTAATGAGGTACAAATATATGGCGAAGACTGAGGAAATAGAAAAAGCCTTTGAGGATCCTATTGAGGAGAATTTAGTATTATAATAATCCATGAAGCAAAACTGAAAGCCATACAGGGCAATAGAAAAGAAGAAAATGATGGATGGAATTTCATGTTATTTTCAAATTAAGAATGGAAGGGGAGGAGTGAGCCCAGGATAGTTCTCTGAATTTGGATCAAACACTTACAGGGAAGGCTGTAATGGGTGTATGGAACTGGGATTATCCTACATGACTGCATGTTAGAAAAAGATTGATAGGTCTGGATTACTAGGAGGAAATTATTTATATGGGAAGGAAAAATTGTTGAAAGTAGCAAATGCAAGAAAGATAAAGCCTAAAAGAAAATGATGCCATTCATTATTATCAAATGAATGGGTTTACTAAACCTGTAGGTCTGGTGCAATGACTAAAATGGGGCATGCAATTTTCTCTTGATAAAATTACTGCACTACAAGCTTCTTTTTAGTTCCAGTGTGTGGAACATCAGATTCTGTGAGTTGTAGAAATTCCTTTAAATACTGAGGAGTGAGGACACAGAGGTGTTGTATACAAAGATAGCTTAATCTGTAAATAAATGGCAATGGTTATGGCGGTGGGGGTGGTGGTGGTGGAGAGGAGCTAAAATAATGCTGAAAATAAAATGAGACCCTTGGGTGAGAGGTAAAACAGAGATGAAGGCATTGCTGTGGCAGATTTTCACAGTCCTGTTGTATCTACGGGGAAAGGAAAAATGGCAAAAGAGAGAGGAAGAATAAAGTATTTGACGAAGGGCCTGTGACTGGACTCAGCCTGAGCAGTAAATTATCAGGTGAGGTTTCTCTTCTGAGGATGTAGGAGGATTGGGAAGGAACTGGAAGAGTGTGAATATCTGTGGGTACTGCTTTCAGACAGGCAAATGTAAAAGAGGATGCACCTGAATTGCCAAGCAGCAGTGAGGATGAATATTGCTTTGTGTCCACCCTTCCTGGCCTATTTCTGTTATTTACTTTAGCAGATTCTCTTTGTCTGTTGTTTGGATAGGTGAACATCATTTTTCTACAACCCTTTTTGGTGAGGTTAATAGTGGCTGGAAAAAGTAGTTACATGTAGGCCCAGTGTGGAGCAAAAGACATCTGATATAGCCTGGAAGGAAGATGCTGTTTAATCAATTGCAATTCATTTAGGAAAACTGGTATAACTAAATTCTCAGAGAGGATTTTCTTCACCACAGTTTAACATCAGCTTAATCCAAATTACCATAGTCAACAATTTCCTAGCTTTTGATGAAGGGGAAAGGAATACAGAGTGAGAAGCCCTGGGCCAACACTCTGATTTTATCCAGGTTTAGTGAATCCAGTGCATAGAAAGATGAAATGTTTTAAAATATTGTCTATATGTATAAATCGGAAAGGTGACCTCTTAGAGAATTATTTTTTTTTTTAGTAAAGAATTAACACAAGAATGTAGAACATGGCAGTGGTGACACATGTGATGATTGTCCTTTTTCAAACTGTGTAAAGATAATCTTTAGCAGAATTCTTAGATCTCTTCTGTCATCAGGCGTCTATATAAACCACCTTTCCTTGGAATCACAGCTGGGAAATTTGAGCAGGAGCAGGGGCATACAACACTGCTTAGCACCAGCAGATCTCCAGTAACTGGACTTCCAAACCATGCTGAGTCCTTATTTCTTGAATACCAAACTGAGACATGTGTAGCGTTTAACAACAAAATACAGTCCTTGGATAAAATCAAATTCTCAGAATGTAGACAACATACAATCTGGACCCATTCCACCTGCTTTCGAAAACTTCCAAATATTTACTTTCGTCTCATTTTGTCCTGTGTTGTGTTTTCACTCATAACACATATTTTGCACCAAAAATAATTTAGTGGCTTAGTGGGAATAGAGTCATAAATGAGGAGAAAATGGAGAAACTGCTGGCTGGTGGGGCAGCCCGCGATTAATAAATTGTGCAACACGTGACTTGGCAGCTCTTTGATTCGCCAGCAGAGCCCCCTCCGTTGTAAATTCTAGTTGGCTTTCCCATACATTATTATGTGGATTCCTTATAACCACTTCCCTTTCTGATTTTCCAGAGACAGGGTATAAAGTTTCCCTAAACGCCAATAAAATGTGAAATCTTATCCATCTCTTCAGGCTGGCTTTGTGTAGTCATCTTCTAAAATAAGAACAGCAAACGTCTTAAATGTTGCTATTTTCTATTTTTATGTTCATTCAGCAGTTACCATTCTTCATAATATCACCATCTTCATTTCAGCAACTCATTGTTAAAATTATTGGCATGAGCACGGAAAGAAACTACATATTTTCTTTTCATCTTAAAAAACCAAATTGATTTCTCATACCACTGTGAAGAAAACTCCACATCTTTCAAGTACTATACATTATACACTAATTTTTTCTACCTAATAAAAATCTATAGATGAGTAATCTTGAAATAAGTCCAGTAGCTTCAAACTCTTTAGCACATAATCTTAATTTGCTGACATTTTCCTGAAGTAACACAGCAACACCGAGGTTCAAATGTTGATTTTGTTTACATAGCCAGAGCATATTCGTCTTTTTTGGAAGCAACAAGTTCAAATATTATTACTAACTGTGATACATTAAATAAAAGGGATGCTATACTATACTGAAACATTTGTTGACAAGTTTTTAAGGGGTGGATTCCAGTTTGAGCAGTGGAAGAGTGGTGGGATATAAATAGGTTTCATCGTGTGCAGAGTCTTCTGAAAATAACTCCATTTTCTTTTTTCTTTTCTTCCTTTTTTTTTTTTAGCATGGAACTTTGGCAAGAAGAAGCCTAAAATATATACATAGCATTACATCATTTGTATTAAATCATTTTGTGTTTTGAGGTCCTTCTAGATTCAGGGAGTAGAAATTAGTTAGAATGAAAAGATAAATTGTTCAATATGTCCCAGAGCCTCAGAAACCATGTTTCCCAGTATCAGAAAAAGTTCATCAGACCTGCAGTATATAGGCTTTGAATTTTTTGAGGATTGCCTTGGAATGAAACTGCAATAACAGGACTTGAGGAAGTTTAGTAAGTTTGAGATGAAGGGAATGCAGCTTTATTAAATTTTGCTTTTTACATATCTCTGCAAAATGTAAGTCATTTAGGTCATATTTTGAAGTGTCTAATGTCTCTTCACTTTTGTGCTCATAATATGTTCTTCTCAAATTAGACCTGAACATTTCACTGCTTGTGCATTAGGGTTTAAAGTTAAGGAGCAATATGCAGATTAGATAGATTTCTAAAGAAAGTATTTGTAGATATGGTTTATTTGAAATTATTTGATATGCTTTATTTATAGATGTTTTATTTGAAATTTTATATGAAAATTAAACTAATTCATATACAAATGGGTTTCTGGCTATTGATGAAAAGATCAGGTCTGACAATACCATAGGTAGCTACCTGATGTCAGTGTTTGCCTGAGCTGAGTTTTGGGGGTCTCTGTCATGTGAGCAATGGAGTTTCCCTTTACTATTGGCCCTACTGCTGTCTCCACTTAGCTCGTGAGCTCATGACATGGAACTTTTTGACTTCCTGGCACAGAATTTGTGACTGCTGCACCCAGAAGATCAGTGTCTGCTTTAATCCTACACCCAAGCCCCTCTAGGTTGCCCACTGAACCTGTGCTTTCACCTTCATCTTTCATGATCTCTTTTTATTTATTACTTTTTTCCTTATATTTATCACAACCATGTTAAATAGATCATTTTTAGTGATTTTTATAAGTTCCCTCCTTTGCAAACACAGCCACAAATGCTTCACTTGTGTGTGCCATTTCCATTTCTTTCCTTATTATGTTTGAGATCCTCCTGCCTCTGCCTCTTCTCAGCCTATTTAAACCCTGAGAGTAAAAGATACAACTGAAAGACCACAGACATCTCTTTATAATGCCGCTATGGATGAGGCATTGTGTAGGATGCTGCTGGAATCCATTCTCTCAAGGAGACAATAGGATCTCTGGGAATACAACACATAAGACATAAAAATTAAGATACACTAAGTAAAAAAATCACTAGAGTGACAGAAAAGATATAATAAGGCAGTAAAACCAGTGGCGCCATAGAAACCTGTAGGAATTGCCCATATCATCTGCATCTCCTTACAGTAGAGACTCAGACTCCTGGTTTCTGCCACGGAACAGAAATTGTATTTATTTCAAGAGTGTCGCCAAAATCTTAATGCTAAGAATGTATTTATTTATATTTAAAGCAAAACATAAGAACCAATGCAATTCATATAGCTTGTATTTAAATTTTGCGCATATTTATACATGTAAAGAATATATAACGCACATTTATGAGAAGCTAATCTTGGTTAAAAGCATGTATACGCAATTCATGTTTTTTCCCAATCTTATGGTCTGTGGTTCTCAAACATTTTGCATTTTAAACTTTAGTAATGTTAAGAACAGTCACGGTTGTTTTCTTATCATTTCACATAGCAAAAATGCACTGTCATTTCCTTAGTATATCAGAATTTCTTGAGAGCTTATTGTTATGAAAAACATGTTTTTCTACAAAATATAATTTTTTTCTTCTTTCCTGTCACACTATCAGAAATGCATCTCTTTGCCTAGACTAGTTAAGAAGAAAGCTATCCTGCTGGTAAGCAACTTAACTATTAAATAAGACCCTAGGGCTAAAGGTTAACAGGCATAGCTTCAGCAACAACATTGTATAATAGATATGTACCACACGTATTAACCTAAGCACCCTGTTATATTCATCTTATTGAGTGAATTTTGTTTTGATTTTCACCATTCCCACCTAACAATCATCTTTCCTTTATATTCCTGCAACTGAGTCACTATTACCATCTTGAAATGAGTTTTCTCTGTTGGTCCTATTCACTTCAATGAAGTTATTATTTAATGAAAACCAGTCAGAAATAAGGTTTCAAGAGAGTTGTGCTTAGATAAACTGAATTAATACTGTTCTCTCTTTCTATTCTTAATTGGCTTTCATGAATTATTTTAGTTGGTGAAAGTGAAATAGCATCTATCAAAAGAATATAGTATAACATATATGGTGATCCATTTATTACAGCCAACCAAGTGATTAATAATTGCAGATCAATTAAGTGATATTATATACTGCAGGGTGTCAATGATGGCCACCCATCTACACTTGTTGCCATTGCTGATTAAAGGCATAAATGAGAATTAGGACGTTTATAGTCTTTCATGGTCATATTTATATACCCTGCAACAAACATTATTTCTTATTACTATTTTGATCAACACTCCTAGTTTAAAGGAAGTAGAATGACTGGTTGTATAGCTCAGGGGTAGAGTGCTTGCTTAGCTTAAGCAAAACCCTGGGTTCTATCCACAGCACTGCAAAAATTAAAACAAACAAAATGACAATCCACACACACACAAAAAAAATCTAAAAAACACCCTCACAAAGAAAACAGCAAAAAAAGAGGCTTAGGGAGGCAGAGAATGATCCTTACACTTTTTCAGGACTCTGCTGAAAACTTATCTGGACTTTGTAAATGCCTTGTTCTTGCCAGTTTGTTGCTTAGCAACAGAATCATTTTCTCCTTCCCCATTTGTTCTACTCACCTTGCAACCTAAAAGATCCCCCAAATTTGTCCCATATGTGCAAAACAAAGACAAGGTCATTCAAATTCAGAAGATTTCCCTAAGTTTAGGGATATATAAGGAATGTAGCTAAATGGTAATGTTATCCAGGGTAACTGAGTATCTGGGTAAAGTGGGCATTAAGTGGGCTTGAATATCAAAAGTCTATCAACTAGAATGGTTATTTTTTTTTTACCAAGATAATTTATTCAATTGTCCTTGATTTCAAATTTATTAGCAAATATTTTCCCTAGGTAAGGGGACCAAGGGGATTGTGTAGCTGTTTTCTAGTGAACAATTGAAAGAATAATCCTGTAATTCTTAAAAGTTGATGTTTAAAACAGGGACATAATAGAGGTTTTGCAATATTTCAACCCTTCTCCTGCTAATGGTATTTGTACAACTTTCACTTTATTTATAGAAATTTGTAATTATTTAAAAGCATAAAATAAAGATTTTAAGAAAAATATTTTATATTCACATGTTTACTCATTAAAATTTTCCTTTTTTCCTTTTTAATTCATTCTAAATTTCCAAGTTTCTCTAAACATTTCCTTGGGCAAAGGAGAATCTCCATTTCTGGTATAATGGTTAAAAAGGATATGAATGAAACATTCAAATATACAAACATATCAGTATAATAAGAAGGGTACTGCTGGTAAAGTTTCTTATGCAAATATTTGTAAATTGTTTTGTCAGAACAACAACAACCATCGCAGCAAAAGCTCCCATTGGGATAAATTTTAATTTGGGGCCACAGTACTGTGTAAAGCAGACTCACTGATAATTACAAATTAGGCAAAATTGTGGTTAGCTTAATGAAAAGGCTCCAAAGTGTGCCAGGCCAATGGCAAGAGACCTAAATGTAAAGACAGACAAGCTTTTCTTGATTACAGTGATTACATCATGGTCATTAGAATTTAAAGTAACTAACCCAAACACAGACTTCATATCTTCATTTGATAGCTGTAGTCTAGTAAATAGTGGGAAAGGATGTTATGTATGGATTAAGCTTGATGAAATGAAAACAGACATTCTTTTTGAACCTGTCTGGCAAAGAAAAGGAAAACTTCAGAATCAGGCAGTAAAGCTAACTTTTAAAGCACAGGCTCTTTGACTGAAAGGGGTCTGTGCAGTGTTTTTTTGGCTATTCTTTGTTTTATGGGGAGGCCACTACAATCACTAGCTCTGCAAGACTCTCTTTTCCATTTGAAATCTCTAGTCAAGTAAGATGTTTGAGACCTTTCTGGAACTTAAGTCATTTAGTATTTTCAGATTTTCAGAGCATAATGAGGTGCTAGCTGTGGTTAAATATTTATTTTCTCATCATATCTAATACCATTAAACATCAATGTGAGTTTTATCGCTCTAAATGTCAATCCTCAAAAGGTCCTCAAGGTCCTACCCTGCACTGCATGTAGATGGTTCATGCTGAGAAGACGAATGCTTTGCTGAGGGGAAAGGGATGCATTGGGTTACAGTTAGATTCCCAAACATGAAAGTAAACCCACTGGCCTCTGACGACCCTGAGCCCCACTTCATAGCACTACCTGTGGGAACATGACCTGCACAACAGTGTTTAGGTAAGTCAGGGAGATGAAGCAGAAAAACAAATGCATAGAACAAAACCCAGCACAAGTTCCTCTATATTACTTGTCTTGTGAACTGAAAATGCAACTTGATTTGAAAATGTAATTTTCTTCTTTTATCCTACCCTATGAAAATAAAGACAAAGAAGTGGACTAATGTAACGGCATTGTACAATTTTAACAAAGTCCAAATGCATAAAACAATACTTCCGGTCTGAACTTTAGTGAAACAGTCAGTGTAAGGACAAGAGCACTACATCTTCACTACTATCATCATCAAAAAGCATTTATTGAGTGTCTGGACTCATCACTGAAGCTACTAAGTTTTAAGTACTTAAGAAAAAATGAAATCTTAATGTAAACATAGCTCAAGTAACATGAATTGATATCAGCTCCTTAAATTGCACCTTAAAGAAAACCATTAGGTTGTTTAAAGAAAAACTATATGGCGCCTACATGTGAAGCTTGTGTGTTTTATCTCTCTGGTAAATAAGTGGTCTCATTTTCTACTTTATTGACATTTCAAATGGTGAGAGGGTCTCGCAAAAGTTTTGTAACAATTTTCAGATAAGGTTTTATTATCACAGAGAACAAAATACGGGTTTAAATTAATCTTCCAAAATGCATTTTCTTGAGCCACTTGGTTGCAAGTAAAAGGTAATCAGACTTGTAAAGTTTTATATTACTTGTTGTCCTATATTCTGCCACAGATTTTGCCAAGGAATTTTCCACATTGGCTAAGAAACATGCAAATACAATTCTATCGACAAGGGACTTTACACTGTGTTAAAATACCAAGAAGCAGAAACCCGAGTCTCTTTAGACAGAAGCCAGGAAGGTGTGCACGTGAGTGAGAAAGCATGGAAGCCTCAGAGAGCAAATGTTACGTTTATTTCAGTGCGCTGAGACCCAGCCGGTTTTGATTGAACTGTTTCGGGCTGGGACTGAGCAGGAACATTTCATCAAATCTCTGTAGGTGAGTCTAGTATTTAATCTTCTGGAAATTTACACACATATTTATGCCTTACTTTGCTTGCTAATTCTGATAGCCATGCATGCCATGGGACATACAGAAGCAGAAAAGGAGTCCTAAATTTCATTGAACTTGTTAGACAGTGGTATTTTTCAACAATTTGAAAGTAGAGTTCATTACATTATCCTAGGGAAGGGGAGGCCCAGCTTTTGGGATGTTCATCACTTAAAGACTGATAAATTGCATTGCAGATCATAAAAACTCTTGGCAATGAAAGGATAAATGTCAAGCTGGATCCTTGTTTCCAGAGATCTGAGTTGAGCTATCATAACATGTGTTTTCACATGGAGAAAAAACATACATGCACATATAAATACAGTTTGAAGGAAGAGGAGGATTTTTCTCATATGTTGATATTTGAATTTAAAGAAAATTCATGAAATGTTGAAAAAATACATATAGATGTGTGTTGTGGAAGGTAGCATCAATTCAGTCACCTCAGGAGTAGTTATTAATCCTGTTTTATTTACTGAATATTCTTATATAACCAAAGGAAAAGCTCTCAAGATTTGGTTCTTGATCTTTTCAATATACATACAAAAATATAAAGGGAATAGCATAAGACAGTATTAAGTAAAAATATGTTTAAATATAAGGCAGATATTTTCTATCCAAGACAGGAAGGACACAGGAAGTAAGGCTTGGAGAAGGGCTTGTAAAGGAACTGGCATGTGACTCAAAGACTCAACAAAAAAGTATTATTTAAAGCAAATTGGCCACCGCTTGTCATACATAACTATATCAAAAATGGAAGACAGAATGAGTCATGGCTAGCAGGAGTGACATGCACATTTTAGCCAAGTGATACTGGAAACAGAAAGTAAGCCAAGCTCATAGAATGATTTTATTTCCCCAGTGTTTTGTATTTAGACTAACATGCCAAAGATTTTAAAAAAGATATTATCTGTTCTTTCAGTTTTTTATTTAAATAAGATCAACTAGATAGAGTTGTGCAGAGTGTCTTGAGCAAAGTACACAGCAAGTTTCAATGACAAAAACAAATTAATGGCAATAAAAGGAAAACTTGCCAAGTCTTTTGTGGTAGTTTGGTATTTTCCATATTTTAGTAACAATAACATAGTAATGGTTATTTTGGAAAATGGGAAATACCACTTGTAGTCCCTCTGCTCAAACATAATATTTTTCATTTTAGAGGATGACCTCTCATTCTTGATTATCCTGTATGCAGAGAAATAATATTCCTCTCAAGAAATATTTAATTTTTTTCTTATAATAACATAACATGTTGGTCAGCTTTCCTGTTGTTGGGATAAAACCTGTCACCCATATCTTAAAGGAAGAGAGGTTTATTTTGGTTCATGGCTTCAGAGGTTTCCATCTACTGTTGGTTTTCTCCAATGCAGAACCTTCATGGCAGAGGGCATGGTGAAGAACAATCATTTAATGCATGGCATCCAGAAAACAGAGAGCAGAAAATCCAGAGAGGAAAGAGGGACCAGTTATAGTCTCCAAGGATGTGATCCTTGACCCACTTCTTCCAGCTTGACCCCATATTTTAATAGCCCATTCAGCTATGAACTTATCAGTGAGCTTGGCCATTGCTGAGGTCGGTGCACACACAGTTCAGTTACTTCTCCAGGAGTCTCTTGATTCAGTCAAGCTGACAATTCAAATTAACTAGCATGTAGAGTTTAATAAAGTCTCCTTGTTGATTAAAATCAGAAATCCTACTAGCGAACAAAACTGCAGGAGTTTAAGTACCTAAATACCAAGAATATAAATGATAGAAACATTAAAGTGACTTATAAAAGCATTGGTAACAGTGGTACCAATCACAGAATGGGAGCTGGTGAGTGAACGAATCCTGAATTTCAGCGCTGGATATACTGACAGTATTGAAAGTACCTCAGAGACAAGTGGGCACATGAAATAAGATGTCTGGTCTGGAAATATGGATTTGATGGTATCAGAGGATTTCTGGATTAATATGAATTCAGAGTTCATTATGCTCCTTTTCATTATCTAAATGACTTCAGGAAAGTCATATAAAATAAAAAAGTTGTCTTTCAGAATTGTGCTATGGGTACAATTAAAATAGTAGTTATCTTAAGGATGTAACAAAGGTCAAAAATTTATTATAGAATCTTAATTGCTACTTCCCTCTCACTGAACATTTGCTGTGATGCAAAAGTTGGAACACTATCGTGGACCAACATAAGTTCATAGTATTAGTTTTAAATCTGGAATGCTCTAAAGTGGGTAGTTTGGTTCAATGCACAAAAACTCACCTATTGGCTTTGTATAAATCTCTTCTAAATTTGGTGGCTGAAAGAATAAAATAAAACACAATATATTTCACTTTGTATGTTCCCATTTCATTTTTCTTCAACACTATATATAAACTTTATGTCAAAAAACATGGTTAATGTGAAAATCTTTTTCTTGCAAAAGCTGTCTGAGAAATGAGTAATGAGAAAGTGTGATTTCTGTGCAGCTGGAATACACCTATCAGGAATGATACCTGATGAAATGTGAAGATCCTGATTAATGAAGAAGAGATTGAACAGGTCTGGAAATCCAAGATAACTTTGCACTCCAGGTTGCATCTGGAATCAAAGTACAGAGAGAAATGTTTTGCTTTAGCCTATGAATAAAAGAACTTCAGTTTCTGTGACTGCCCTTCTGGTATTTTTCACCAGCACCAAATTCATTAGCAAGATTAGTCCTTTTCTCCAAGCCTCTCACTCAAAATAAGTAAATAGGAGGAGAGGCTGGGCAGTAAAAGATCAAGGGACAGTATCTCTATTTTGAGCTGTTCTTAAATTATCCTGATTGGTCAAACCTAAACAAGCATTAAACAAGGGGCTGCACGACGAAAAGGTGAGCTCTCCCTAAACATCTCCAAAGTCGTGCTCTATTTAGGGTAGGAAAAAAAAACTTAATTGAGAATTTATCACATGAATTTAGATTTAAAATGACCCAGGAAAATCCTTTTGTTGCTTCATTTCCTCAATAATAGAAAAAAATATTTTTTACAATCTGTTTTATTGATTTACTTATTATCAAGACTTTCAGAATATGCAGAACTTGGTTTTTTAAGCTTAGTTCTTCTTAGTGCGCAGCATTACGTTAAAGGATGTTTAATGCTGAGTCATTAGGTGTTTGGTTGGACCATCCCACATTATATTGCTTGATATTGTGAAACTAATACAATTTCTAAAGGTTCAGCATTCATATAGTGGCAGTCAATTATAGATTTTAGGATAATTTAAGGTAAACAGAGAGAGAGAGAGGGAGAGAGAGACAGGCAGACAGAGACAGACAGAGGCAGAGAGACAGAGACAGACACACACACAGAGAATTATAAGAATTCATTTTTTTTAATTGGTACCGGGGATCAAACTCACGACCGTGAGCTTGCAAGGCAGACACTTATGCCACTGAGCTAAATTCCTGAACCTAAGAATACATTTTTCCAGAGGAAATTCTTAAATCATTGGTTTCTCAGAAGGTGCTTTTTTTTTTTAGAAACTGCTTTCTAATGATCATGTCATATTATGGTGTGTCAAGATTAAAGAATTTACAAAAGTGTCAGAATAATTCATGGTTTGGTTAAATGCATGTAATATAAATTAAGTATTAGATACAAATGATGATAATGATAATGAACTAGCAGATACTAGAAGATATCATTTTAATGTTATATTTCATAAACATACTAGTTAGCAGTGTTGAAAAATAATATAACTTACTTTGTGAAATACCATATTATAGTGTCATTCCTCTTTCTAAACATACTTTCATTTGTCCACAGGTAAATTCCTACAAATTCCTATTATTATTATTGAGAACTAATATTTTTGTAAGTATATAGGGTACATTGATTGTATTGTGATATGTTGATTCATATGTACAGTGTTGAATGATGAATCAGAATAATAAGCACTTTCATCTCTTCAAATATTAATTGCTTTTATGTGTTGGGAATTTTTGACTCTTTTTCTGATTAGGGTAAAATATGTCATAGGCCATGTTAACCTATATTAGCCCTACTAATTTATATACAACTAGAACAAATCCTCCTTTTTAACTGTGCTTTGATGACCCTTATCTAACTTATTTCTGGCTTGAGTCTCCCTCCCCTGCCAACTTTTCAGATCTCCAGTGAATACTGTTACACTTTGTTTTTTCTGTGAGATCAACTTTTTAGTTTCCACAAATGACAGAGAACATGTGGCAGTTATCTTTCCATGTCTGGCTTATGTCACTTAACATTGTGACCTCCAGTTCTACCCATGTTGCTGAAAATAACAGGAGCTTTTTTTTGCTAGTGAGTAATATTCCATTGTGCATATATAACACATTTTCTTTATTTATCCATTTAAGGCATTTAGACCTATTTCAGATCTTCACTATTATGACTAATTTAGCAATAAACATGTGTGTGCAAGTAGCTTGTTAGTATAATCATTCATATCCTTTGGATATAATGATTTTCCTCTTTCTCCATTTCTTCACCAGCATTTGTTATTTTTATTTTTGGTGATATTGATCACTAAAGTGTTTTTCATGTACTTGTTAATTATTTTTATGTTATTATTTGTTGCTGCCCTTAAATAGTTTGAGTTTGTTTTTAGAATTCAAAGTGTTTGTAGAGTTATAGTCATTACTATGATTAAATAAAAATGAGCCATTTTCCCTATCTTTAGCAGTTAGTGTATTTCTCTCTTATAAATATTGTTATCATATAACAATAGAATTTCTTTACATTTGCTGCTCAAAAATTCTGAGCCAAATTTATGGCTAAATAGATTATAGTACTTTATGGTATTCTTTTCATACATTGAATTTGTTTTATTTCTTTTACTTTTATTTCCTTTTACATGTTCATTCTTAAATTTTATGTTTGTGGTAAACATGTCCTGTAACAAGATTTGTATGTAAGACTGCATACTAAATGTCATGTGCATATATTCCAAGACCGATAATAACTTTTACCACGAAAATAACTTGCATTTTAGGAAGCATTTTGCAAAAGCCACAAACTATTTTCTTCTTCTTGGTTGCTTTCTTTATTCTTTCTCTTTGGCTCACTTGTACATGTTCCTAAATGCAATATTCTCAATTATTTTTTAATTTTTTGATAAAGTTGACAGGTAAAAATCTCATTTTGTTCTTAATCCTGCTACAGTAGGAACTATTTTTATCTTCATGTTACTGATGAGAAAAATGAGATTTGACAAACTAAACAATGCAAAGTTATAAGTGGTAAGAGTCCACTTAAAAACTTTGAGTTCCACGTTCTTGTGAAAACAGGGCCTTCAGGAAGCATAGCAGTTTTGTGTTGCATGAAGGTCAACAACTTTGGTTAATTCTGTCACTGAAAGAGTATTTTTCCTGCCACTGGAAATCACTTAATATCAGTTGTCCTTCATTTTAATATACAAAAGGCTAAGAAAAATGTGTCTGTATGTGTATGTATGTGTGTAAGCACGTGCACACACATACACAGGGCAGATTCGAAAGAGGATTTTATCAAAGTAAGCTCTTCACAGAGCTGAGGGATACTGTATACTGCTGGATATGATCTTCTTACTCTGAGAAATTTTCCTTCATAACTGTGGGGAAAAAGTGCCTGGTGCCAATAATAAGCCCTTGAGTGTAGATCGTTGTTTAGTTTGTTAATGCAGGAGTGGGTTTTTAAAATTATGTTTAATGAGTTGGGGCACAATGATGTGTATACTTTTAGGTTGGCATGAGCTCTCTTCAATGGCATTAGCAGATTGAGATTTAAGGTTTTACTCTCAAAATAGAATCAGTGTATGTCTAGAATGGGTAAAATTTTAGTAGTGAGCATATGTAAATATTGTATTTATGTCACTTATTTAATAGATGTGGTGGCAAAATTAATTTGTCAATGTGAGCAAATCTGTGCTTTCTTATTTCTTCTTTACCTTCATAAGGAACTTTCCCTTCTGTTCCTACTCTGTCTTCATGAAAGGAAGTTTATGTTCCCTGGAGTATAAATAATTCAAAGAGGTTCATTTGAGGTCTGTGGAATCTCTCAATCTCTTCTTAGGTTATTTTTATTTGGCTAATTATTGTAAATAGGAAATTGATCTTTGAAATTGGAGCAAGTTTTATAACTTTATCTATTTACAAAAGCCAGAAGTCTCTGAATGATCCTACCGTTTGGTCTTATAAGTGGCTCATGAACAGCTATAAATTCTCCTCTCATCAAATGTTCTGTAGATACATTTTCCTGCCACCCATGGTCAGTTGATAGCTTATTTTTTGTAGGAGCTCATGATACAGATTTGCAAGAGCAGTAGAAGGAAAAAGAGTCAATACTTAAAAAAACCCTAGAAAATATGGATTTTCCACCTGCATAACTGTGAAACATCTATTAATAAAACTGTAGTATGAGACATCTAGTGAGGATTCTGGGATAAAAAGTTACTGAACTGGAAGTCAACAACCTAAATTCCTGTTCTAGTATAACGACAAAGTACCCTATTGCCTTGAATAAGTCACTAAACTCAAAGAAAGTACTTTTCATTTTTTTAAAACAAATTCCCTCATTTTTAGGGAGTCTTCTTATCCTAATTTTAATGAATAACACCTTATTCCCAAGCCTTGTTTCTTACCAGAAACGTGTCTGTTTCTGTTTCTCCTATTTGAATGTTTGTCACCTTGATATAAATTGAGCACTGAGTATTTGGCTCACTTAGCCATACCAGACAAAGGGTTAAATTTATTAAACTGCATTTAGTTCTTTGAGCAACATTGTAACCATCATATCTGTTTCATAAGTGTCAATTAGTATAGGAGGGACAACAGATTTTTCCCATAAATATTTTATACACCAGAGGATATTTTTTAAAAAATTAGCTACTATACAATTGGAAAATATGGTGGTTATTTTTATGCAGTAAGTTTCACCTTTTAAAAAAACCAAAAGTGGTAAAAAGCTGAACCTAAATATAGAAGAATAACAATGGAATGATTTTAAAAAGATGACTTCTATGTTGATTTTGGTTTTTATTTATGAAGGAATTTGAAATCGCATGAAGTGGCTTAAAGGTAATTATCTGGAGAAGTTTAAATTTTATTTTAATAAATGTATTAGTAGTTATTCATTTTATATTTCAGGTTATTCTCAAGTAAAAATGTTTTAAAAAGTTAAGCTTAATAAAATTATTTTCAGTTTACTTCTATCATATTCAAAAGTTACAACTTAATTGTCAAAGCAGTGGTCCTAAAAGCGCACATATGTAGCGTCCCGTAAGGTACCTTATCCTTACTTTCCCATCTGCCTCTGAAAAAGTTAGACTCTGGACTGCGACATTCACTGAGATTTGAATTTCTAAATCAAGTTACTACAATATGTTTGCAAATATTCTTTCTCAACTCTGTTGAAACTCTAAGTGAATATTCAAGAGCCCTTCACCAGAACTTTGAAAAAAAATACCTTTTATAGTTTTTCTTAAATCTTGCATCTGAGTTTTGTCCAGGAAAGGAAATAGATTATACCTTTTGATAGTATAGGAAGAAAATATCACTATCACAACTTGAAATCAGTTAACAGGAACTTTCTTTGGGGCACAAACATTAAAGTACAACAGAAATTTAATTATGAGGAGATTTTCCACTTGTCAGAAATACTTGCATTAATGTCAGTAACAACTACAAGAAAGAGACTATTGTCTGGCATTGAAAGAAAGGCAAAGATGGAAAAAGATCCCCTGGATCCCTGTTACAGACACATCAAAGATATATTGATTATTTAGATTTTCCTTTGGATAGTCCTAAATAAAATATTGAGTAAAACTGTTAAGGTAGTGCTCATTCGTTAGTGTATCCTCTCAATTGTTAGTGTTCCACCATGGAACTTTCAGGGCTGCTGTTTGTCCTTCTGGTCTGGTCAGAAAGAGGTCACTGAGCATATAATATTTATGAGGAATGTAACGACAATGTTAAATATCATTAACGTCTTTTATGGATTCTTCTTTTGCTTTTCACCTTTGGCGGTAGCCAATACTTAATGGAACAAGCTTCATGGGGTCTCTTGACAGATCCTGATTTGAAATTTATTTAGAACCTGCATTAAGGGTCAAGAACAATAGGCAGTCTCTAGTCAATCAAGTAAAGTTTTCTAATGTTGGGGTTGTAGGTCCTTTTGTTATAGGGAACAGAAAAGTGTATTCATAAAATATATGTAATGTAATGAACCAAGAGTGATCTCATGAATCAATCTTTGTTGCTTTCCTAGCATCTCTTGGAAAGAAGGGAGTATTTTACAGAGCTCTTCCTGTGTGTAAAACTCTAACATACATTATTTACCTGTCCTCTCAACACTTTCATGATGTGAACACAATTGTGCTTTTTTGGAGGCTTCAGGGAAGTAAAATGCATTTCTTCAGACTATTCAACAAGAACACAGTGGAGCCATTTTCAAATGTGGGGCTCATGCATGTAGCTACATAATTTTTCAGTGGCTTTGGTGGACAACTTGAAATATTCTCCGTGACAAATTTCAAGGCTAGAATAATAAAGGTAAAGATTTTATCTAGTGTTTTGCAACCTATGTACCATAAATATCTGGGAGGGATAGCCAAGATAGTATAAGGAATCCTTGAGTCTATATATAAAGCATTATGTATAGACAATAAAGATGTCACATAATTACTTATGAAATATAAGTATATGTCTTGAGAACAATATAGTATCAATTGAATTATTAATCATCACTGGAGTTGTCTTTATTATCATTTCCTAGTCAACTGTAATCCTAAATAATTATAATTGTAAACATCTGTGAAATTCAGCAGTATTATTACTAAAATATTATTAAATTATTTTGTTATTAAATTTGAAAGAACTCATCCTTGAAAATGCTGAGACCTGTCATTTTATGACATAGTGATTTGAAATTGCTTTACAAAATCATCCATTTGTACATTCATTTATTCACTAGTCAGCAAATTATCATTCATCAACTGTATGTTACTGTTTCCTATAACAGTAAAGAAAATGGACAAATATTGTTTCGAGATGCTCAAATTTTATTGTCATGTACTGTGATGTACGTGTTGCACAATAAACAGAACATTTTCTTGAACAAAGTTGGGATTACCTGAAGATTATTGCCTTGGTACATTTTTATGTAGAGTTGAAATGGCAAATGATTCAAATTATATCTGAGAAGTTCTTATCAGGGAGATTTTTGAAATTTGGACAGGATAGACTGTTGATAAGAACTGGCTGTATGCAACGCCTATTCTTCAGAGAATATAACCTTGGTGACACAACTCTTTGCAAAACTTAGTTTCTCAGAAGTAGTACAAAAAAAATAGCCTGAAGAATATGCCATCTGAGTCCATCCAGTCATCCCAGTGGCATAAAATTGTATCCCTGAATAAAGCTAGCAATCAGAAAGCTGTGTGCTTGGATTGTGTGGTTTTGGTAGTCCTTTTGAACTGTGTGACTAAACTGTACTTTGGCACGAGGCCCCTTGTGAACATGGTAGGGTAGCCACAGCAAAAACTGCTCTGTGGAACTCTGTGTGAAGCAGCATATTACTGAAAATGATACCCTCAGTGTTCCCCAGTGTCCCCTCTGTGAAGAACGATGGAAGAGTTTGGTGGGAACTTCAGTGTAGGAAAAGCTTGTTTCTTTGGGAGAGTTGGTATGGCTTTAATGTTGTGTATGGTTGTTTTTCATTTCAGTTTGTTTTGTAGAGGACTTAGATCTTTAATTCTTTTGCAAAAATATAAACATTTATATTTGTGTTCCCATTTCTGGCTGTTTCATTATATATGACCTTCATTTTCTCTATTTCTGGATTTCCCTAATTTAAAAAGTTTTATTTTCTCATATGGATTTCTACTGCAAGTAGAAAAGTTGCTTGCAAGTAGAAGTACTTACAGTTGTACTTGCAGAAGTATTTCTGGGAGAAGGTAGGCTATATATTCATTAATAAAATAAATAGAGTAAGAATAAGGAGAGATTTGAAGATGTCAAACAGTCTAATCTCCTGTGTTAAAGTCAGAACAGATTCATCATCATACAGTAAATGTAGATAAATACTGTAAGGTGATTATCTACCATATCCTTTAAAATTTTTCAAAACCAGCTCTGGAAAAATCCAGTTGAATATTTGGATCTTATCCAAATATTTTTTCTTCTCAAGGCTTCCCATTTGTGTATAGAATTCAAGTAGTGAAGAAGAGAGTTGGATAATGTATAGGTAATATTTTATTTGAATTTCACCCACCGCATCTTTAAGGACTTGAAAGTTTTGTAACCCAATTTAAGCTGGTATCTTTATTGAAAATAACTTTTAGAGAGAATAGTTTGAAGTCTGCTGATTTTCATTCTGTTTCCTTCCTTGTATGGAATGTTTGCTTATTTAGAAAAAAAACAGTTAAAAACAAACACCTAAATTTTTGAAACAAGTTATACTAAGTACGTAGAACTGTCTTCATTCTTTAGTCATGCTAGTCTATCTTCATTGTTAAAATCAGAATGTCAGACTCTACAGTCAGTTTTATTGGTTTATTGACTGTGGAGTTTTTTAAGTGACTGACACTCACAGGAGGTTGCTATTTGAGTTCATTGGGCTGAGGATAGTAGATCTCTTAAGAGAAATTTAGATTAGGAGATATATAGCTCTCACAGGTCATATTAAGCTGACTTTTCCCACATATGACTGCAGTTCTTTTCATAGAGCACAGTTCATACTCCTCTGAAGTCCCAAGGAGATTGTACATGTAAACAGGAATTTTCTCTTGTGGAGGAGAGAGGAGCTGAGCAGGATGTGAACCAGGCTAATAAAATGTGAATTTATAGGTGTTCTGCTTCTGAGCCCATTCTGTGTGTCTGTTATGACCAGTTCTACCTAATCCGTTCCCACTGCAGGGAGGTATTGTTCTTTTCTTTACTTTTTCTTTTTGTAAGTAATAAATACAAGATTTTGTTCTCTGAGATAATACAAGGATTATAGCGATCACAGCTGCCTGAAGCAGGCATCGTGGTGCTCAGGTGATTAGGAATAACCAAACTCCAAGTTGAACAGTCTCGTAGAGCTTGTTAATGTGGTATTTATTTCAGCTAGGTGTTTAAAAAAACTCACAGAAGTACCTTAACATGCTAGAAGTACCTCAACTAGAAGTACCTTACCATGCTTTTCCTAAATGTTTAATTATAAAACAACATGTTGTCTTGGTTGTTATTTGTGTGATTTTTAAGGATTTAAATTGTGCTGAAATCTTCAGGAACAATTAAGCAGTAGGTGTTAGCCCACATTAGTAAGGCAGTAATTTTAGGAAACTATCTATTTATTACCTAAGCAAACAGTTCTCATAGAAATAAATACTGAGCACAGCATTTCTCATACAGTCACAGAAAATAAATCATGTGGTTTGCAAAGACATTAAACATTTTCTCAAAGAGAAAAGGTTTTCAAAGTTGAAGTCAAATATTCCCGTGGAGTGATTCTTAAAACACGTAAGAATGTAAATGGCCCAAAAATTGACGTTAACTTCTTTTGACAATTTTATAATATCTACCATTACGATTCAAAACAGAGCAATAATTCCATATGAAAAGTTGGCTAGTTTGGTCCTTAAAAAATTTAGGATAAAAAGCCATGCAGGATGCTCCCACATAGTATTTCATAAAATTATGATTTGATCTGATCGTCATAGTCTGGAACATATTTTTCCTGGTATTTGGCTTTTTTCCTCTCACGCCTGAAATAAATTTTCTGGAGCCTGTGACTTTGCTATGTACTATATATTCAGAACAAAAATATCTTCCTCCTCCAGGGAATGACTGAGGCGAACGCTTCTTTACACAAGATATTTCATAGCCTGCACTTTTTCAGGTGCTTTTGCTTAGAAATGTCACTCAGTTCATTTTCATTTCTTACCATTTTTTAGAAAAGCACTAACATCCTCCTTGTTATCTTGTGTACTGACTCTTGTAAGTCAACTTTAGCCTACTGAAAGCACAAATCATAGATCTATCCAGAATGCTGTCACTTATTCTCTATTTCCTGTGGGTTTTCCTCTTAATTTTTATTTTCTTTCTTTTTTTGTTGCTTTTCTTACAATAGGCTATTTAGAAATTCTCAGTAACTGTTGAGTGAATAGAGAAAAATAGATGTTTTACATCTACCATCTATTACCTTTAGTTATAATTAAAAAATATATTTGTAAATGATAAGATCCTTGAGAACTATAATGCTGAAATCCTTTCAACGTGCCTATGTGTACACACATATACCTCAGCACAGTACTTTGCTTAGAACTTTTCTGTGGTATGCTGTGGGTGTAATCAAAGTAGAGTAGTTACATATTAAAACCGGGAACATATTGGTGCTGCATTTTAAATGTTCTGCTGCTCTTTCTTGCTCATACACTCATCAAGCTTTTATTGGGTCCTGTAGCACCAGGACAGTGGTAGTAAAAAGGTTAAATAGAGTTCCTGAGCCTGGGGCTTTGCCAGTCTACCTAGTGAGACAGACAACAACAGCAACAACAAATGGATAAAAATATTGCATGCCATTATCAATTAAATGGCCTGAAGAAAATGAAATAGAACCAGGGACTAGCAATGACCATGAATAAAAGGACCACCTTTCCCAGTAGTAGTCTTTTGGCAGATGTACCTGAGAGAAGAGGAGTTTGGAAAAACAACATGCTAGACAGAAAAGACAGCAAATGAAAGTATTCTGAGACCAAAATGTACATAGCCAGTTTGAGAATGAGCGAAAGGGCTGATGTGTGAGCATCCAAGAATGAGACTGAGAAGACTTTATTTTCTGGCACATTTCCACCTAGACGTTAACAGGCATCACTAGCAAATGAGACTGGGATTCCATGGGCATCAAGGTGGAAGGAAATTATCATCTGTGTCCAATGCTGCTGTGTTAAGAACGCCAATGAAGGGCATTAAAGAATGGTTCCATGGAGATGCAGGAGTGAATCTGTGCCTGGAGTTGGAGGAATAGACAATGAGAGTGCAAAACTGGAGAGAATGAGTAAAAACAGGTATTTTGAGAAATTGCTAGAATGGAACATAGAGATCTGGAGAAGTTGCTATAGGGGGTACTTAGGTCTTAGAGAATTTTTTGTTGGCCTGTTCAATTTTGAAGACAGTTAACATTGCAGCATATTCATGCATTGTGAAGAGAACAATATATCTAACAGTGAACAGTATGTTCTCTGCCTTGGAGTTAAGGATGAGAAGTTGTGTTTTGGTCACTGTCAGCTTGAGTGACATCATTCATATACACGCACGTGCACACACACACACATGCATACACACGCACACACATTCTCAAATGCATATTGGTTTAAGGTTCTGGAGATTGGCGCTAGTAACTGGCAGAGTAATTCAATACTGGTAGATGATATTACTTTTAAAAATTCCATTCATCTTACATCTGTGTGAAATCCTATTGACATGCTTGTGAAGTGTTTATTTATGTATTTCATAAATACTTTTCACTTAAAATGAAGCAATCCTCTACTCCTCCGACACTCTTCTAGCCATGGGGAACCAGTAAAAGGAACCGACTTGTTCCTCTCTATTTTCAGAGAAAAATCAGCCCATTTGTTCTCATTTGGGACTCATTGGGTGTCTAAATGACACACATTGAAGTACGTTAAAATTTGTTCATATACTTTCAGCGTTAATTAAATTTCTACTTTTATAGGTACATTCACAATGAACAAAACTTCCTTGTTATGTTTCAGAGACTGCCAAACTTTTGGAGCATATTTTCATTTTATGGAGAAAAATATTTTAATTACTTGCAGCTTGTATGATTATCAAGAACATTAATAAGTAAAAGCTTTAAGCTATTTTTAAAAATATATTTGACATAGAATAGTTAAAAAGTCTCATCCTAAAAAAGGGTCTGGGAAAAAAACCTCTCCCATTCTGGTTAATATCCAAGTCCAGGACACACATGCAAATCTCATATTATCTGGGATAAATATCTGAATCACAGTTATAACTAACCACTATATTTGTTATGTGACTCCACAGGCAAAAATTATTGACTATATATTATGTGTTTGATTGACATTTTTGTTGTCTTTTTTGCCTTAAGTTTTACCAAAAGTTTTTTGAAACTTGAAAGCTGATCCTCTTGAAATTCTCAGGGGGAGAGGTGGAGAGGGAAAATTGTATGTGAATCTGTTCCAGAATGATCACACCCAGCATGGGGTGGAATGGGTGGGGGAAGGTTGAAGAAACTGAACAACTTTATTGAGGCTCCTGTGTGGTGTCTCTACAGTAGGACTTTTTTATTCCCTTGGAGTAAATCTCTAGGGCGGTAGATCCCATCTTAGTCCAAAGTCAGTGTGAAAACACAACTGCTTCGTCCAAGGAGCAAGCTTTCCTGAGAGGACCTGTCAGCTGAGAGTGTTCATCCTCTTGTTTTCTCCTATTAATACCAACAGCTAACAGTTAACATATTTACCTAAAACTTACTACAATTTTCCCTCTCCATAATATGATTTTTATTCGCAAAATCAGTGATAAAATCCCGGTGCGATATTTCTCATATTTTAAGTTTACATCTTTAGATCAAATAATTATTTTATTTAGTAAAATTGAAGTCAACTTATAAATGATAAGCAATTTCAGTGAAGGCAGATATGTTCCTGCATTTAGGGGATCAATACTACTTGTTGAGAACCTAGTATATAGAGCCATGCTCCAGATATCCTAGGAAACAGTGATATGTGACAGGTGTTTGTTGGCATAACAGAAGAAGCATGAGGAGAGAGATACGTTCATATCTTAGTCTTCACCACATTTTCTTGTGAAGTGCTTCAATACCTCCTTAGGTTCCAATAAGCTAATAGCAAGAAAATAAAGTAGTACCTTTGAGAGAACTTACCTTTGAGAAGGAAATAGTTTAGATTGGATGTCATAAGATACTGTGGTAATATGAAGCTCAATTTCAAAATAAAAGTTATAGGCTGTTTAATTATTTTGTAATTTTTATAGAATATTAATTACATAAGAGTTGATTCATCACATACACAGGTCTTTTCAAAGTGAAGTGTAATGCCAGAGAAGACAATGTAAGATAAATGGAAAAATTTTTTCACAAATTTACCCTATATTTTACTATGAAAAATAATTGTAACTTTAATTACAGGATATATATATATATATATATATATATATACATATATTTGCCATATGTTATTTCCATACTTAAATCTGGATGATCAGCTTAGTCCAAGGTGTTTAGTACTTAGACTTTGTGGAACCAGAGTCTGGAGTGCTGACAGCATGACTTCTGTCATTAATTCCCCTGACACAGATAAATAGAGCTCCATAAAGTTTAGCTTTAGAGATCTTATTGGTGGTGTGGTATGTAAGTGATTGTATGGATGGTATGAACAACACAGATCCATCCTGGTGTCCTTGGCTGGAACTTCTATGGGCAGCTGATAATCAAGGGAAAACTAAGAACTCTATTAGTTACGGGGTGATAGCAACAGATCTCTTTCCTCCTCATCTCATTCATGCAATGAATGTTAAAATTCAATGAACAGAAAAACCATATGACAATGCTATTAATCACTTTATCTGACCTTGGTGGTCAGTTCAGTTAACATAGACTGAGGGTTAGGGGAAGATCTGAAAATCCTCAAGTCTTTTCCTAATGTTTGGAAGGCAAACGTACTGCCACTTTTAGAAATGAAGGATGAGTGAGTGGGAGGAGAAAGGAAAGACAAAAGATTGGATAGAAGGGAGACAAACATTAGAAAACATCTATTTTGTTTTCTTCATACTTTTTTTCCCCTCTTGGAACTCCTCACCCACTGAAGGCCAATTCCAGACATACATTTTCAGTAAAGCCCACATTCTCTGCAGCCAGCCCACCATGTCAACTGCTTGGCCTGGCTTTGAAGCAGGTCTTCCCAGTTCTCTTGGAATGTACTGTTTTGCTGAGACCATGCTTCCAGAGGCGTGAGTAGCAAAGAGTGGTGTTGTTTAGGGTCCTGCTTAAGCGTAAGATTATGTTTTCCTTGTTTTACTTTCCTTTTCTTTACTAATAGGTAGTGGTGTCTCATTTAAAACAATGCTTTGAGATATACATGAGAGAGAGAGAGGGTATAATCTTCAACCATCCACAGGAAATTGGATTTAAACTGAAGTACACTTATTAAATGGCTACTTTCTTTGGTTATTGTTTCTAATCTTTATGTTACTCAGTGCTATGTAAGAATGTCATGATAATAAATTCAGCATCCTCTGTGTCTTTGTGGACATTTATCAAGCATGGTTTCTTCTTTGATTCCCAAATGTAACAGCACCCCAGGATCATTCACTTAAAAATGAGGTGGTGATAGAAGTCAACCCAATCATGTGTCACTTCATGTCTTCTTTGGTTAGGGTTGCATTCTATACTTACACCCTAACCTACAGTGACTTTCTAAACTCTTCTTGACTATTCCCCATTATAACTCATCCACAAAACTTAGTCGGAGTCTTTTCCTGCCAATGTACCCAAGTATAACCTAACCAAGCATATTTATCATTAGAAAGCTGCTGCTTCACAACCAAGTTTCATTTCAACTTCTCTTCATTAATATTTGGACCAAGTCGTCCCCCTATGACTGTTCTATCTGGTTTCTCTCCCTGCTACCTGTGGGGTGCATCTTTAACTCTCATGTTCTTACTCTACACATTGCATTCTGGAAAAAGAAAAAAAACTGCTTCCTTCCCCCTCGAAAGCCACAATTTTTCTCCCTGGTTCATAACCTTAACAATATCCCATTATGGTAAACATCATACTGTTTAATGAATTTTTCTATTATTTTCCTAATTATGTTGTAAATGCTTATCTACTCTTCAATGTCTTAGACTTTACAAAATTTCTTTTTCTGTTTCTACCACAAAGTGCTAGTATATATATATATGTGTGTGTGTGTGTATACATATCTGTATACCATATTGTGTATGTCTTTTATATAAAGCTCATAGAAAATTTAGGGTTTTTTTCTTTTCTGTTGTTTTTAATCTGAGACAAGTGATAAGACAAGCATTCATTGAAAATCCTAGTTCAGCATCTATTTTGTATCTCACAGGGTTAACTTTTTTTTAAATTTTATTTTACAGTGAATAAAACAAAAGGAGACAGAACAACACAGATCAGAACAGAACAATACAAGCAACACAGCACTTCACAACAAGACAATTGGATATGTTGTTACCATAATATCTCTTTCTTTGAAATAGTTGTGCATAGCTTCACAAACAATAATATCAAACATAACAAAATAGAATAAAAGCATTCAAGAGAGTGAAACTATTACAAGCCATTCTGAACCAAATAACAGAAAATGAACAATGGCTACAATAATATCTCATTTTCTATAAAAATTTGTTTGTATTATTACACATATTCAAATCCAGTAAAACACAACATGATACTCAATGGTAATAGGAGAACAAAAGCATGGTAGGATTTCAAAGCCAGATGATACTAAATCAGCAATGGCTGCCATAATGTCTTGTTTTCTTCAAAGTAGCTGTTCATACCATCACATATAATAAGATCAACTAAAACAGAATAAAACCATTCTAATCAATGTATGAAAACATTACAAGTCTTCAAAGCAATATAATGGGGATCCATGATTACCATAGAATATTATGTACTCTTACCTTTTCTTACACTAATATAAATACTATGCAGTATTTATACATGTGAGTTTGATTTATTTTGCTTATGAGTATGGTCTCAAGTTGCATCCATTTATTTATAAATATCTCAATGTGATCATTCTTTATAGCTGAGTAGTACTCCATTGTATAAAAGTACCACAGTTTTTTTTTTAATCCATTCCTCAATTGATGGGAACTTAGGTTCTTTCCAAGATCTGTCTATTACAAATTGTGCTGCTATAAACATGGGTGCACATATATCACTGTGGTGTGATGTTTTCGGTTCTTCTGGGAATATGCCTAGGAGTGGAATAGCTGGGTCAAATGGGTCTTCCAATCCCAGCTTTTTGAGGACTCTCCAGACTGACCTCCACAGTGGTTGCACCAGTCTACACTCCCACCAACAGTGCAGAAGAGTTCCTTTTTCCCCACAGTCTCTCCAGCATTTGTTGTTGGTAGTTTTGTTGGTACTGGCCATTCTTTCTGGAGTGAGATGGAATCTCAGTGTGGTTTTAATTTGCATTTCTCAATGATGAAGAACATTTTTTCATGTATTTATTTTCCATTTGTATTTCTTCATCTGAGAACTCTGTGTTCATCTCAGATGCCCATTTTTGGATTGGGTCTTTGAATTTTTTTAATTCTTTAAAATTCTTTATAAGTTCTAGACAGAAGTCTTTGGTCGGAGGGATAGTTCACTAAGATTTTTTTTCCCAGTCTGTGGGTTTTCTTTTCACTTTGCTGGAGATTTCTTTCAACATTCAGAAACTCTTTAATAAGATGTGATCCCAGTTATTGATTCTGGAAAGTATTTCCCGTGCAGTTTGGTTCTTGTTCATGAATTCTCTACTTACCCCTATGTCTTCAAGATTTTTACCTACTTTGTCTTCTAACAGATTTAGTGTTTCTGTTTTACTATTTAGTCTTTGATCCATTTAGATTTTAGTTTAGTACATGGTGACAGGCATGGGTCTAGTTTTAGTTTTTGGCATATGGATAGACAGTTTTTTCCAGCAGCATTTATTAAAGAGACTATCATTCTTCCAGTGAACATGTTTGGCCCCTTTATCAAAGATAAGGTGGTTGAGTGTGTTTGTAGTTGTATTTTCTAGTCTATTCCATTGATCTTCAGGTCTGTTTTTATTCCAGTACCATGTTGATTTTATTAAGGTAGCTTTGCAGTATAACTTCAAGTCAGGGATTGTGATGCCTCCTGCCTTGCCTTTGCTGCTTAGAATTGCCTTTGCTATTCTAGGTCTCTTCTGGTTGCAGATGAATTTTAGGAGTGATTTCTCTAGATCTATGAGGTATGTTAGTGGTATTTTCATTGGAATTGCATTGAATCTGTATAACAATTTTGGGAGAATGGCCATTTTCACATTATTTATTCTTCCTATCCATGAACAATGGATATCTTCCCATTTTCTGAGGTCCTCTTTGATTTCTTTTTTCAGGGTATTATAATAGCTCTTTTACTTCTTTGGTTAGATTAATTCCTAAGTATTTCATTTTTTTGGATGTTAGTGTGAAGGGTGTGGCTTCTCTTATCTCTCTCAGTGATTTTGTTGTTAGTGTATAGGAATGCTATTGATTTTTGAGTATTGACTTTGTATCCAGCTACATTGCTGAATTTATTTATTATAGCTAGGAGTCTTTTGATGGAGTTTTGGGGGTCTTCTATGTAGAGTATTATGTCATCTGCAAATAATGATAGTTTAACTCCCTCTTTTCCTATCTTTATTCCTTTTGTTTCTCTCTCTTGTCTAATTGCTCTGGCTAGTATTTCTGCTACTGTGTTGAATAGGAGCAGTGATAAGGGACATCCTTGTCTTGTGCCTGATTTTGAGGTAAAGGCTTTCAGTTTTTGGCCATTTAATATGATGATGGCTGTTGGTTTGTCATATATGGCCTTTATCATATTGAGGTAGTGACCATCTATTCCAATTCTCTGTAAGGTTCTTATCATGAATGGGTGTTGGATCTTATCAAAAGCTTTTTCTGCATCTATAGAAATGATTGTGTGATTCTTACTTTTGGCTCTATTGATATGGTGGATTACATTTATTGATTTACATATGTTGAACCATCCTTGCATGCCTGGGATGAATCCCACTTAGTCATGGTGTATAATCTTCTTGATGATTTGCTGCATCCTGTTTGCCAATATTTTATTGAGAATTTTTCATCTATGTTCATTAGGGAGATTGGCCTGTAGTTCTCTTTCTTAGTTGGGTCTTTCTCAGGTTTTGGTACTAGAGTAATGTTTGCTTCCAGTAATGACTTAGGGAGAATTGTTTCCCTTTCAATTTCACTGAAGAGTTTGAGGAGTGTCAGCATTAAATCTTTGTATTTCTTGTAGAATTCCACAGTGAATCCATCTGGGCCTGGGCTCTTCTTTGTTGGTAAAGACTTTATTACATTTTCAATTTCATTAATAGAAATTGGGTTATTCAGCAGTTTTACATCTTCTTGATCCAGCTTCGGTGGTTCATATGTTTCTAGGAATCTGTCCATTTCTTCTGTGTTATTGAACCTATGAGAGTAAAGGTTTTTGAAATAGGTGTTGATGATCTTCTGTATTTCCACAGAGTCAGTAGTGATTTCAACCTTTTCATTCCGTATTGCATGAATTTGAGTCTTTAATTTCTTTTTTTAAATTAGGTTGGCTAGGGGCTTATCAATTTTATTTATTCTTCCAAAGAACCAACTCTTTGATTCATTGATTCTTTGTATTGTTTTCTTAGTCTCTATTGCATTAATTTCTGGTCTGATCCTTATAATTTCCTCCCTTCTTTTGGCTTTGGGTTTGGCTTCCTCTTCTTTTTCCAGCTGTTTAAGTTGTAGTATCAGGTTGTTTATTTGTGTTCATTCTGTTTTCTGAATGTAGGAACTCACTGCAATAAATTTTCCTCTAAGTACTTCTTTCATTGTGTCCCGCAGATTACAGTAAGTTGTATCTGTATTTTTGTTTGCTTGTAGATATTGTTTAATTTCTTTAATTTCCTCTGTGACCCATTGATTGCTCAAGAGTTTATTATTCAATTTCCATGTGTTTGTGGGGTTTTTGCAGTTTTTGTAATCATTAATTTCCAGTGTCAGGGTGCTATGATCCAATAACATGCATGGGATAATTTCAATTCTTTTGCATTTACTTAAATATGTTCTGTGGTCTATTTAGAGAATGTCCCATATACTACTGAGAAGATTGTATATTGTGATGTTGTTGGATGGAACATTCTGTATAGGTCTATCAAGTCCATTTGTTTACAGGTGTGATTCAGTTTTGATATTTCTTTGCTGATTTTCTGTCTAGTTGATCTATCCCTTTGTGTCAATGTCATGTTAACATCTCCTGTTATAATTGTGTTATTCTTTATTTGATTTTTCATTTCTGTTAATACTTGCTTTATATAGCTGGGTGCTCTGGAATTTGGTCCATATATATTTGCTTGCTATCTCTTCCTCTAGAAGTTTTCCTCTAACTAGTATATAGTGACCTTTATCTCTTCAGACCTTTCTTGGTTTGAAGTTCACATTGTCTGCAAACAGAATAGATACCCCTGCTTTTTTTTGAGTTCCTTTTGCATGAAGTATTGTTTCCCATCCTTGGACTTTCAGTCTATGAATTTCCTTTTGGGTTAGATGAGTTTCTTGTAGATAGCATATGGTTGGATGTTGTTTCTTGATCCATTCTGCCAGTCTGTTTCTTTTAATTGGTGAATTGAGGCCATTTACATTAATGGTTATAACTGTTATATACGGTTTATTGTTGACATGTTATCTTTCTGCTGTTGTATCTTTCTCTTTCCCTTCTGTTTAATTGTCTGTCTTGATTAATGTTTTTTTCCTATGTGTATCTAGAATGTCTTTGTGTATTCTTTGCAGGGTTGGTTTGGTGATCATGAAGCTCTTCAGCTGTTCTTTGTCATGGAAGTATCTTATTTCTTCATCCACTTTGAAGGACAGTTTTGCAGGGTACATCAGTGTGGGTTTTAAGTTGTTTTCCTTTAGCATCTGAAATAATTCACTCCATGCTCTTCTTGACTTCATTGTTTGTGTTGAGAAGTCTGCTGTGATTCTGATAGGTTTTCCTTTATAGGTGATCTGTCTTTTCTCTCTAACAGCTTTTAATATTCTGCTCTTATGTTGGATTTCTGGAATGGTGATTATTATATGTCTGGGTGTAGTTTTATTTTGGTTATGGCTGTTTGGAGTTTTATATGCTTCACTAATCTGAATGTCAGTTTCCATCCTTGGTTTGGGAAATTTTCAGATATTACTTCTGTACATAGCCTCTTGATATCACTTGTGTTGTCCCCTTCTTTTTCATTTATCTCTATTAATCTTATGTTGTTTTTCTTTGCATCATCTTGCAACTGTTGAATTGTTATTTCCTGATTTTTGTTATTTTTAAAGGATCTTTCCTTTCCTGTTCACTAACTGCAATTTTATCTTAGAGGTCTGAAATTCTATCTTCACTTTTGTTGAGGTGGTTTTGGCAACTTACAACAGAATTTTTGATTTCCTGTATATCTTTTTGAATTTGCTTTATGTATTCTGTTTGTTTCTTATACTGTTCATTCAGGGATTCTATCTGTTTGCTTTTTTCCTCTAATATTTTAGCTGTGTCTTCTTTAGATGCATTCACTATTTCTTTCACTACTTTTATCATTTCTTCTTTTACCTGGGAGATTATTTCTAATTTGAGTTCTTTTATAGCTTCCCATATTTGCTTCTTTATTTCAGTTAATATCATTTCAGGTATTTCAGGTGTCTGACCAGTATTTTCTTCTATGTATGTGGCTCCCAGGTTTTCTTGGGATGGGCTGGAGGTTTGAGATCGCATTTTGGTCTTTCGTTTTGTCATTTTGCCATATTTCTGTTTCAAGCGATGTTCCAAAACTTTCCCTGAGCATGTTGGGAACACCTCCTGCACCCTCAACTCCTGGGATTCATGGGCCTTGGCTCCCCTGTTTGAATGAAGGTCACTGGGCATGGTCCACTCAAGCCCACAAAGCTTTTCAAGGCTAGTACAGAGTCCTAGGGGGCTGGGTGGGCACCCAAGCACCGGAAGCAATGTCCCAAACTCTCCCAGGCTAGAGCCAGGGAGCTGGAACTCTCCTCGGTGCTACACGGGCCTACCTCCCCTCTCAGAGCTGGCTTTTTCCCCGGGTTGAATAAAGGTTGCTGGGCGTGGTCCACTTAAGCCCGCAAAACCTCTCCAGGCTAGTCCAGTGTCCTAGGGGGCTTGGTGGGCACCCCAGCACCTGGAGTGATGTTCCAAACTCCCCTTAGCTAATACCAGTGAGCTGGAACTTTCCTTGCCCTTGCCTCCATGTGAGCTGGAACTCCGCTCGCAGCCAAGTGGGCCAAACTCCCCTCAGGGTTAACTTTTTAAAACATTTACTTTTCACACAAGTAACATATAAAATTATTGTTTCATTTGTTATTTTAAATAAGCAGTTATTATTTAACAACCAATCATCTCAAAATACTTTTTTTTTTTTCAATTTTTATTTTTTACTAGCACACATTTGTGATACAGAATGATCACATTCTTCATGGGCAGTTGGGATGTGTACATAGCACATTTCATTTCTTTTTGACCCCCTCATTCTCTTGGTCTTCTTTTTGCAAAAGATCTAGCTCCCTACTTGCTGTTATCCAACTTTTATTTTGTACTATGTTTATGTTTTTGGTTTCTCATATAAGAGAAACTATGTGACACTTGAACTTTTGTGCCTGATTTATTTCACTTTAATATTATGGTCTCAGGGTACATCAATTTTCCTATGATTGATTCAAGATTATTCTTGTTTATAGATTATTACTCCATTGTGTATGTAGACCACACTTTTTTTATCCTTTCATCTGTTGATGGGCATATAGCCCACTTTCAAGATTTAGATATTATGAACTGTGCTGCTGTAAACATAATATGTGTGTATCACTGTAATATGATGCCTTTAACTCTTTTAGGGAGATAATCTAGAATGGGAATAGCTGGGTCAAGTGAAATTTCTAATTTAGTTTTTTGAGGACTCTCCATATAAATTTTCATAATGGTATGGAATGTAGAAAGGTTCCTTTTTCCCTATTGCCTCAATAACATTGACTATATTTGATTTTTTAAGCCAGCTAGGCACACACACACACACACACACACACACACACACACACAGGATAGCAATTCTTTCTAAAGTAGGATAGAATTACAGTGTTTTAGTTTGCTAATTATAGTGTTTATTTTGCTAATGGCCAGAGGTGTTGAACATTGTTGCATGTATTTGTGGACATTTGTACTCCTTTTAAAAAGTGTCTCTTCATTTCAGTTGTCCAGTTGTTCATCAGGACCTTTATTTTGAGGGGGTAGTTCTTTATGTATTTTAGATATTAGTTCTCTACCAAGGAATAGCTGGCAAACATTTTTTCCTATGCTGCAAGTTGTCTCTTCACTCTGTTGGTTATTTCCTTTACTGTGTAGAAGCTTTTCAATTTGATGTGATCCCATCTGTTGATTCCTGATATTATTTCTTGTGCAATTGGTGTTTTGTTCAGAAAGTTTTTGCCTATATCTGTGTCTCCAAGATTTTGCCTATCAGAATATTTAATTCTGGATAATAAAAATATAAAAATAGATAATTAATTTCTGATTATCCTTAACTTTGTATATCATGGATTTTAAAGTTAATTGGCAATATTTTAAAAGCAATATTTCTAGAATAGGGAGAATAAAAATAATTTATATAAAACAAGTATATCTTACATAGTTATTATGAAGGAAGATTTGAACTGATTGTAGAAATTGGCTGAGTTGAATGATATTCTCTCAAATGTGAAAGAGGCCGGATTTATGTATAATTGCCCTTTTAAAGAAGAGAATTAATGACAAACTTGAACACCATGAGAGAAGCTTTAGAGGTACAGTTTTTAAAATATTTTAGAAACATTTTTTGATGTATTAATCTAATTTAATTTATTGTGGGAGTAAATGCTTCCCCCTAGAGTTATGAATGAAGTTTAAGGAAACAGAATTTTTGTGAAAAGAAAGGGGACCAAGAGATGAAGTGGATGGGGAAGGGAGAGGAAGAGGAAGGGAGGGAGAGAAAAGAAAGGGGATAAAAAATTAAGATGTGCTTTGTACCTGTATCAGTGCCCCACAATGAGTGTTATCATTGTGTACTGCAAACATGTGCTAATAAAAAATGTTTAAAGCTTCCAAACCAAAGAAGCAGTAAAAATGATAGTCAAAATACTTTCTGATTTATTGTCAGGTATATATTTATCAATATATACAACAAAAACAGAATAATCAATTTGAAGACAAGTTTCAAATATATATTTCTTTTTCATGAAAATTAGTTTCATACTGGCTGAAGAATCTCCTTACCATGCTCTGTATAAATAAAGAGGGAAACAAAGTGGAAAGGAAAAGAAGTGTCCACTCTACTGAGGATTTCACCTTTTTGCCAATGACACTAACTCAGCTACTTCCAAGAAAAATGATGAACTCTCTATCTTTTTTTCTCAGTAAGATATTGAGAATAAATAGCAGAATAGAATGAAGACTTACTTTTTTTTTTTTTTTTGGTTTCCTATACAATGACAAATTGCCCCTCTCATTAGCTTTGTGTCTGTATGCACTTAATCTCTCTACTGTCTGAATCAAAAAGTGCCTGGGCTTGAAATTTGTATTCCTTAGATTATATTTTAAGTCTAGAATATAGTCTTAGACTATATCTGTATTATATAGAATATAGTCATAGAATTCTAAGACTATATTCTAGACTAGAATTCTATAGAATATAGTCTTAGACTATATTTATATTCCTTAGGCTGTATTTATTAAAAGTCTGTCTGTGAATGAGACATTAATAATTTTAATATATCAAATCCATTTTTTAAAAACAGAAGCTAACTGCCCTCTCTCTAAATGAATTACCTGGTAAATTGATTCAAGAACAACTCTATCTTCTCTTAGTGCGAGAAACCTTTCAGCTCATTACCAAAGAGAAATTAAGTGAGACATTATTAAGATGATGATAATGGTTTGAATTATTGTGAGCCTCCCAAAATAAGGAATCTTCTACAAGTGACCAAAATTTATAGCTGTGGCTTGCATAGTAGCTTAGCAGTTCACATATGGCTTATGTCACTGGCAGAAACAAGGTTATTTTCTAAATCACGTTGATTTGTTATGTGGTATTGAAAGATCTTAAACAGAATCAAGGACTATAAATTGCAGAATGGAGTCCTCAAAACTTCTTATCTCTGCTTTAACTCTGTCAAAATGAGTCCAAGAACCAAGTGTCCTATGTACACAATGCTACTAGTTAAAGAATAAGAACTGAGACCATTCAATTTCCTCTTTTTTTGGCAAGGAGCCAGACTGACATTTTCCTTTCTGTTAGTTTTGGCAAGGAAGAAAGAGAGAGGAAACTTTACTGCTCAGTTACTGATGGTTTTTCTATTTTGTTTTTATTAAAAATGTTGAAACATGGGCCTTTTGTCAAAATTATTTTATTATCGAAGGGTGGGTGGGGTGAATGAACTGGCAGCTGTTCAGAAAGCCATTAACAGTACTGATAATGCACAATCTTATTTGGGTTCCCCAACACAGAAGTGCTTAATTGCAATAAATTATGCTGCCGTCTGATGACTGATGTGCATGTTTAATGAATTGGTACAGACTTGGGAGGTTAATCTGCTGGGAGGTAACAAACTTAGCCCATCTGATATTGCAATAAAAAGTATGATCTTTTTAAGTTACATGATGATATATTTTGGGCATGAAGCTAAAAGAATGAGTTTTCATTGGCTGTGGATTTGTTGGGTCTCTGAGACTAAAACATTGAAAAATCAACATTCTTAATGGTGAAATTTGAATGAAATGCAAAACTTGAGTACAGCAGCAGTGAAATGCAACCCACCTAGAATGAGAGACTGATGGCCATCAAAGCACTCACAGAAGATGCCGTGTGTATTCAGAAAACAATAACTCTTAAGCCAACCCATCTTTACCTACGCAGTGAACTGTTTTAGTTCTCAACTTATTTGTATAACAAAAAAAATGAATATTCTTCCCACCATGATCCCATGACAAGTATTTCTTGGAGTTTGTAGAGAAATATGACTTTCTTTAAGAAACAGAGAGAAAATGATTTTGTAAGCCTAAATTTGAAACTGAGTATCAATTAGAAAAATACTACAAGTGGATCTGTTGATGGTTGTAGAGTTATTGCCAATGTGAGTGGAGAAAAATATCAGTACATTCAGGCAACAAAATCCTTTAATATGTGAAGAGGTTTGCATATGGGAAAATATAGGAAGCAATTATTTCTTTATCTTGTAACCAAGTATATAGCTTTTTTACTTCACAATATGGTAGGTAGATTAGGTAGAAAGTGAGATTCATTCTTTATAGCACCTGAATGTGTTGTTTTTTTTTTTTTTCTTCATCAGTAAGTATCCTGACATGGAGAACTTTAGACTAAATATTTGGAAGCCAAACACCCCCAGCTATATAGTCACTGAAAGCAACAGTGAATGATTAATTAAAATGTTTATTCTGCCTAGAATTCCTATCTATATGCAACTTTTTGGAGTGCCCTTTGCAGATGATTTAGTGACAAACTGCTGACAATTAAGGTCCTTGACAAAAGTTAAAATATGAGGTACTATGTTTCCAAAAGAAGATAAGAACCACTCTTCCAGATAAATCAGTCAAGAGTCCTATTTTGATAACAATTATCTAAGTGGCTGCATAATAGGTTTTAAAGAATAGAAATGTAACAGGAGGATTTACCTAATTGGTGACATTGTGCAGATTCTCACAAGATAGATGTCTTCATTTACTTTTATTGTGGTTGTCTTATTTACTCAGCATGATCATGGATAATTTGATATGCATGTGTACCAAGTCTCACAAATGAAAAACCTTTAAAATGAATAATAAAACGAAGGGGAAATACATTATAGTACTATTTCTTAAAGACTAGTGTGACAAATGCCTAAGCTGCTTGAATGCTTTATTCCTGAATTGCCATATCTATGACATTGCAGTTATTTTTTGATATTGTACAGGAACCCGAAAATAGCTTGCACTTCGAGTATGTATAGGAATTTCTTAACTTATTTGTGTTTGAAAGGAGAGAGTTGTTTTTACTTCTGGAAGGAATGCACAGAATAAGGGTGGTGATGAAGAGGAGAGGGTGAACTATTGCTTGGAGACTGTCAGGATGGTGAGAGAGTGATGGAGTGAGGAGGGTCAATGTACAAGAAGAAAAGAAAGAAAGTAAATACCATGTCAGTACATTCCTTCCTTTTCTTAGTGGTATTCCTAAGAGCAGAAATGAAAGAAAAAAATCCCACTCAAAAACATGGTAAAAGATGTTTTCTTATAAAGTCTGTCTAATTGTATTTATTTTGGAAAGCAATATTGGAAAGCGAACATAGTTAAAAGCTTTTGTCTAAAGGTTACTTTGTATGTACATATGTTGAAATCTAGTTTACATCATCCCATAACATTTAAGGAATTAAAGATAAATAGAGAATACTATCAATCTTTATAATACCCTGTTGAAATTGTTATGAATATGTACTTTAAAAGAATTTATGAGGCCCTCAATTTATAGTAAGAAAGTTGGACTTGAAGAAATAATATTTCTAAAGTGGAAAATACTAACACTTGTTACAATTAAAATGAAATCTTTTGATTCTGACACCAGTGTAATTTCAATACATCACACTCTAGGTAAAAAGATAAAATTATCCCATATTAATAATGAAAATTGAAGTCATGGCAGTGTCCAGAACTACAGTGTCAACAATAGATAGAGGAATATGAGTCACCCCAGTGTCTGGAGTGCCAGCCCCTTTGCTAAACCAGCAATGCCTTAATTTCCACAAGTGCATTATTGGAATCAGGCAGCATACTCAGTAAAAACTGTAAATGTTAATCACCAAGTACACAAAGCCTCTTGTGGAAGATATGGCTTAAATATTTCATTAAAGGAACTGAATGAGTCATACATTTCCCCCATATTTGAGAGGGCATAAAAAATTATCCAAGTAAATCATATTTTGGGGGGTTATGCATGTGGAAAGCTTTGAGACTTGGGTACAAATGTATTCTCCATCACTAACAAGTCTGACTTTGAGTAGACATTTCATTAGCAATTTAGTTTTCCATCTGTAAACTTGGAATAATAATTCTATCCACTTCTGCTGCAATAGGAAATAAAGAAATTGATGCCTGTAAGTGAAGAACATAGAAAAGCTACATGTTACATTCATAACATGGCAAAATAGCAAAGTCTTTAATTTTAAATTCTTCCATTTATTTTATTTTTAATTGTTGTAAAATACACACCATAAAACCTACTATTGACTATGTTTAAGTGTACAGTCAGTGTGGTCACGAGCACTGCACATTATCACCACCACTACTGTCACCCTTCTCCAGAAACCTTTTCACTTTGGAAAACTAAAAAATTATACTCATTCAACTCATCATTCTCTCCTCTCATTAGCCTCTGAAAACATTCTACTTTATATGAATTGAAGTATTCTGTTTCTATTACTCTCACTACTTTAGGTACCCCATGTAAACAAAATTTTATATCGTCTTTTTGTGACTGGCTTATTTTACATAGCTTAGTATGTGCAACATTCATGCATATTGTAGAAATGTTAGCATTTCCTTCCTTTCAAAGGCTGATATTCTAGTCTATATACTATGTCATGGTTTTTCATTTGTGCATTGATGAGCATTTGGAACACATCTCTCTTTGGCTACTGTGAATAATGCTGTTATGAATATGGCTGTACAAAAACTGTACTGAAATCCCACTTTCAGTGTTTTGGATGTACATCTGCAAGGGTAATTTCTGAGCTACAATCCACTTCCAAGCTTTTGTGGAATTACTGTACTGTGCCCCATAATCGCTCCACTATTTTACCTTCCCACCAGAGTTCCAATGTCTTCATATACTCATCTGTATCATTATTTTATATTTTTTGTAATATCTATTCTAATAGTTGTGAGGTGGTTGAAAAATTTTCTTAAATGTAAGAAGTCTTTAAGAAGCAGTTTGATATTGAGTCAGATTTTAGGATGTGACTGCTGTCCAGACTGGGGAATCTATGCTGCTTGCTAGCATGCAGACTCAGAAAAATGTTGCTGAGAACATTCCAGATTTCTAAGAACTCACTGACATAGGCATGGCAACCACAGAATGAAATTACCCCAAACTAATAGCTGATATTTCTATTTCACAAATGGTAGATTTATATTGGATATTCTGAATTCTAGATATTCTCTGCAATGACAATTACAGTGATAGAAGCCAATTAGTGTCTGAAATATTCTAGCCAGTACTGGGATATGAGAGAAGATTTCTGCCTACCTTAAGTAAACTTCAGGCCTTTTATTTATTTTCAAAGAAGCAAAATCAGATATTTAATTCTTTTGCTATCATTATATGCATCTGTATACCAGGGCTGAGTGCTACTTACAGAAATGCACATATAATTGAGAAACATGTATTCGTATTAAAATAAATATTAACATTAAAATAATACATACTAAAATAAGTATGTGTTCTTATCAAAATAAAGATTACAGCAGAAATATATTCATAAGACTTTTAAAATAAATTTAGAGAAAAAATGATGACAAGTTATACTCTGGATTTTCACTGGACAGTGTTTATTTTGCCAAACCTTATTCAATAATTTCATGATTAAATCATTAATTGCTCAATATATTTAAGATCCTCTTTTAAAATAGGACATAGAGGATAAATGACTTTTTTTTTTAAAAAAGTACAACTGTATAACCAACCATGTTTTGTTTTCCCTCAAATTTATCTGATAATTATCTTGCACAAATCCTATTATGTGCTGGAGCAATTAAGTATATTATTTAGTCAGGATTCATTGCTTTGCAGCAAAACTTTAAAGAAAGAAAGAATTTAGATGCTTATTATTCTATTTAACTTGCATATGAAATGAATATTGTAATATAATTTGTAGTATATTTCAATCCACTTAGGACAATCTGAATGTTTATCATTTGATATTTTTTTTCATTGTTGAAGTGTATAAAAGTTCATACTATGACTAACACAGAATTATATCAGAATGAATACTGCCAAAATAGTATTATCTTTCTTTTTTGCAAATATCACTAGAAAGCTTTTTGAAAGTCTATTTTTCTACATGGTTTTAGACATACTTTCTTCTGACTTCTTATTTTAAATCTGATTCTTCATTTGTAAAAATGATAGTTTAAAATTTAAGGGCAACACTAGATGAGATAAAGTTAACTAAAAATTAAAATCACCTAGTATATAGGGATATACTAAAGCATTAGTTTTTCCTTTTGTGTACACTGTAAGTACAGTATTCAGAAGATATTATTTATATTGCCAAAAAGAAAATTTATGTATCTCTGATTTTGTTTTGAGTTTGCAGATGCTTTGAGTCTCCCAAATTCACACTGTTTATATTAATATTAAAGTTTATTCACTACATTTAAATTAAAAAGTATCAAACTGGTTTATTTCTCTGTAGCTTGTCAGGAGCTAAGTAAAGCTGCTTTTGAGCAAAGACTTAGGTTTTCAAGGATGTTTTTCCATTTGGTTACATTAAACAGAGTTGACAACTGCCACAAAAGAAAGTATTGTTCAGAAAGCCACAGCTGGGATTGTGGATGATATTATGAGGCCTACAGCAAGCTGGGTTGAAAAGAGGAGGAGCTGATAGGGCTTTGGCTCCAGATGCAGAAGAGAGGCTCCCAAAGAGGAGAAAATCGAGAGCTCAGGAAAAGCATGTTTGTATGGAAAATGATACCTTTAAACACAGATAAGTAGAAAACTTGACTTACACATAACCACACAAAACTAATTTCAGTGAAATAAGTTGTTTTCTGAAGGATATCTTAGAAAAGCTTTCTATTTGGTCAGGTTAATTTTGCCAGAAATAGTATATCTCAATGGATTATTAGTTAGGAACTGACTTACTAATGATAGAGATCCCTAAGTTGAGGTTTGAGTGATAAAAGGGGTTTCAGGCATGATTCTCCTTGCTTTAATAATATCAGCGTTGTTACTTTGAGTCTTAGAAATTTATCCAAAACTAAATTATCTTGCAATGGCTCAGATCATGGATTCTGTAACTATTATTATACATCTCTATTTGTTCCATGACTTTGAATTTTATTTAGCATAAATATTAAAGTTATTAATCTTCATCTTTATACTTATGATACTTAGAATTAGTGATATACTGTAATAAATAATGAATACTGTAATAGCATCATGAGTAACATAAAACTTTAATCAGAAAATAATTGGTATTTTTTCATTAAAATTTTGATATATCATTAGATGGCAAATTTCTTATTCTTCACTTTACTGATCTTACATGATATAATTGAAAGAACCGGGTTAGGACACAGACTATGTAGAATCTGGACTCTGTCCATGTGGGCACAGTATGTTAGCAAGATGTTTGTCATAAACTTGAGATGCTCTGTGATGACTCATTTTATCCAAAAGAATATTAAGCATTGTGAAACTTCTAGCCTTAGAAAAAGGACATTGGCACTCATGTGCAGATGGTCTGCATTGGCTAAACGGCTAGAGGCAGAAAGGCTGTCCAGAGAGGAGGAGCAAAGGTCTTCAACTGGGCAAAGACAAAGGGAAGCTTCTCTTCCCTGGGTGACTGCCAACTTACAATTTATGCTCTTTATCAACTGTTCTTTGTCCCTCTTTATACACTTTCAATAGAGTATCAAAGCAATTTTCAAATGGAAATTCAATCAGGTCATAATTCTACATAAAATCCTGCAATGACTTTCCTTATCACTGAGAATATAACACTTTCATTTCTCATCTCGCACTACAAAGCTCTGCCTGATCTTGCTCCAGCTGACCATCCTTCATGGCTGTCCCTGCTCTTAGCCTATTCAACCACATAGGTCTTTCTCTTCCTCAATCCACCTGTCTTAGCATTTTTGTAAATGTTCTTTCTTCTTCTTGGGAATGACTTGTGAGTTTTTACTGGTCTCTGCTCCCATCCCTAGTTCCATTGAGGTCTCAGTCCACTTAATTAGAAAGATGCTTGCTGATAAAGCCCTGTTATTTTCTGTCCCAGCTTTGCATTTATTCTGGAATACCATATCACATTTGCCATTATTTTATTTACTTGTTTGCTTACATTATGAGTCTTCTCCTTGGAAATTATAGTTTGCCAATAGCAAGAGCCCACAAAAAGCACTGAAAGAATTACAAGGCACACTGGATTACATAATCCTTTAATTGCACTATTGCAATAACAAATATTAGGTAAGAAATCACATGCTCTGTGTGTGGTAAGCTGTACCTTCTGGTTTTCTGTAAAGTGCTGTGACATGACAGTTACATATTTTAGTAGAAAGGATTAGACTATCTTTTAGCTTGTCCCAAAATGTACATAGAGCAGCACTTATAAATATGTCCCCAGAACTTATAAATAATCTAGAAACCTAAGTTAGTGCTTGCACTCCTGGTATAAGGCATAAATTTAACACTTTTATTTAATCTTGTTTTTCTGTTTATCCAGCAAAAAAGAATCCACCTCTCCTTTGGAGAAAAGTCCCTTCCAAAAGTTTCCGCAGATGCTGGCAAGGTTTCAACTTATTTCTTTTGCCAATGACAATATTCTTTTTTTTTTTTAATGACAATATTCTTCAGTTTTGAGTTGTTTCAGTATTTGTTTTACAAGGTTTTCTTTACCATAATGGATATGGTATTCAGTTATTCATAAGACCTGTAAAGTTGACTTTAAGCAGTTAGCATACACAGATCTTTGCTATAGTTGATGGATTGTTATGTCATAATTAAATTGATCATTAATAATTCTATAATACATGTTAGTTTGTATGAAGTCCTCCACTCTTATACTTTAGGTGGTCATTGATATCACTCTCATAAAATCTGTAAGCTTCTATGCAAGGATGGCAATTCATATTGCATTAATTTATTAGCATGCTAACACTTTTAGTGTAACAAAGTATTTTCTTCATATTGAATCACTTAATTCTCCCAGAGTATATTGGCTGATAGCTAGACTTCAAATTATTCTACATATCATTTAAAAATTGTACTTTGAATATTTTCCAAATATTTCTTCGAATATTTTTCTAGTTAATATTTTTAGTCTTCTGCATCGATCAAGGGGTAGCTATGCATATTTGCCTTTGAAATAACAACGTTGATGGCTACTCTTCCACTACATTTATCTTTGTTAGTCTCTTTACTCTAAAGTAAATGCATAGGAATTGAATCTACCAGCTAAAGCTAACTAGCAATTTCCCATTTGTGTCCATTGTTATTATTACAGGATCAAGAAACTAGGATAGAAGTAGATTTACTCCAAAGTTATTATGGACAGAGTTAAGGTCATCTATCCTGTTCCTCTTTAAGAGCTTGCTACCAACATAGGTTTTTACTGTGGAGAATGACAAGTATCATGGTATTTTACACTGGAAAAATCTTGACTTCTAATTGTCAGGTAAAAATAGTAATAGTATATCATGAAAATACATTATCTTGTTTTTTTAAAAAAATTTAATAATGTATATTAGTGACATTGATCGACTAGCAGTTTATTCAAAACTGTACACATAGAGGAGAAAAATCCTCTCATGTTATCAAGTTTCAGCTTAGGTCCAAGAATGACCTGTCCAATGTAATAAAGTTCTTACTGTCTTCAGAACATCAGAGAACTTACTATCCCTGGCTTGGTCTTTGAAGTCACCATGACACCATTGCCTCTGATAAAAGAGTTTATTTATAACTTACTCAGCTTATGTCTTTTCCCACTGAATCAGCAGGCTCTCTAAGGTTTGGGGATATAATTTCAAGGACTGTTAAACCTCTGTCAAAGTTTGGTTGGCCCCCTGAGGTGCCCTGTTTTTCAACATTCTCTTAGCTAAGACAAGACTTCTCAAGAAAGTACTCAGAAAAGTGACAGCCTGGAGGACCAGAGGTTTTGTAATTTGAAGTGGCATTTAATCTGAAAAATAACACTGGAAAATCAGCATATAATTGGCTTTCTCCCTCTCCCTCTTCCCCAACCCCTTTTTGGTTAGGCTAAGATACAAGCCAAAATTATGTTTGGTACAGCAATTCCCTAATCTCTTACCAAGTGTGTTCCAGTCTACCTAGTAAAGAGACTGATGTATCATTCTCTTAAAGTAATAAAATGTACAATTTAACAGGAATCACCTGTATTTTAGTTCTTTTTGTGTTGTTTTTCACTCCTTCTGAAATTTTAACGGGGTCATTGGCTAAATTTTGTGAAGATATTTAACAAAATACACAACAAAAAGGTTATAGAGCCTTTACATTTCTGTATTTAATTGCTCTTGGGTCCCTTTCTGTTTTCAAATTCTCCTGCTCCTCAACTCTGCATTGCACTGTCTTTGCACTTCAGACTGGTCAAGCTACAGGATGAGTGGGAAGTATGTTTGGGCATCTGTGAGATCTGAACCCTTCTATTACCTCCCTTAATTATCATTCTCCATAATTTACTTCCACCAATTCCTTCCTCTCTTGATCTTTTCTTAAACTAATCAAATAATGTTTCTTTAAGTGTCCTTTAATAAGTTGTGTTTAACATCTGCTTAAAAAGCTTTTTTCCACAGCAAAAGAAACCAACAACTGAGTGAAGAGACAACCCAAGGAATGGGAAAAATTTTTACCAGCTTTTCCTCAAAGAACTAATATCTAGAATTTACAAAAAATTAAAAAAGACCATACCCCTCCCCCAGATTCAAAGGCCCAATCCAAAAATGGACATCTCAAATGAACAGATTTCTCAGATGAAGAAGTACAAACAGTATATATATATATATATATATATATATATATATATATATATATATGTATATATATATATATAATGTTCTACATCACTGGTCATTAGAGAAAAACAAATTAAAACAACACTGAAATTCCATCTCACCCCATAAAGGATGGCTATCATCAAAACATCAACCAATAATAAATACTGGAGGGGTTGTGGGGAAAAAAGAAGCCTTTTCAACTGTCGATGGGAGAAAAATTGGTAAAACAAATATGGAAATCAATATAGAAACTCTTCAGAAACTAAAACCAGAAATTCCATTTGATCAAACTATTTCTCTTTTAGAGATCTTTCCCAAAAATTTAAAAACATCATACTATAGAGATATACACATACCCGTGTTTATAGCAACACAATTTATAAAAGCTAAATCGTGAAAACAGATGAATAGGTAGAGAAAATGTGTTTATATACATGGAGTGCTATTCTATCATAAAGAAATGTAAACTTGAACAACTGGTAGGTAAATGGAGACAGTAATTTTAAGAGAAAGAAATCAGGTGCATGAGTTTAAATATCATATTGTTTCTCTTGTGTGAGAAACCCTAAGGGTAAAAAGTGTGCAAAATGGCAGCTAGACTTTGGGAAGTAGGAAGACCATGTTCAAATGGAAAGGGGAACAAAGGAAGGGAAAGAGGAAGGAAAGGAGGGGAAAAGGGATTAAAAAACAAAGAATGTAAGGAAAAAGTAGAAACAAAGGTTCTGTAAATGAGGAGAGGAAGAAGCATTGGAGAGAAGGTATGGGAGTGGGAAAGAAAGAAAACTTAAAATATATTATGTACAGGTCCACACGCCCTTGATGACTGTGGTCATTATATATGACAAATATGTAAAAAGAAAATAATCGAGTTAAAAACTAATTTGTGCTTTAACTTGAATTTGTTTCACAGTTCTTTGCTTGAAATTCACTGTTATTTATATGAAGCAAATGTACACAATGTCATTTACTTCATGTTCTCATGTGACAGTGCTTTATCCTCATGTGCCAGCTGCAATCTCCTGCTAATCAAGGAAGGACAGCAAGGTCATCGACTTTCTCTACCAACCCTCACTTTGATGGCAGAATAAGGATCGGAGACCTCAGCTCTGATTTTCTTCTAGTAATCAGTACATCTGAGAGTTTTGTGGCTTTCTTTACCAACCACATTTGTTTCTTCAACACTGCCAATCATGGTGTATTGATTAATAGCATCTTGACTAGTTTCCCAAGAATTATTCAGTGCTTCCTTATGTTCTATATTGATATTTTGTTGTTAGTTGCACAGATTTTCAAATGCAATTTAAGTTCTTTAATAACTGTATCCTCATCTCCTCTGACCATCAGTTTTTGTATCTGTTAACTGATATTGTGATAATTTCATCATAACTTATTATTAATATTAAACAGGTATTTTATATGACATAGTCAGTACTCAATAAATAGTGGCTACTACTATCTATATGTAGCAGGTATAAACCTTGCCATTAATCACTTGGAAATTCAGTTTGGCATATATCAATGAAATTATAATTACCAGTTGTTAAATATTTACTTATGTACTAGATTTTGGGATAAGTATTAAAATATCATTTAATTTAATGACAATAGAAAACTCATAAGAAGATTCTTTTTATATTCTTTTTTGTATATTGAAACTAAAACTTGAAGAGGATGCATTTTTTCTCCAAGTTATCCTATTAATCACCAGCAGAGCTGGATTCACATTCAGACTTTGACCCCAAATAGCATTCTGTTAGCCACTATCTGATACAAATGCTAAACATATAAGTTCATTAGGCATTGAAAGAGTTTGGAAAACAGAATTGAGCACTGCTGATGAGGGAAACTCCATGGAAAAGTTACCCTTTCTTGGAATCATGATGAACTGTTTGCAGAAGTAATCCACAAAGAGGAAAGAGTCTTTCACTTCTGTAAGCATGTTTTTCACAATAAGCCATTTAATTCCAAATATATTGATTTAGAGATGTCACTTACAAAACGAATCACATATTACTGGATCCAAAAGTCTATTTTTTAAGGCATAAAAAGGTTTAATAGGCAGAATTTAAAGTATACACACAAACAAAATAGAATATAGGACCTTAAGAGAGAGGTGTGCTATAATCTGGAGCTGGAGATATTTGAATTTTAGGGGATAGAGATCTGTGGAATTCTTAAATCTATGGACAGTTTGGAGTCACTTTGCAGGAGAAAAATGAGGACACACCAGTAGCTAGAAAGACAATGGCTTGCTTTGCAGGTGAAAGTGTACTCCATTTTATAGAAAAAACATAAGAGCCCAGTCTATTGTATTTCTTAAGGACCAATCTTTTACCAGCTAAGCTAACTTCTGGTCTTAAAGCACCTTGACTGGATTTTGGGTGTAAAGGGCCTGGAAGAAAAGAATCATAAACAAGCCTAAGCGGTATGTTCATGGATAACCTTGGGTAACTTTGATTGTGCCCTGAAGTTGTAATCTCCTTAAAAGTACAATTTTTAAGTTATGATGTTGCTAGTTTGTTCTCTAGCTTATTTTCCCTCTCTGCCTACTCCCACTCCCTTGGATCCTTAGTTCTCAAAAGATACAGGGGGCTGACAGTCTGTCTCCAATGGCTGCTTCAGGCTAGAGGGCACTTACTCTGTCTAGTTAGGGATCAAAATTTCACTCTGATCTAACGGAGACATAGCAATATTGAGTTCTTTGTTTAAAAAATTTTTTTTTGATACTCTGGAAAAGAGGACAAAAATATTAGCAAGTTTCTGATTTAAGTTTCATTTTATCCTTAGGAAAAAGGTAATTATTATGTACTACAAACGTGTCAATAAAAAGTTAAGTGAAATTAAATTAAAGTTTTATTTTTATAACCATGTTAAGCAAGAGGGACCCAAAAATTAGAAGTAGGGTAGTGTTGAATAGTGGTTCTAAAAAACTATAAAAGTCAGAAAGTATTATGTGGCAGTTGGCATAATCCTATTGCTAATATTAACATCTCTTTGTTCAGAGATGTTAAAGTACAAGTGAACTTGTATTAATAGCATACAGATTTCTCCCTCTTTTGTCAAAGAAACTCATAATCTCATTTTAATTATACTCATGGCTGAGGAATATGCTATATAAACATATCTATATTTTTGTGACCATTTGGCAATTAACATTTTTACTATAGGACACAAAATCTGGAGGTCAGCTCTATTTTGTAGACCTGAAAATCTTTCCTACTGACCAGCTCCAGATAATATAAACATAGAAAGTCTGAAATTCATAACTAAAAGTTAGTTTATACTGTAAGTTTAACAAAGCTGAGTAGTTAGAATATTGAAATTTGACACTTTTATCATGTAAGGACACCTATAAGAGAAGTCACATCCTCATCTGAGGGGTACTCGAATGTACACTGAGATAACATAATGATCACACTAAGACAGGCTAAACAACACATTTTTGGAAGAACTAGTGGGACCAGGAATCATATTCTCTTATGGCTGTAGGTTGAGACATTATAGGTATAGTTGGGTATTGCCAGTAGGGTAGTGCTGTGTTTGGAGCCTCCTTTTATAACTATATTTTTCTGTTTTTGCTCCAATGAAGCTTTTACTGCATTTGGGGGTTTTACCATTAATTACTCCTTTTGAAGGGATTGTATTTTCCTGCTGTGTGTTTGAAATGAAGTCAAAGAAAAAGCTTTGATAATATATATATTATATATATATATAATATATATGATACATATATGTATATAAATATAAATCATCTATAGTCTATCTATCATCTATTTATCATCTACCTATCTGTCAGGGTCAGTTGAAGTTCCTATAGAGTAACTTTTGGGGCCATGTGAGAAGGTACTTAGGTCTTTTTCTATTTTTCTCTTCACCAGTTGTATCATTTGCCACGATTCATCATGGTCTTTCTTGACCATATGGTTTTCCTTCAAAGCATTGGGACAATTCCTTCTGCAATGACGCTCCCACCCCCAAATGCACATTGATCAATGCCTCTCCTCTGGGATCCAAGAATTTCCCTGCTTAGGAGATTATGTGATTTACCTGTGGGATACCTGAAGAAGAGTCCTGTTTTAGTTCCTTTTTTGCTGCTGAGACAAAATATTCAAACACCCAAGAGTTAGGGGAGGAAAGATTCATTTATCGTATAGTTTTTAGAGGTTTCAGTTCATAGTCAGCTGGCTCCAAGGCAGAGCATTATGGCGGAGGGGTATAGCAGAGGATAAATAGTTTAGACAAAACTCAGCAGTAGCAGGAAATCTCTCTTTCACTTTTATCCCATCTAGACTACAAGCCTTTTGGGTGGTTGCCACCAACACCCAGAATGGGTCTTTGCATCATCCAAACCCAGAAGTATGATAAATCAATTAATAGACAATCCAGTACCATACAAACTTAACCCAAGTATCACTCACCCTAGATAGTCCCCTCCAAAAATCCACACCTATGAACACATAGGTATTGAGGGACATGTAGATACCAGCCTTAACAGGTACCTTTGTGCTCTTGGTTCTGGCTGACCTTGTAGTGCAAGAGCCAAAATACTGGCTGTCTATTTAACCCTATTATTTTCCTAAGCTTTGGTCTCCAAGTCTCAGTTGTTGAACAACAGGAAGGTCAGTTACACCAGTCTTGAGTTTGAGCCGTAGATTTTAATTCTAATTAGTACTCTTTAATTACTGGACACTTTGAAATATAAAGTATGACCAGAGAACAGCTACCTCTTTAATTAGTCATGGCCAGCATTAGTATTAGGAATGAGTGTCTGTTATGGTTTATATTTAGATGTTCACCAAGTGCCTCATGTGCTCATAGGTGGGGATTTGGAAAGTGATTGGATTATGAGGGTTCTAAAGTAGGCTTGCACTTAAGAGGTGGGGAATTGATAAAAGCAGGTAACTGGAGAGGTAAACTTAAAAGACCTATATCTCTCTCCTCTCTTGTCTCTCTGCTACTTGCCTGCTAAACAGCTAATCTTCCATCATCCTTCTGCTATTTCTTGTTTGGAGTCGGCTAACCATGGACACAAATGTGAGCATGTGCTCCTTCAAGAGAAGAAAGAAGAAATCATGACCTTGTTTTTGATGGCCAAAATATCTGATAATTTCTACTTTCTGCTCTTATGTAAATTATTGTTATATATGTACAAGTCTTAGGAATGCCTCAGTTCAACTAATTAGAAACATTCATAAGGCAAATGGGGAGTATAGTAATATAAAATTAACTTATATATTAATGATGAATTATTCAGAAGATTTTTGATTTTCCTGCACTAATTCTTCTCCCATTAACTGGATATATCATTTAATGCAAGTACTAGACTTCTCTACTGACTCCCAGTGCATTCATGTACCCACTGATCAGAAAGTCATCAGACCATATCATTTGTATTCTGTTGATATCCACAAGATAGTTATCTGGGATGTTGATTAAAATTGTTTTGAGTCTAATGCCTATCACCATACACTAAACTAAAGTCAAAATGGATCAAAGGTCTAAATATGAAAACAGAAGCACTAAATATACTGCAAGAGAAAGTAGGCAGAAATCTTGAAGACATAGTTGTAAGAAGATACTTCATGAAGAAACCCAGAGCACACAGGAAATAGAACAAAGAATCAACAAATGGGATCTTACCTTATTAAAAAAGGTTTTGCACAACAAATCACCAAAAAGAAGTTAAAAGAGAAACCACAGAATGGAAAAAATAATTAAAACCAGTTATCTTTCAGACAAAGGACTTATATCTAGAGAATGTAAAGAACTGGAAAAAGTCAGGCCCTCAAATTCAAAGACCCAATGTAAAAATGGGCATCTGAGATGAAAAAACTACAAATAGCACTTCTGAGATGAAGAACTACAAACAGTGAATAAATATATGAAAAAAAAGTTTGACATCATTGGTCATTTGAGAGGTTTAACTTAAAACACTGAAATTCCATCTCACTCCAGAAGGATTGGCTATCATCAAGAAAACAATCAATAACAAATGTTGGTGGAGCTGTGGGGAAAAAAAGAAATCTTCTCCACCATTAGTGGGAGTGTAGACTGGTGCAACCCCTGTGGAAATCAGTGTGGAGATTTCTTAAAAAACTAGGATTAGAGGCCCCATTTGATCTAACTATTCCCCTTCTGGGTATTTTCCTAGAAAAACTGAAAACATCATGCCACAGAAATATATGTTCACCCATGTTTATAGCAGTACAATTTTTAACAGCTAAATCTTGGAAGCAACTCAAATGCCCATCCACTGAGGAATGGATAAAAAATATGTGGTTTTTATATATAATGGAATACTACTCAGTCATAAAATATAAGCTTGAGACTTTTATAGATAAATGGATGCAACTTGAGGCTCATAAATGAAATAAATCAGACCCACATGTGTAAACATCATATTGTCTCACTAGTGTGAGAATTTGAAATAGTAAATAAGATCCAAAATGTATAATAGATTTTATGAATAGGGAAGAAATTGTACAGAAGCAAAGAAAAACTATGATGGGAGAAAGGAAGGAAGGGAAAAGGAAAAAATATATAAACACAAGACAGGTAAGATAACTATACAGCTGATTTCTCTTGGGTCATTGAGGGGAAAGATTTGTGCTAGTAATTTTCTGGGCTAGTAAGCTTCATTCCTATGTCTTGTACTCTGAACAACTCCTGTGAATATAACAATATACAATGTGTTGATTATTTTTACTCTCCTACTGACCTGTTTTGAAACTGTTTTACTGCTGTTTCTTACTTTTTTTCTGTTTAAAATTAAAAAAATTGTTTTGGATCTATAAACCGAATTGGGAAAATCTAATATCTTTTCAATATTGAGTTTCTTATCCATGAGCACTGATAATCTTTCCAACACTGAGTCTTCTCATCACTGAACAAAGACTATGTCATCAATCATTTGGTTCTTTTTAAATCTATTATCAGAATTTTGCAATTTTTCTTACTTTTTTTGTCCATTTTGGTTGGATTTATATCTAGTTGTTTAATTTTTGTGCTAACATAACTAGTGAAATGTTTTAATTTCAAATTCTGCTTCTTTATTGCTTGTGTATAGGGAAAAATTGACTTCATACCTTACAAACTCATTCTAGTTGAAATTTTTTGTTTTGTTTTTGTCAATTCTTTCAAATTTTCTGTATAAATGATAGGAGATTTTTTTTGCCCAAATCTGCAATATCCTTATTCATATTATCTAGGATTTGTAACAAAAGATTGAAGAGTAATTGAGAGGACGTTCTTGTTGAGTTCTTGATCTTAGCAGAAAAGCTGTTAGTTCCTTTTCACGAGTTTGTTACTGGAGGTTTTTCATTAGTGTCTTTATGAAGTTGAGAAAGTTCCTTTCTATTGTTAGATTACTGAAATTTTTTTATCATAAATGAATTTTATTTTCTCAAATTAGATTTTTGACTTTTTTGCATTTATTAATGTGATTGTATGAAGTTTAATTTTAGTCCATTGATAACATGATTATGCTAATTAGCTTTCAAATGTTGAACCAACCTTGCATTTTAGGGGCAAATTTCACAAATGCATATTTTCTTATGCCCTGTTGGATTTGATTTGCTAACATTTTGTTGAGGGTTTTTCATCTATGTTGATGAGACATTGATCAGTAGTTTTCACTTTTATGTGTAATTGGTCTCGGTGGTAGAGAAATGCTGAACTCATAAAATGAGTTAGGAAATGTTCTTTCTGATTTTGGGGGAGAATTACTGAGAACTGGTATAATTCCATCCTTAAGTGTTTAGTAGAATTGACCCAAGAGCCATATAAGGCTGGTACATTCTTTTTTTATTATTAATTCAATTTCTTTATGGTTATAGGTTTATTCAGATTTTATATTCCTTCTGTGAATTGTGAAAAAGATGTCTTTCAAGGAATTGGTCCATTTCACTCAGCTTACCAAAATTGTGAGAAGAGGGCTGTTTGTAAGATTTCTGTATTATTATTCTAGTGGTCATGGGAGCTGTAGTGGTGTTCTCTCTTTCATTTCTGTCATTAGTGACTTGTGCATTCTCTTTTTTCATTGTTAGCCTGGCGAGAGGTTTATCAGGTCTACTGATCTTTTCAAATAATTGGCTTTCGGTTTTATTGATTTTTTCCTAATGATTCCTGTTTTCAATTTCAGTGACTTGTGCTCAAGTTTGATTATTACTTATCTTCTGATTGCTTTGGCTTTAATTTGCTTTTTTGTTTCTTATTTTCTTAAGGTATAAGCTTAGGTCATTAATCTCAGACCTTTCTCCTCTCCCCCTCCACCAATGCTGTGAATTTCTCTCTCAGCACTGCTTTTATTGCATCCACAAGGTCTAACAAGTTCCATTTTTTTGTTTCATACTCTATTTAGTAGTGTGTTCTTTAATCTCCAAAATTATAGAATTTTCCAGCTGTTATTTCTTTTGAACTTAGTTTCCTGTGGTCTGAAATCAGATATTATATTTATATTCTTTTAAATCTATTAAGATATGTTTTATAGCTAAGAATGTGATCTGTCTTGGTAAATATGTACATAAGTTTGAGAGATATGGATATTCTGTTGTTGTTGGATGAAGTAGTCTAAAGAGATTAATTATATCCAGTTAATAGATTGTGTTGTTAAGAACCACTTTGTCCTTAGTGATTTGTTGCCTGCTGAATTTTCTGATAGATTTGTATTAAAGTATTCAAGTTATTTTTATCCTTGTGACTTGAAGTAAATATCCTTTATTTACAAAGTTTTTAGCTTTATATATTTTGCATTTTGTTCCTAAGCACATGAATATTAAAGATGGTTGGTTATATCTTGTTTGACTTCTTTATCATGATATAATGCTTCTCTTTACTCCTGTTCAGTCTCTTAATTCTCAATTCTCCTCTATTTGAAATCAGTAGTTACTCATGCTTTCTTTTAATTGGTGTTATCATGGTATCTTTCTCTACTCATTTGCTGCTGAGGCTAAAACTCATAGAAGTGTAAAGCCTCTCTATGAGTTGGAGCCACTGCAATTTTTAACTCTTAAACTAGCCCACACTAGCAGATTTTAGCAATTTATCACAGTTCAGATATTCTTGCCTATGTCTGAATCTCACAGAGGTTTCTGTTCACATGGTGCTGCATTGGTGAGTTGTGATCCTGGGTGGCTACCTTTCTGTGTCTCCTATTTTGATGGCAGTAGTTTTTGTTTGTTTGTTTTTGTGATCTCACTTCTCCAATGGGCCTAAGAAGAGTTGTTGAATTTACAATTTGTTCAGGTTTTTATTTGTTCTTAAGATGGAATGGAATCTTTCAAGTTCCTTATAGCAGACTGGCCATGATCAATTTTGTAATTCCTTTCTCAATGCTCTGTTATGAGTACAGATGTACTTTGCTTCGAAATCAGACAGATCTAAAATTGGGAACTGTCATTTATTACAGGCACATTGTTAAGCAAGTTGTTTGACTTCTTGAAACTTACATGTCCTCATTTAAAAGTGGAGAAAATGAATAAAGTACCTGAGACACACTTAGGAAAGTAGCAGTCTCAATAAATATTAGCAATTAATGCTATCTCATTTCAATTTTGGTCAGTTATGTTCTCTTGTTCATCACCGTTGGGCACTAAGCTGAAATTAAAAAAATATATAGTTGTATTGAATTTTTTCTTGCACTGAGATAGAAATGCATAAAATTCTAGTTCTTGGAAAACTAATATTCTATCACCACGAAGTATTCTCTGATTTTTATGATAAAAATGCTTTCCATATACTCAAAATTACAGCAATGGTGCTATATGGTCATGATGGCTTTGTAAGTTAATATTTTATTCTGGAAGTGATTCGGTAGTTTTGAAGTCTAACTTCAAAGCTCATTACTTTACAGTATGGTAAAGATGATACCACATCTTCAGAATGCTAAATGGAACAATTTTACAGAGGTTCATGTTAGCTTTTTATTGTACCCAGGCCTCTCAGATTTGGACCTAATTTTTTCAGTCATTCCCTTGACATATCCTATCATGGTCTCCAAAGAATGTCTGGAAGCAGTGCCTAGATACATTTGCTAGATTTTCAATTCTGAAACACTTTTTGTAATGAGGCATGTCATAGTGTATTTTTTGTTATAATCTATAGTTTGCCTGATATGCTTTATAATTAGCTTGAGTTTTATGAATCTCTTGATATACTTTTATTATTATCATGTCAATTGAAACAAAAATCCTTTCAAATAAGGGTAGTTATAAAAAGATATGGTCCAATTATAATAATTTCTGCAAATGGTCAAGTGATAATTGTTAGAAAAGGACATTATTTATCAAAGTAACATGATAATAGACTAGAACCAAGAGGGAATATAATTTTTGCTACAGATTATCCAAATGTCTTTTATTTTTTTCTTGTAACTGTTGCTGCTTCACTCATTCCTGAGCAGAAATTCCATATTTGCTAAAAATTCTTCAAAAATAAGTTTATTTGTTTAATAAATATGACATTAGTATGGCCAGGCTCTGTGTATGGCATTATGTATATATGGTTAATATATCAGAAAGGTAATTTCTAAATGGGCCAGGTTACTGACCATAGATGAGAGAGAGAAAAAGAGATAGAGACAAAGACAGAGAGAGATAGAGACAAATAGGAACATAGAGAAAGACAGATACAGAGAAAGCCTGTGTAAAGAGTTTAATTTTGGTTATTCAGGAAAATAATATACGTGTAATCTTCCAGCACTTTAAAATTAAAAATAATAATGAAGCAGATCCCTGGGACACTGTACCCACCTATCAGCTCACCAGTGTGCTCCATAATTTTCCCACACAGTTCCCTGGACAGAAGCACCCAGTCTTTCCTGCACTGTAAGTGATTCCATGAGCTGCAATTCCAATCCTCCAAGGAAACTTCTCCATGACACCTTGCACTGGCCACTCCTCCTGTAAACCACCAAACCATCCATACCACAGATACTTAGGACTGAGTAAACCATTAGCCCAATGCCCTGTACCTCAAGTGACATCAAGGTCACCGCACAATTCAGCAACATCCACCCCACAATCAGTTCTGCTGCCATCCTTATTTAGGTTCCCATTGTGTCGAGGTCTCCCCACAAAGCCCTCTATCATGGCCAAATGCTGACATCAGCAGCACCAGCCTGCCTCTCCCTACCATACAGGAGGTCAGGGCCACACCTGCATGAAATCCTAAGGCTGCACTGCACAACTCTGGGTCAGGAAACCACAACATCCCATTCAAAATTTCTGCTTTGTTCCTGTGTACAGTTTCTGAGCTGGTCAACTTGTGGTTTGTAGCAAATGTAACATCAATTGGAAATTCGTAAACCAATTGCTGAATATCACATTCCAAATAGTTTGGGAGACTGGCTCAACAAGTCTGTTCACAACATCATTCCGTTTATTACTCTATGAATAAGGACTTGATGGTTGAGTTCCAGGATAAGTGATATTTAATAAATGAATTTCTAAATTGAAAGCATAATACAAGAAACAAATGCAAGAGCATAAATTTTTATGCCATATTTTGACCCATCCATTTTCATTAAAACTTTTACATTCCTGTGATGAGAAATTCATTCTAAGTACAAGGAGACCTATGAATGTTTTGATTTCAGCTAGTGGTGTGTCATAATACTAAGACATATCTAGAATTTAGTTTTTTTCACTTTTCTGTTTTGGTTTTTTATTCTTTTATTCTCTTTCAGTTCATGTTCTATCTGTAATTCTAGTTCTTACCTGCCTATTCATTTATATCTATAGACCATTTTGTTTTGCTAAATTTGAACAACCTTTATGAGTGCAATAATAGATAACACTACTTTCTATCAGATTATAGCCTCAGTTAAGATGTTACACTATATCTACACAATAATTTACTGCAATTAATAGTTGGAATTCATTTACATTCCAAGTTAGGAGTACAAGTTTCTAATTTTTGTGATGTGTACATTACAGTTGTCATTGCTTCAGAATCTTAGCTTCATTATGGTACTTTGCAAAGTGTCAGGCTGGCTACACTGAACCTCACTTTCCTGGAATGTGCTTTCTGCGTGTTTCCATTTAGCATCAGCACATTAAGCCCTCTTGCCCTCTTTATTCTGGCTGACAGAGTGTCCAGACAGCTAGTTTAGGCCTGTCTGGATCATCCTGTCCTCAGCCACCAATTTGAGTCAAACCCTAGAGAACTGTAGAGACAGCTCAGACCCCCACAGCTCTATGAGCTGTGTAAATTCCTTTAGCTGACTACAGCTCTATGAGCTGTGTAAATTCCTTTAGCTGAATTTACTAAGTTTGAGGCAATTTTATAGCTATAAAGTGAATGGGCATAATCAGAGATGAGAGACAGATACTATTGAATGGAAAAAGACTACCATGCAGATAGAGATTAAATCCTTTAGTTTCAGAGGATTACAAAATATATTTTACAAGAGAAAATATAGAGTATCAGATGAAATTCCAAGTGCGAATTGGTACAGTCACTATGGAAATCAATATAGAGGTTCCTCAGAAAACTAAAACTGTAACTATCATTTGAACCAGCTATGCTACTAACTGATATATACCAAAGGAATTAAAGTTGGCATTCCATAGAGATAGCGGCACACCCATGTTTATTGTAGCACGGTATGCAATAGCCAAGATATGCAACCAGCCTAGTTGCCCATCAACAGATAAATGGGTAAAGAAAATGTAGTACATATATACAATGGAGTATTATTTAATCATAACAAGAATGAAATTTTTTCATTTACATGAAAATGGATGGATCGGGAGATGGCCATGCAGAGTGAAATAAACTAGGCACAGACATACAAATATCAGGTGTTCTCCCTTAATTATGTGGAATTTAAAATAGATGACAAGAAAGTAGAAGAGAGATTATTATTAGACAGAAAGAAAGGGAGAGAGAGGGGGCGAGAGTGTAAGGATGGGTAATAGGGGTCATAAATATGATAAAAATACATGATTCACATTTAAAAAAGAGAGATCAGGAAATGCTAAGTGTTACCTCGAAGGAGTAGATTTAACAACACCTGTAGTTCTCCAGGTTTACCTTACCTAAGTCTCTGTATCTTGGAATGAACTTGCTAAGGTGTTGGCTTCTCTACCTGAGGGAAAATGGAAAGAGTCAACTTGCTAAGGTGTTGCCTTCTCTGCCTGAGGGGTCAGGATGAGTTGACCCTCAGGCATTTTTGTCATATTGTAGCTGAGAAGTCTCACTTTATTACCACAGCAAAACCTAACATAAACTGACAGATATACATGATTATTCAGCTTATTTTTTTGTGTTTAATTAGATGGAACTTTTTTACTGGTATAGTATGTAAAACTATATAATACTTGATTTCTTGACTTCATAAAACTATTTCTAATAAAAGTAAAGCCCACTGTCACAAAAAGAGAAATTCCAATTATAAGATAGTATGTAGCTCAAGGAAATTTGGTAGGAAATAGGCAGGTTCTTATAGTGTTTCAAAGCTGGTTTAAACATGATGTAATTTAATATCAAGTTTTTCTTCAGACATGAAGTTATATTTTCAAAAGATGTCATTTAATTCCATTTTAAAAGTTTTTAGATATTTATGATAATAAATACTTTTAAATTATTTTAATTACTATGTAATTAAATATAATCTATTCATTTGGAATACCTTGTGAAACACTGTATATCACTTATATGGCAGTTTTTATAGTTTTTGTATTGAACACTTTCCAACTTCCATGCGTCTATTTCTTTTTATTTTTTGTATTTAGCATCTCAAACCCTGTGTACATATAAAACCATGTTTTTCACAAGAGTGTATCACTGACCACCTGCATTAGCTCAGTTGAACTGTTTGTTTGAAATGCAGATATTTGGATTGGATCCACCTCAGAGTTTCTGAAACAGTCTTCAAAGACATGTTTGGAAATTTCCTTCCTTAGTGTGTTTAATATAAACATTAGTTTTGGGGAATCTTTACTATAGACTTGACATGATTGTAAGTGCTAATTTTAAAAAAATTATATTTAAAATGATCAGTAAACAAGATTATGTATATTTAGTTGAAACTCCTATTTTAATATGCGAAGTTTGCCTATAGATTTTACAAAGCAACCCTTCATGGCAGTGTGCCCTGTTAAATAATTAAATACAATGAAGGAACTGGTTGAGATAGCTAATTTGTGAAAATAGGGACCAATTTTCTTTGAAGAGTTTAGCATAACTCTGCAAAGACACAGTATAGTTTAATATCCAATTGGCATTGCAGTACCACGAATTATTCATCAGGCTGGATCTAAGGTAACTAGGGAGTCACTTCTGCAACTGAAGGCTGAAATTAAAATGATAAAAAACAGAAGGCCCTGAAAAAATGGAAAGAATTTTGGAGATTTGTAAAAACTTTAAAATTCTTAAACTCGTATCTGTACGGCAGATGTGTGTGTACAAACTGTACAAAGCGAGGACTCATAAAGAAGTAGACCTAAGTTTTCAGTAATTTTACATATGTCCATCTCTATTTTTGAAACAAAATGATGAAACAAGTTTCTTAGGCAGACGTCATTGTTATGTCAATACCTTGAGGGAGTAATTGGAAACAGCAATAAATAAACCCTGCATAGATGTTAGTTTTTAAAATGTAGTAGTAGGAATGATCTAAAGAACATCTGAGGAGCACGATTAAAATATAGTCTTGTGTGGTCTGAAAAAATAAAATGCTAACAGGAGTTCAGTGCTTTTCTCCAAGGTGACTCCTTGACTCTATAAATATATCATTAATTCTGTTCCAACATGGTAGCACAGTGCATTGTGCATTAAACACTGAGACTAAAGAATGGAAGAATATCACCTTGGGGAACAGCAATACTCTTTTCTAGTGTTTCTGTAGTTTACTTTGTCCTTTTACAATGTCTTTTGTTATTCACTCAAGAGAAAGAAACATTTGTCTTTCATTCTTATGCATTCAATTCAAAATTAAAGGGGTAAAAATGGAAAGCATTTCTTTTTCATGTCTCCAAATCAACTGAATATTTTCTAACAACTGAATGGATGACAGTATAATTTTGGAAACATACAAAACCAGAAGAAATGAAGGAAGACTGAAATTACCTTCTTGGTGCTGTGCATAGGAGAAAATGTCCATTTTTATCCAAAGTAAGCAGATTTTTTTCTTTTTCTTTTTGTTCAGAATATGTCTCTTAGTCATAAAACTTCCATTGAACATATATGCCATCCAGAGTAGAAATGTGTTTTCCAAGTCTGGTTTACAAATTTCTCAGAATTCCTTTTGCTACTTTTAATTTTATTAACTGAAGTGAAAAACATCTTGACATCAGAATTTTTCTAGTTTGTTCCATGTCTCAGCCCCTGAAAATTTTAAATATCTGTGGGTTGGTCCAGCTTATCACCTAATGAATAAGAAAATAAAACCTTAAGTTTATTCTATTTTTTCGTTATAAACAGGGACTTTCCAACATCACTAAAGAAGCACACTTGCCAAAGTGTTTAATTTGTCCTGTCTTTGGACCGGTTTACAGAAAATATAGGATACAGAAGAACAAGTCTAACAGCAACCAATCAAACGTAATCAGAAAAGTGGATCACTACAAGATTTGTAAAGTTTAATGAAAGCAAAATGGCTTATCCAAGTAGCTGGTAAAACATCATTTCTAGGTGTGTCTATAAGGTTGTTTCCAGGGGAGATAAGGATTTAAATACATGCACTGAATAAATACGACCTTGACCGGTGGAGACAAACATTATTCCACTCACTGATGGCCTGACTAGAGCAAAAAAGTGGAAGAAAATCAGTCTGATATACCTACTTGAGAAGGGAACAGCCATCTTGCCCTGTTATTGGACATCATTTCTCTTTGTTCTTCAACCTTCAGATTCTGTTTTTTGGGTCTTTGAACTTGGTCAGGGACTTGAGCCAGATTAAGAGTCTCTTGGTTCTTAAGCCTTTGGGTTTAAATGGAACAGCATTGCTGGCTTTTCTAAGACTCCCTTGTAGACAGCAGATCATTATACTTCTCAGCTTATATAATTATATGAACTAAATGCTCATAAGTCTTTACATGTATATCATTTCCATTCCTCTGGAGCATCCCAACTAACATAAATATCATGGCCATATTGGAAAATATCTTTAAAGAGGTATATAACTGGGATTATGTTAAATCTATACATCAATTTTGAGAGTAAGGTTATAGTAACTATATTTGTTTTGCTTATCTTGGAACAGGCGCTATTTTTCCACTTTCCAGTGTTCTCTTTGATCTCTATTTTCAGAGTACTCCAGTTTTTATTGTAGAGATCTTGCACTTCCTTGGATAGGTGAATTCTTCAGTATATAACTTTTCTCAGTGCTTTTGAGAGTGGTATTGCTTTCCTAATTTCTTTCTCAGTGAGTTCATTACTTACTGCAAATGTGTACTACTAAAAATAAACATTGGAAAAAAAGGAGTATTTCATAACATTGAAAGATAAACTGTTGAGGTAAACAATAAAACTTGAAACATCTAAGCAGCAAAATATATGGATTATTTAGATTGGAAAAAAGCAAATATGGTATAATGCTTACTAATCACTAAATCTCAGTTTTAAATATATGACCTCATTATATTACCTTATCTGATCTTTTAAAAAATACTCATAATAGATAGCTTTCATATTACCCTTGATAATGTATTTTTGAATGAGAATGGGTTATATGGATAATCAATAAAGTATAAGTTTTAGTAGCAAAAACACTTATCTTTTTATTTAGAAATTTGCATGCAGGTAAAACCAGGTTTAAGGGCCTAGACCAATTGCTTTCTTACCCCCAAACCAGGATTTAGCCAAGGACTTTTCAATCCGATTTAAAACAAGAACAATAATCCTTGTCACCCTCCTATGTCAAGGGGGTGTTATAATGATGAATGAGCACCAGGAATAGATTTAGCTTGTTGATATATTTGTAACACATATGGCTCCATCACCCTTTGACTTTTCTAAGAAAAATGGAAAATAGCTACATTTTGTATGCCACAAATTAAATTTCTGTCAAGGTTAGCTTTAAAACCTACTCTCCACGCAATTCAGGTTTTCATGGACTGGCAAAGAGTCTTCTAATGATTCCAAGAAGACAGTTATGCTATTATACTTGTAGTGATAATTTTGTGTGAGTCGAAATAGCAAATTCCAAAAGGCATCAAGAAATCTTTTCCTTTTAAAAAATATATTAAATATATAAAAAGTATACATAGTTAATATATACAATTTTCTAAGTTCAAATATATACACATACCTGTGAAATTTTCACTTCAATCAAGTTAATAAACATATCTTTCACCTTAAAGTTTTCTCAGGCCATCTTTTTAAAAAACATGTAAAAAATTTTGAGCTAGATTTAAGAATTGACAGTGATATGTACTCTAATTCTGTAATGTAGCAACCATAAATATTTAGTGTTTTCATTACTAATTATATCAAAGTAACATATAAGTTAACCAGTACAATTGTGTGGGGTTTGATTACTTGGTTGCTAAATTTCTCTGATTCCTACAATAAAAAGTGCTTATTAAGTACTTTAAAAGTGTGACAGTAGCAGAAATTAATTCAGTACAGTTGCATTAGAAATGTAATCTTGCAAAACACTATTTTGATTCATTTGGTTCACTTCAATTTAGAAAATATTTATGACAGGCCCCTGCTCCCCCATTGTGTCAGGTAATATTTTTATAAGACCTTGTTGAGGAAAATTCATACTTCTGCCTGTTGAAATTCCTATATCTGGATAATCTTAGAGAAACATCTCATGCTTCATTCTGTTCAAAGTAAAAGACACCTATGGTATCTAGTTAGGTTTGTTCCCATGAGCTAAGACCACATGGGGTTGAATCAGGGGCATAAGATTTAATCAAAGAAAGAGGTATCACTCTAAGTAGAAATGAGCTCAGGAATCTTAGGAAACAGTCTAGACATCTGAAGAAAATTAAAGAGTAAGTAGGAAACTCTTTTCTATTAAAAGTGAAAAATTTAGAACAGAGATCAAATGAAGACCAATGATTATGAAACTAAACCGGATGAGATGAGAACATTATAGGCCTGTGTGGCCTCACTCATTGTCAGGGAGGGCGTTCTTAAAATGCCAACCAGGTCTTAGCTGATCAGCAATTCAGCACAATAGATAAACTTCCATTAGTACACTTTCATTAGTGGTTAGTACACTTGAAGCCTAAGAAGGAAGACTTTAAATAAAGAATCTCTGCCTGGGGAGTCAGGACATGTATATCAATCAAGAAGCTGGCTGATAGTTTTGTGACAAGAACATTTGAGGATTAATCCAGTCTTGAGACATAAAAAGAAGCACTACTGAACAGCTCATCTCTGAACTGCTACATCCTTAGTGCTCACAGTCTTATTTGAAAAAAACAAATAAGCTACCTTGAGTATTTGGTATAAGCACATATACAGTGATGTTTGAAGTTGTGTGATCATTGCTTCCATAATATTAGAAAAAGAATAATTATTATTGAATATATAAAACTGACAATCATCATAAAGTAGAAACTTCTATTTGGGTCATCTATATGATAAGGGAAATATAAATTTATTATTTTACAGAGATTAGATATATTGTAGTGGGTTTTTTGCATTGTAATTATTTAATAAGGAATGAAGCAACTATTCTAAAAATCTATTGAATGAATATTTTAAAGCCTACTAGTGGGTGGAAATATATCAATAAACATTCCTAAAGGATATTTACATGGGAAGTGCAATAGTGTTTATATTTGCATATACAAAAAGAGGAATCCATTCGGTGAAAGTAACAGAAATTCTGACTCATGGAAAACAAAACAAACATACAGAGTTTATGATCATTGTTTTCATGTAGTATTTAAATCTGGAAATTGAAGCCTTGATACTGGTTCTTATGCGTGGCAATCTCAACAGCAGTTTCCTCATGGTTTTCTTGGTCTTTCTCTAATAATGGCACAGTGGCTGCTCTTGCTCTAGGAAATGTGGTGCATTTAAAATGTAAGAGATGTGTTGACTCAGTCTTCAATATCTCCTCTAGTTGGGAAACTAAAAGCTTCCAAGAAACATCCCTGATGTATTAGTAAACTTTTTCATTGCTGGGACAAAATATCTGATAACTACAATTTAAAGGAAATGGGGTTTAATTTGGCTTCACAGTTTGGGGGCAGTCTACCCATGGCTAGGCTCCAAGGTAAAAACGGCATGATGGAAGGGCATTACAGAGCAAACTTGCTCAACCACAGCAGCCAGGAAGCAGAGGGAGAGAAGAGAGGAGCCAAGGATGACAATATCCCCTTCCATGTCATGTCCCAGTGACTTACCTTGTCTGTCCAGGACGTTAGGGGGGGAAACTATCAAACTTTTCTTTATGTATTATGGACTAGAACTCAATAGCATGATCACATGTAGTATACAGAAAAATCTGAAAATCAGATATATGGCAACAAGAAGAAAGAATATCATGGTTCATTGGTTGATGTTAGATATATTACTGCACAGAATATAATCAAGTTTCTGGTACCAAGGAAGGGCAAATGGAGGGAAGGTGTTGAGTAGATAATTAAGAGTCTGCCATTGTTTGCTTCAAATCATATGTATCTGTACCTATCTATCTATCTATCTATCTATCTATCTATCTATCTAATACATATGCCAACCACTGTGGTATATAATCTGTTAGACAACTAAAATATATGCAGTGTGATAAATGAAAACTACAAATATATTTTTAAAGTATTGATTTCATATAGTCTGCAGAATTAAAACACAAGAAAAAATTTATTTGAACATCTTTGTCTTTGTGTAACTATTATCCCACGTAAAAGAAAATGTTTAAAAGCTACAAAACAACTATCAATTAAGTATGCTAAAAGACAAGATAGTACAATAAAAAGAACAATAGCATAGAACTATAAATATATGAAAAGTAATCTAACATCTACCACTAAGAACATGGTATGTCTTAGTCACTTTCTCATTGCTGGGTCAAAATACCTGAACTCACAAGTTAAAGAAGGAGAGCTTTTCGAGGCAACTCACAAATTAAAGCTCACAGCTTTTTGAGGTTTCAGCCCATAAGGGGCTGGCTCCAGGCAAGGCAACATGGAAGAGGAAAATAGATCATGACATGCCAGGCAGGAAGCCACAGGCCATTTTGGGAAGATAAATAATAATATGTCCTCCAGGTCAGTCCCGTAGTGAACTACCCCTTCCTACCAGGATTTGTCTCCCAGTCATAAACGTATCAGTACACCAACCCAATATCACACATCCAGGGTCCAGTGTCACACATTCATGTTCCAGTCACCTCCCCAAACCCCACCCATGAGTATGTAAGGCTTTGGATGAACACCTAGGTATAAACCATAGCAAAGTGTGACCTTGGACAAATTCTGTTACCCTTTTGGTATTTCATTTTTTATTGATAAATTGCATCTGTTGAGTCTGTATTAACTCACTCTAAAACTCATGATATTGGTTAAAACAGATAGATATAAAGATCAATTAGGAAAGTTTGATTATCAAACGGCTGTTCTACATTAAAAGATAAACATAAATTTTATAGTTAGATGAAAAATTTCATATCTAAATTACAATTGAACATTGATAAATTGCTGTTAAACTCACTTCAATAAGTTACACTGAACTTACTTTGGATTTCAAAAATATTTTTAACAAAGGAACACTCAATTTAAGAGGGAAAATCAACTCTATATACTGAACTGGTCAGCTACATAGTAATTTTCAGGCCATTCTTTAAAGGTGTCTACTGTAAAAATAGAAAACAACAGTAAAATACATATTTAACATTTAATTTGCTTAACATATATATGATAGAACCATAAAATGATTATAATTTTTCAAAAGTGGAAACTGAAAATATTGCAACTTATATTTTAATGTTCTTGTAGATCATTGTGTTTTATGTAAAACTAAATATAGAAGATGTTGTGAAATTATACATTGGTAGCTTTCATACTTTTCTTTAGTCTTGTAACTATAAAATGTGGTCATATGAGTTATTCTACAGTTGTCCAATTAATTATGGCTAGGGAATATTTTGTTGCATTTCTGTAAGAAAATTCTTCCTCTTATACTCTGTCTGTTATCTCTCCATTGTGAGTAGTAGTAAATAATAGTTATATTTGAAAAACACTTACAGTGTAAGTTACATGTTATGATTTGCACCTAGATGTTTCCCCAGAGCCTCATGCACTCACAGCCAGGGCTTTTGAATGGTGACTGAATCATGGGGTCCTCTTGCTAAACATGATGCTAGGAAGCATGGTCTGGCAAGAAGGGGTGGGTGACTGAGAGTGTGACCTGGAAGATATGACTTCTTCCCATTGCTCTCGGCTGCAGGCAGCCCTGATGTGCACAGCTTTTCCTCCACTCTGCAACTCTGCATGCCATTTTCTGCATGGAGCCAGCTGACCACGGCCTAAATATGTGAGCCTAAGAAAGCCTTCTTTTAAAATATGGATGTTGGCTATTAGATGTCAGTTATTAGAAAAGTGTCTAAGATATTTCAGCTGATGATTTTTCAGAAAGTTAACAACATTAGCATTTTTTTCTGATGCCAAAAAGGAAAATAAAAATGAATAAGTATAGGGAGCTAAATGAAAAGTAACTTTAAAAATTAAGGGTAAAAATTATCTCTAATCTGTAAGTACTACCTTTGTAGTTGGTCCAGTCAGTGCATTCAAATGTATTTCCTGAAGTTTTTAAGTTCCCCTTAATCAAATTGGCTGTGGAAATAGCCCTGGAGCAAAATTACATGTGGCCTTTAAAATTAAGGCTTTAAAGCTATAGTGTATAACAACTAACTTTTAAAATCTTTAAAATACATCAGCAATGTTAGGAATTATTTGACATCTGGGAATTTTGGTGGGAGGCATTATTAGGGTTGTAGGTATAGTCAAAATTTTCATGTCAGATAGACTTTTCAATGAAAATTCCAGATGTTTGACAAATGTGTTGCCTTCTAACCCTCCTTAGACATATGCTTAATGTCCAGTCATCTCAAAACTTTCTTTTTTTAAAAAAAAATAGGTAAGTGTCAGTAACTACTTTGACCTAATAAATGATAAATGTAGATCACTTAGGTTTTGCACAAAGGGAAAATGTTAAGAGTATATGAATGGTTGATAATTTGGAAATAGTACCATTTCTTTTTATTGTCTTGTTGCAGTAATAGATGTTTGAGCCTGGTTCCTGTTTTTCAAATATTTCTTGAGTTTGGGTGAACTGTAACACCCTTTTATGATTTAGAAGTAGAAAATGTTTGATACTCAGTTCCCCAGATTCCATAGTAGCTAGACCTGTAGATCAATGAGTCTGTCTTTTCCTATCAGAGTCACTCACCCCACACTTTGAATCAGGAGTTGTTAATGTGGGACCTGCCAGGAACTCCTTTCTGTTGGAGACTGACGGAAGATACAATTTCTACAGGAGCAATACCTGTGTCACTAATTATGGCACCCTGAATTCAATACTTTTGGTATTAATAATGCAAGTGGCATTGTGCAGTCTTCCAAGGACATTCATTGGGTTGTCATGGAGAGTTTTGCAATATAATTGTGAGTTTCAAAACCCTAAAGTTTTATTTTTAGTTCTTGGTACATTGGTCACTGAGAATATGCTTTATAGATAGATCTCCAGCTACAGAAAGTTTAATTGACCAAGGGTCTACCTGCTATGCTCTGAAGTTCATCCCGAGTTTGTACCACATTTTCCACAGGATGCAACAAGGCAATGATTGAATTAAGCAAGATAGACCCTCTGTTGACCAAATGGGCCTTGTTGAACTTCCTTAGACTGCACCAGGAAACTTCTGGCTCATCTCTACCCTACTACCTCCATCTACCCCTCACCTCCACCCTCTGTATCTGTGGTGATTCTTGCATAGTCTCATGGCCCTTCGAGCTGATCACTCCTCATTTTCTTTCAAGGAGTGTTTCCCTCAATGAAATTCTCACACTTTAAATCCCATCTGGCAACTGCTTCATGGAAGAAATAAACTAACCCAACAATCGTATGAACATAAATTCCTGAAATGCATTCCTTTTCTGCTCAAATGAACCAAAGCTGGTTTTTGTTACTTTTGGAATATTGAATGATACTTATTTATGGTAGAGACATTCAAAATTGGTGTTAATTATTTCTGGATATATTTTTAATGACCTCTTCCTACCAATCATTTTTATTTGAATCAAATTTGAATTAACACACCCAACACTGTAGTGAAACAATTCTCACTAAAAACTACCCAAATTAAAGAGCAAAAATCATAAGTGATTTGTTCTATTTTATATACAAATCAAAATGCAAATATTTATTAAGGTCCGTTTTGGAAAGTGTTGGCTGGATGAGAGAGTCCATTACTTACAAGTGAAGACTGAGCAGCTGAAGTCTCTAAAGATGGTTCATCATGGAAAATTATAAATGGTGGGCAGGTAAATGACATAGAATGCTCAAATACAAAGTCCAACAAGATAAGATACAGTATATTTGCTACTTTTCCATTGAGATATCATTTGTATACTTCAGACTCTAAATTGGAAAAGTTTTGACAGATGAATGAATCTATGTGACCAAATAAATAGATTATTTGCAGTTAATTCCTAAAGAACTTTCCAACTTATCTTCATTTCCCCAGAGCAATCTGTTATTTGATTTCCATCGCTATAGTTTATGTAGTCCAAACTTTGTACAAATGAAATCATACAACACATGTTCTTTTGTGTCTGGCTGATTTTGCAACAAATTTCATTGACAGTTCTCTATAATATCACCTATATCAGCAGTTTTATCCTTTTATTCCTGACTAGTATACAATTTTATGGAAAACATCAATTTTTAATACATTTTCCTATTATAAACATTGAATAGTTTGCATTTTTTATAGATTACTACTAAAACTTCTACAAATATTGTTGGATAACATTTTTGTGGCTATTTTTAATTTCAGGGTATGTTTAGATAGATGAATTGCTATGACTTATGATAAATGTATGTTCAATTTCATGTTAAAAACTGCTAAATTATTTTCCAAACTGATTGCTTAATCTTCTGAGAATGTGTACCTGTACAGTATGAGAAGCACAGCTATTCGATAATTTCACCCTTTGCATACCCATTTTCATCTTGTTTTGGGTTATTGTGTATTTTTTTTGGCTATACTTGAATGCTTATATTGTTTTTAAAATTAGTTTATTTGACCCAAATGCCCATCAATTGAGGAATGGATAAAAAGATGTGGTATTTTTATGCAATGCAGTACTACAAGTAAAAATTTATGCAGTGGAGTACTACATAGGTACAAAGAAAAGTAAAATAGGTGAAAGGATGCAACTAGAGTTCATACTCACAAGCAAAATCAATCAGATTCGCATGTGTAAACACTGTATTCTCTCCCTAGTGTAAGAAACTGGAAGAATAAATAAGATCCAAAATCTATAATAGATATTGTGGAAGGAGAAGAAGCTGCTCAAAAGGAAAGAACAACTGAGATGGTGGAAAGTAGAAAAGAAGGAAGGAGATTAAAAAAATATATATACATACATATATGTGTGTATATATATATATATGTCAGATAACTAAGATAATTGTACTGCTAATTCTAATAGTTCATGGAAGAGAAGATTTGGTGCTTATATTGTTTGATTAATTTTGCATGCCTATATATGGTAATCTGAGCAACTATTTTAAAAATAACAATATGCAATATAATAATCATTGTTAATTTCCTACTACCTTGTTTTGAAATCATATATTACTTTTGTTGTCTTTTATTATCCTTAAAATATTAAAAATAAAATAATAAATTTATGGTTTCTTATGTTTGTTAATAATAAATGCCCTAGAAATTATAATATACATTACTATAAGACCACTTCATATATAAGGTAAGCCTCTTAAGTGGATTATGATTACATTTACACATTTCCTGTGTTTTGTGTTGTTTTCATATATTTTACTTGGTCCTGTGTTAAAAACCTTATAATATATAGTAATTATTTTTGCTTTACAAGGTGAATCAGCCTAAAGAGTCTAAGAGTGAAAAACAGCTTTTTTTGCATCAATATACTGTTACCTATCACTTCTAGTTTTCTATTTTTATTTGTGTAGGTCCTAGTTTTTATCTGGTAAAGAATATGCTACATTCATCTTTAGGCCAAAAATGACCTTGGCTTTATACAGTAGAAAATGTCAAAGGAGACACACATAGGCATATATTGGTTATAATTGGTTATATATTGTGACATAATACCTGATTTTAACAATTTAAAAGAGGAGAGTTTGTCTTCCAACTTCATTGTTGGTTGGCTCCAAAGCAGAGACAAGATGGTGGAAAGACCAAGGCAGAACAAAGCTACTCACTTCATGAATGGCGTTCATGAAATGAGGAATGAAAGTTGGATTTCGGATTAACATAAGGGGAATCAAAAGCAAGGAGTGAAAAATATTTCCTTTGCTTACCCTAAATGAATGTTTCTTCAATATATTTAGGCTTTCTTTTACTGAAGATTTCCTGAGTGACCTTTTATTAATTTCTGATCAGAAAAAGTTCAAACTTGAAGACAATTTGAAATGTCGTTAGCATAAGAATGTGATATGCTCTTCCTCTCCTCTGTACCCTACCTCATTGTTTGTAGAGCACTTGGAGGCACTGGTTGCCAAACAATTTTGTGTAGGGCTAGAAACTGAAGTCAACACAATGTGGTCCTGTCAAAATAAAAATATGCACCCTCCCAAATAAAAGTGTCCCCTTCAGTCAGATTTTCATTCTGAATGAGGTACCACTATATTAGCATATATCTTCAAAATATTCCTCCTTTACTGTCTTACATTTAATTAGACAGAAAAGATAATGTTATTGAAATTTTCCTCTGAGATTACTGTATTTTGCCCCTAGATACTTACAGAATGCCTTATTTGTTTTTAATACTTAAATTTTGCTGAAGTGTATCTCTGCATGGATTTTTAAATTACATTTATTTGGAATTAAGGGAAACTTTCATCTATAACCAAGTGTTGACTACAAAAAATTGTTTCATCTATGCTTCTCTAGTTTTGGTCTCTTGGTTAAGAACTCATTCTAGACCTGATGAGTAGGAGCCCCTATAAATTCTTATGTCCTCCTGATATTTCCTTAGTATTCCTGAAAATTTTAACTTTGAAGTCTGTAAAACATTCTAGGCTTATCTAGTACTTTCCTAGCCACATGATTGGGAATAGTAATTACCTCCAAGAAACCATAATTCTTGTTAACTGAGAATATTTAGAAACTAAGATTTGGTCATAAGATGGTATTTTTTTTTTAAAAAAAGTTTTTTTTTTCTATGATTAAATTCTTTCCAGAAACTTAATTTATTGGTAAAAGATCAAACTTGTTGAGAAAATGTATTAATTTTGAAGATTCTTTCATTTTAAAATAAATCTCTCTTGTAAATCATTCTTGAACAGTTATTACTTGGCCTTTAAAATAGTATCTTTGACATTATTCTTCTATTGATAGGAACTAAACTTGTTTGTATTCTTTAATCTCCTAGGAAGCCTTTGCAAATTCTCCCATCTTGTTCAAACCTATACTGGTTATTTCACAGTATCAGGGATTTTTTTTTTTAATCTCAGGGAAATTCCCCTGTGTATCAAAGTTGGGACCACTGGAAAAGAATATTCATGAATTAGGTTATTCAACATCCTTTCCTTTGCATAAACCTAAGAAGAACATAACATTTTGCTTTGAGTTTCTTAAGTATTGCTTCTTATAATGTGGCAAAAATCCAGGCCAGGCATAGTGTCAAATGCCTATAATCCTAGCACCGGAAGGCTGAGGCAAGAGAAGCATTGTGAGGTTTAGGCCGTCCTGGGTTACATAGTGAGTTGAAGGCCATCTCAAATTACATAGTACGACTCTATCTCAAAAAATAAGCAAAACAAAAAATATGCAAAAGCCTAATGGTACTTAAAAATAGTTCATAATCTCAAAAATTGGGGTGTGTACCCAGACTTTTGATATGAAAACATCACTGAGTACTGTAAAAACAAACTTTCAATTTATGAGACTGGAGATTCTTAAATTAACAAGCAATCAGAATAAGGGAAAGAATCAGATTCAAATTTACAGTAAATAAATGAACTGTTACCAGTTTTAGGGAATTCATTCAAATAGCAATAGCTTTTTTGCTTTGATGGAGGAAAAATCATTTTGGCAGAGGTAAGAGGAAGAATTTATTCATTGTAAAACTGATTACAGACAAGTGAAAATTAACCAGTGAAATAAATTCATTATAGTCCTATGTCAAGTTGTTTCTTTCCTGATCTTTCTTACTTCCAGTCTTGCACTCTCTCCCAATCTCTCCTTTTCCCTTCTATACTAAATTACATTTGCAAATTCTTGCCATTTGGAACAGTTTTTGGAGCAACAGAAAAGTGATGCTTGAGAGGTGAAAGGCAATCACAAGCTGGCCTGGAATCAATTGATAGGGAGAATTCCTGACAGCGCGCACCAGCTGATTCCCAGCTGTACTGGGGATGAGCCTGCTCCGCAGCGGTCTTAGCAATTTGGGTCCACTCATGGTAATTGGTTTCAGCTGAGACCAGAACCACTCATTTCACACTGTCCTCAAACCCCTGCTCAAAGAACAGGAGGACATGGTGTAGTTCATTCAAGTCAAAATCCCAGCTTCATGAGAATCCCATCACTTAAATTCAGTCTAAATTGAATGAGATTGTGCCCTTGCAGTTCCTATTTGGTGAGAAGGATTATGATATTATTATTTCAGTGGTTAGTGGGTTCACCCTGCTGCTCTGGCTGTAGCGCTTTTATTTCACGGAGAACATCTTGTTTCACAAACACTTCAATGTATCTCTAATCATGTAATTAAGGAAAATGTTTGTGATCATATTCATAATTTAAAAAATAAGTACTGTGTGCAATTTTACTATTGTTCACACTAAAATCTTCCACTGCTTTAATCTTAAAACTTCAAATGAAATGAAAATACTTCCTAGTAACTATTATTCTCCTTTCTTCTTCCCTTTGATGAAAGGAAATATATGCATATCATTTTGGAAGGTCTCTGGTAGAGAAATTGAATCCATTCTATTTTGCTTTTCACAGAGTGTAAATGTTATTTTCAACTTGCAGAAAAGTAATGAGAATCCTAGTAATTACCTGACCGGTAAGGGACCTATTTATTAACATAAAACATCTGGGACACAGAGTGTTTCAGGGCTGGTTAAGTAGCTAAAGAATGCTCTGAGGGACCCAGAAGTTTTACATCACAACCACTCTCCCACTTTCACCATTCTCATTGTCCCCATGTGTCACTGATGTCTACACTCATGGTGACAGGCTGGCTGGTCTCTGGAATCAACTATAACATTTTCAGAGGATGCTATCATGGATGTACTGATCAATTAATAACCTATTCTCTGGTAAACAAAACCTAAAAACATCCTAATTTACAGCATTTGCAGATATCCATGTGGCAAATTTTCCTGCAATGATGAATGTCATGCACCTATAGCGTATGTCTGGACATGTAGGGTGTAGGAGGTGCTTAGTCATGAGCCTCAATAAATGGCCTGCAATGTGCCACTAGATACCATCCAATGTTGTGGAAAAAATTTTATCCAAAGAAAAGTTTTCACAGAAATCCAAAAGTTTCATGTCTCCTTGTTCTGGTTTGCATCTCTTGCCTACCTCTAACCTAGTTATTGTAAAGAGGATGGGAATGACCATGATTGCTTAGAAAGGTTAATCTGCATTCATTCCTTGAGGCAGGGTAACCTTCTCTAAGATTATAGGAAAATAAGTATCTGGATGAAAATGGAAAAGCCCAACAAACAGGAAAGGAATGTAAGTGCCTGTAAGGAAGGCAAAGAATATATCTGCCAAAAGGACAGAGCTAGGCATCACTGCATTCCTAGCCAAATACACAAGAAGGAAAGTAGGAATGACAACTCACATATTTTTAATTGTACATGAATGCCCTTTTATGGTTCTAACACACACCCACCCACCCACACACACACACACAATACATGGATGGGTCATTTTTGTTATTTATTTGGGCAACTCCTATAGCCTGACCATGGTGAAACATCAAATCAAAAGGAAGTTATGAGCCAAGTTGGGTCAAAGGCTCACAGAGATCCATCACAGGGGAAATGATGGGGAACAGCTAAAATTTCTCAAAAAAAAAATCATCATTTGTATATAACATGGTTTTGAACAATGCTAACATATTTTTTTAACATAAGCACTTTATAATTTCATATTCTATAGCACCTTCAAAATATGCTTGTCATTTCTATGGATCAAGATGTTTCCTTTTTTATTTGAAAGAATGAAATCCTCCCCATAGAGATGCATGGAGTCAATGATAGCAACTAGAAATGGTTAAGAAGGGTCTAGGAAAACAAAAATAAATACTGTGGTTTCTAAGGTGGAAAGAAAAGTCTGTCTGTTCCTCTGATTATTAGAAAATAATTTAGGTATTTATTTCTAGTTTTTTAAATGAAGACTTTAATTCTTTTATTCTTAATGTTCACATCTGTCATTCATCCCTTTGCTCCTCTTTTCTGTGTATGCCACCCTCAAAAGACACATTCTTTAATACATATGAGTCTACATTACATTTAAGAGAAGCTAAATTTTGTCCTTTTTTATATTCCATTCTTTCTGCAGAAGTTTCATGACTAGTTCAAAAGTCTGTGTAGATTAGTAACTATGCCGCATCAAAGTCTAGGTTAGTGAGGTCAAGCTTTGGGACACCAATGGATGAGTTAACTCCTTAAAACAGACAACCCAGTCGCAGGGTGTGGTGGTGCATTCCTGTAATCCCAGCACTCAGGAGAATGAGGCAGGATGATTGTCCTGAGTTCAAGACCAGCCTGGGCTACAAAGAGGCCACCCTGAACTGCAAAAGCAAGACCCTGTCTCACACACACACGCACGCACGCATCCACACATACACACACGCACGCACGCATCCACGCATGCACGCGCGCACATGCACATGCACACACAAAACAAAACAAAACGAAACAAAACAAACAAACCCACACACACCCACAGGCAATCCAAGTCTTATACAGAAAGAACCACTGACAATGCCACTGTATAAAGGAGATATTTCCTCCCTTATAGGTAAGTTTTATTACCATTGTGTTTCATGGTATCTATTCTGGTTTGGGACTAGCTGTCCCTCCAAAGCCTCATGCAATTTAAATGCAGCTTTTTCAGAGGTAACTGAATCTAGAGTGTGTGAATCTACAATGCTGGAATTAGGGTCCTGGGATTAAGAATGGGTGATTGCTGAATTAGTTTAATGATTTGCATTGCCCTAATCTCGGTAGACTGTATACAGGACAGGAGAAAAAGGCTTGCTCTCCTCTCTTGTTGCTTTTGCTCTCTTCCACCACCATGTACTGTTGCCCCTCTGCCATGTGCCATCCTGCCTTGTAGCCAGCTGATTATGGGCTGAAAACTCCACAAACTGTGAGCCAAATGAATCTTTCCTCCTCTAACCTTGGACATCGGGTATTTTGTCTCAACAATAAGAGAAGTAACTATGACAATACCTTTACATGGTTTAGACTGAACTATAATTATCAATATGCCATTAATGGTCATGTATGGGCTAAGGCTTTAATGGAAAATTTCCTTTTTTTCTCTTTTTGGGAAGGAAGATAATCACTTCAGTTTCTGTCAATAGAGACTGTCACAAGATGAAGCCAACTTGAATTCAGAAAGAAGAGATATTTTTCAGATTAATGGAAGAAACCCCATGAGATTGGTAACTTTTCCAAGAAAGGTGGAGTTGTCAGTTTCAGAAAGCTTTAGAAAAGAATAGAAATTTCATTTCCTTTGATATTGTAGAATTATCTTATCCAAAGACCTGAGGTGAGCCAGAAGAAATTTGATGTCTTCTTATAACTATGATTCTGTTCATGATTTTACATTTTGTTTCAAATCCAAAGCAATTTATAGTTCATCTCTAGCCTTAAAATTTCCTTCTCTCTTAAAAGAAATATATATATTTACCACGGCTTCCTCATTAGTCAAAATTTAGATGAAGTATGTTCTTCAGCAAGCATACTTTGTAAATATTAACATTTAAATTTTCATTTGAGAATAATTATAAATTTGTAGAACAACTATTATAATAGTAATTATACTATGCAGCAATCCTCATATTTCCCTCATTAGCATCTTACATTAGTATAGTTCATTTGCCACAATTAAAAAGCAAATATTTGTATATTATTTTTATTTGAAATCTATACCTTATTTATTGCGATATTTTTAGCTTGCACCAATATCATTTTTCTATTTTGGAGTTCCCTTTATAATGTCACACTACAATAAATTATTATGTTTTCTTAGGCTTCATATGGCTATGGCAATTTCTGATTTTTCTTCTTTTTTCTTTGCCAGTTTTTAAAATATCTGGTCTGGTACTTGGTGGAATATTCCTCAAACTGAGCTTACTTAATGATTCCCCATGATTAGACAGCTATTATTGATGTAAGAAGGAAGCCCCATACATTTTAGATGGAAGTATTTTATTCTGTCTTCCTATTTTCACACTGCAGATATTGTCTTATTTTACGAAAGTACTGGATAAAGGTCTTCTGGAAACATGGGTATTTTCTGCATTGTTTACCATAGAGTTACAAGATCATATGACAAAGTTCAATTTCCAAATCAAGGAAATTCATAACTTCAGCACAAATTTGCTGCATCTTAGAAAGAGTCAGGTGGCTATTATGAATTCCAGTGGCTATTTCTGACTTTTCAGCCATAAATCTACATGGTTGGAAGAGACCCATCACAAGTACTCCTGGGGCTCTGCAGAGTAAAGCAGTAGTCCCCTAACTCTTGTTGAACATGAGAATCTCTGTTCAGATGAAATCTTCCATGGCCACCTCAGCAAATACACGAAAGCAGAATTGGTCTGATTGAAACAGGGCCCCAGAGGGACATAGAATATAACTGCATATTAGCCAGAGGGGGAGGTTGGGAGAGGGAATGGAGAAAAAGCCTTCCTTTTTCCCATGACTAGGTAAAGCTTTAGTAGTATTTGTCATATCAGGCACTCCAGAGATACTCTTTCTTAAACTGTGATTTAGTAAGCAGAATCTTCATTCTGACATATGAATATACATGTATTTATATATGTAAGTGTAGACACCAAAGAAAATACATACAATGGTGAGAAGATAAGATAATCCCACGTTTAATGAGTAACTTGGTTGTGAACTTAAGAAAATAACTAAAGGTTATGGTATAAACTATGAAAAAAAAATAAGGCTATATAAAATATTCATTCATACGTAAAATATATTTTGAATATTTTCTTAAAAACATAAGAAATTTTCAAGGTGATTACTCCATATATGATCTTGCAAATGTGTTCATAGGTATTGCAGAGTCTCTTGTTAGATATAAAGTATTCAAATACTAATTTTCCAATTAGTATTAAATATTAATCTTTAATATTAAAACAATCTAGATGATATCATTTATCTAGTTTGTATTTTGGTAAAATTGTAGGATACAATTTAATGGAGAATTTATCTAGGGCTAGTGCCATACATGAGAAAATGAGCAAAGAGAATATTGAAGCCACTAAATCAGAATTATTATACTGTTTTCTGTGTCCATATTTGACAAAAATTGCAATAATTACTAAAATGAGCATAAATTGGAATTATAGTAATGTATCATTGGTATTTGACATACTTTATCAACTTTTAAAACTATTATTACATTTGAGCTTTGTTGTTTATTAATAACTTTTTCATGTGTTCCATCATCTTATAGCAATATTTAATCACTGATTGCTATTTTTAAAGGCATTATTTTGATCTTAGCACAGAGGGAAGCTCTTCCCATTGCCACTTCTGCTGCAGTGACTCAGGTGAAACATGCTGGAAGACCCAGAGACCAGAGGGGACACCTGTGAAAAAATGGGGTCCCAACTAGGGCATGCAGGATGGACAGGCAGGACTAGTAGAATGAAAAGTATGAAGCAACAATAGCTATACAAGCCAACAGGTGGTAAGTTAGGTGAACTAGCATTGTGTTTGGGGGCAAAGACACACAGAACAGAAGCAGTTGAGTGGCGCTGCCCTATTCTTTCTTCTTTCTTTTCTTTTTTATAACTTTTCTAAACAGCTGGGGAGAACTCCAGTCACAGATAACTAATTACATGTCCCAAAACCAGAGACCGGGTTCAGATAATCCCTTGCTTGCTCTCTCATTCTTTTTCTTCTGCCCTCTCCTCTAGTTTCCCAAAGTTTGTGTGAACATCCTTTGTCTTCCAGCCTTGCATCTACTTTCTTCTCAGTTATCTTTATTTTATTCACCATCCTTCTTAAATTTCCCCACCTTAGAGTAAAACCACTCTACCTAGGTGGAAACACTTTGAATACAAGCTTCCAATTTACAATTTGTTCTGTTATATAATTGTAGATTTTGCTTCTATGGTTTAAGGTACAAAATTAATATCTACCTAAGTTGGTTAGTTTCTAATCTGTGCTTGATGCTATTGCTATTGCTAATTGTACTACTTAAGCTAGGATGTCCTATCTGTTGAAATCAGTTGTTTTCTCTACTGTAACAACACTTGGAAGATCTGGGGTAATAACCTCACCACAGCTCAGTACCAATGAACTAAATCCTGAGTCAAAGAGATATCAATATCTCACTCTTAATTAACTGTGAAGATAGGATTTTGAAACAGACACAAGCCAAGACTCTCCTCCATACAGAAGACATGCCTGTGGAGCAGCTTTTCCTAAAAAAGACTTGATACTAGTACTATAGCCATTTACTTAAAAAACTTACAAGAATCAATACAGAAAACAGAATAAAAATTTTTGAAACAGAAAATGGTAAGGTGCAAAAGCAAGATGTAATCTCAGACCTAAACTCACCCACAGCAAGCCCAAGAGACAATGAAAAGAGGAGAATGGAAGACATACACCTGAACTTTCTGAAATGACAGTATTATAGTCAGAAAATTTAGATAAAAATATTATAGCAGTCATATAGGGCTCAGCCCTCAAAGGAGCCGGAGCAGAAGACCCGTGAGAGAGATAGAAATCTCCCACTGAGAGCCAGACCTCAAGATAAAAGATAAAACAAATGTGCCTCTGTTAGTAAGAATTAAAAACTTGCTAACAAAGAAAACCCCAGGTCCTGATGGATTCATGGCTGAATTCCACAAGAAATTTAGAGATTTAATTTCAATACTCTTCAAACTCTTTAATGAAATTGAAAAGGGAGCAATTCTCCCTAACTCATTCCTGGAGGCAGGTATTACCTTGATAACAAAACCAAAGCAAGACCCAAATGAAGAAAACTACAGGCCAATCTCTCTGATGAACATAGATGCAAAAATTCTCAATAAAATACTAGCAAACAGAATGCAACAAATTATCAAGAAGATTATACATCATGATGAATTAGAATTCATTACAGAAATGCAAATGATTTAACATATGCAAATGAGAAACATCATATGCCATATCAACAGAACCAAATACAAAAATCACACGATCATTTCAATAGATGCAGAAAAAGCTTTTGATAAAGTCCAACACTCATTCATGATAAAAATAAATTAGAATAGATGGTCTTTACTTCATTATCTTTCTTGGTTTTTCTATTTATTAATTTATTTGTTTGTTTATTTATACCAAGAATTAAACTTAGGATTTCATGCTTGCCAGGCAGGTGCTGTGCCACAGAGCTAAACTCTGGCCCTCTTTTTTCTCTTTAAAATAAAAAAGGCATTATTTTAGCAATAATACAGCAATTGGCCTAAGAATATTTTCGTATTCATACAAACTAGTGATGGAAAACAGTTACTTTTATAGTTAATAGATTAAAAAAAAAAAAGGCAAAGAGCACTTGGGTAGATTTGTGGAAACAGAAATGACTCAGTAGGCAACTGAGTGTCCTTAATGTCAGGTCAATTTTTTTCCCCTGAGAAATACATGTAGGTACATGTGATATTTCTATGTTGTTCATAGTTTTGAATTTGGTTCCTTCTTTTGTATCTGTTTAGCTAAGAGTGTTCTCTTTTGTTGTTTAAATCTTCTAAATAGTTTAAGTTGGATGAAATTCTGTATGTCATTTTTGATTTTTAAAAGACCAAAGTTTAGATGAGTGACAAACAGATGATTCATAATTTTGTGTATAGCCAAGTTCCTGGTTACTGTCATTTGTCAGAGAGTTATCTTTGGTAATTCTTTATAATTTTCTTGCTGAACTGAGTGATATACAGAGAAAAGCACAACTACCACAAACAATAATCATTAACATCATCTGTATTTGTGAATGTGAGAACTGCAATACAGTTTTATTTACTGCAATCTGAATACATTGTGAATTGATTTGTTGCTTCTTAGAGTGCTATAAATATCAAGAGAACTTTTAGAAAAGCTATTCTGTAAACCTAGACATAAAAGAAGGTTATAGATACTATGTTTATATCAATTAACATTGATAATAAGTAATATCCATATGTAGTTTGGATTTGAAATGTTCCCTAGTGGCTTATAAGTTAAAGGCTTGGTCCTCTACCCATGGGGCTACTGGGCAATACTAGAACATTAAAGAAATTGGTCTAGCAAAGCCTTAGGTCATGAGGGGCATAAATACCTTCAAAGAAGATGATGGGACTCTGGTGTCTTTCTGTTTCTGATTCTCTCCTTTTACTTTCTGGCTCCACAAGTTGAAGAAGCTTGCTTCCCTATATGCTTCCTGGTATCACGTGCTGCCTTCCTACAGGCCCAAAAACAAGAGCCAACTGATAATGAACTCAAACCTACAAAAACGCGAGTCAAGATACCTACACCCTCAACCTTAGAAGTGTTATCTGAGGTAGATTATCTCAGGTATTTTGTCACAGTGATGGGAAACTGGCAAGCACAGATGACATTACTAGACTTTTCTGGGTGCCTAGAAGTCATCTAAAAACTGTGTTATTTGAATCTTATAAGACAAATAGTTAATTGTTTATATGGAGAGTTTGTTGTTTCTTAGAATTATTTTTGCATCTATTTTATTTTATTTTTTATTATACGTTTGCAATCCATGCAGTTTACAATCACTGTAGATCCTGCTTTCTGAATGGGAGCCAAGAATTAGGGTTCCACCCCTTCTTAATTTAGCTGTGCTGAGCCACAACCCTCTTCGATAGGAAATGACTCACTCCATCCAGCTTTTTGCCACAACCCATTCTTATTTCTTTGTTTTATCATTATTTTGATATTCCAGATGTTACTCATGATTCCTTATATTTTAAGAAAATGATGTTTAAGTGATATTTTTATTGACCTCCCCTATCTGTAAGTCCTTTGAACCACCTCTGAATTTCCACACTTGTGTTTTTACTTTTTGCTGCACTGCACCCCTTTTGTTATATGTGTACTTGTTTTATCTTCTCTCACTGAGTGCACATTCATGTAAGATAGTAAAAGCAGCGGTTCATCTCTTGCCATCTCTGGTCCTACTCTCAATATACTCTAAGGATTCAATGAATTTTTGTTGAAGCAAATCTTTAGAGTATAGCGCAATATTATTGCAGAAAAATGCAACTTTTGTTTACTATCTCTGCATATTTTACATATTTGACCCCTCCTGAAGCCACATAAATCTAAATTATCAAAGCAGAATGTGCATAAATGGCTCTCTGTAAGTGCATGTATTTTGTTTTTAGTGTGGATTGTATATATATATATATTTTTTTTTTCCTGCAGCATTTTGGAAAGCTGTTTCTGAGTATTTTAAATAGAGAGACAGCTCTAAGTTTCTGAATTTTTACGAAAGGCATTTTATACTTAAATGTAGCCTGCTTTACTTGTCATTATTTTATGTGGCTTTCTTCAGCTTTAAAAAAATTTTTTTTTTTTTTTTAGTTTAGTTACTACCTGATGTTTAAGGTGTTTAGATGTCATTTGGAGATTTCATAAGAAGAGGTCACTTAGAGTTCAGCAATGTTTAGAAAAGAGAAAAAGAATCTTAGGAAATTTCTCCTCAGGGTTAGCAATTTTGAACCTCTTCCTTATTTGTATTCAAGATACAATAGGCCACACTAAGGTGATCTATTGTGAATCAGACTAAATACGAAGTGAAAAACTGGGCCAAAGTAAGTGATGTCATCTTTTCAAGGAGTTGCAAATCCCTTATGCTGGGGTTGTTTAAAAAACGCACACTCAAAATCATATTTTAATGTGATGCACTTACTGAGTTTGAAAAGCAACTTAAGAAAAAGAATAATGACAGAAAGTTCCATTGCTCTGCCTGAATTTATTGCTCATATTTGTGGAACATATGCCCCGAGCTGTAAAGTCATGAAGACGGAGCATCTGAGTCATTATTCCCTTTCTTGTTTGGCATGGAGGGAAAGTGAATTTAAGATGGTCATTTGTGCATCTAAGCATGCTACTTTAAATGTAGCCAGCCCAAACATCCATTGAGAGAAACAGAAGAGATGGAAGCGACCAATCGCCGGCTTTTGGCTGGATAAAACATTTACACAAAAATCCTGGCTTCCCCTCAAGTGGAGCTTTTGCAAGGGATTTATAGGTCAGATAGCTCAGCAGTTTCAGCTTGTTGCCCACTGTATGGTAACAAAGCTTGTGCGTGTTTGTACAGCTGGACTAGTAGCTGTGGGAGTCCCGGGAATCCCACAAGCCTCTCGTCCCTTTACCTCCCTTTGCCATTTACCAGCGCACAAACACACAGAACGAAACTGTCTGACTAGCAGGTTAAAGGCCCACAATTCAAGCCCTGTTTATTTTCTTTCCTTGATTTCCTGCTGCTACAGTGAGTAAATGATATTTTTCCCTTTCCTTTATTTTTTTTTAAACTTGTTTGTCTATCAATGTCTGGTAGAGAACTAAGGAAATATTAACAGTTTACCATGGTGTACAAGACTCATGCTTTGGGATACAATCTTGAGCTTCTTTTCTTTCCTTTCTCTTCCTTCCTCCTTCTCTCACTCCAGCTTCTTCCTTTCAAAGTCCCTCCACTCTCATCTTCTTCTTATGGGGGGTGGGGCTTACCCAAAGAAAGAAAGAAAAAAATCCCTGAACTCCTCAAGTGTAACTTCACCCGGAGGAAGGGTGTTATTTTAATTACTGCTGAACCCATTCTGTGGGGAGGCCTGTAAATGCCTGATGCGGCCAGGAGAGTGGCAGTTAATATGCCTTTTGAATCACTGCCACAAACTACAAAGACTACCATCTGGGGAGGTATTACATTTGTGAGGGAAAAAAATAGTGGAGACTTTTCTTTAAATGAGCTTGTAAATTCCAGTCAAACTTAGCTTCATTTCATTTTTCCCCCCAAAGAAATCCTTCCATATGAAATGTTTAAAATTATATTCATTAACCAGACAAGGAGCAGAGTCTGCATTTCAGTGATTACTGTTATGCTCAGAGATTTAATGGTATGTTTACATTTTGACTTGTGCACTGTCATCCCCAACAGCCATTTAGGTAAATCTTTAAATTGGAAAAAACCAAAATGAGAGGTTTTTTTTGTATGTTTAGTGTCCTTAATTTTCTTCTTGCCTCATATGTAAATATGTTTTAATTAGCAAAAATAGTGTATTATTTAATTTTTAATATACTAAATAATCGGTCACCCTTCATCTCCTGTGTATAGATTTTCTGGCAGATGATGTAGGAAAAGGTTATTGGAGTCAGAGGAAAGCAAATTAAAGGCTCCCAGTTTAACTACCACATTGTCACAGGCAAGGCATGCAAACATTTGGAGCCTCGTCCTCTTCATCTGGGAAATGGGAAAAAAATAGCACTTCCTTGCCAATTTCATAGGGTTGTTGAGAGAACCACATGATATAATGGCTGCCAAAGTGATTTTATACATGAAGAAATTTTATATAAATCTTAGTCTAATTTTTCCAAAGTTTTAAGCTATTCTTTATATTTAAGCTTTTCCTTCCTTTGTAAGAGCAGACTTTCATAACAAACCCAGTTCTTGGAAGGTAGGAATTCTCAATTTTGAGGATAATCCAAATCAACAGTAAATATTTTTGCAAATCGTGTTGACACTGGACTTTTAACAAAATATAGAGATCCCTGAAATGTAATGAAATAAATAACCAAATATTTCTCTAGTACTTAATCTAGTCTAATTATATTCAGAAGATTGCTTATCATCTTATTTCAAAATACTCCGAGATCCCTACTCATGACACTATTGACATTTTCAATACAGTTCACAGAAATCTTCTGATACTTATCCTTCCATTTGCTGAAGTTCCTCTAGCTCGTGCCTTAATCAAAATTAAGGACATTTTTGTCTGCTTTGGAAAATTTACTTGTAATATTAGTTATTACTTAATTTTAATTTACCTTTTTAAAAGTGTATATCTTCTCTTTTTTTGTTGTCATTACTGTTCTGTTATCTTTAATCTTAAGTCTTCACTGGAGAAAGAAGCATCTAGATTGTCATATGATGTATCTAATTAGAACTTTGGGTAGCCTGTGCTTTAACCCTTGGTGACAGAATTACTTTGAAGATAAGTTTGGCCACTCTGCCCAGTGCTACTGCTGTTCTTTAAGGCACTCACATGGTGAAACAGGTAATAAAGACTGAATGTGTTTCGCTCACGTAACATTTCATGTAACTGGGTGCTAAATTCATGAGCAACTTTGGTTCTTTCTCATAAGTGCCCCGCAAATACTTGTCCCTCAAGTGTCCCCTTTCTCTAATATTGCATTACTCTAAAGACTCCAAAAATTTCTCCAAACAACCTGCTTAGTAAACAAAGAGCAGTCACTGAAACTTTCAGGCAATGACTTGGCTTGCGTTAACAGCTGAGGATTTCCTTGAGTGCTGGGGCTCAGGAAGCATTTATAAATTCAAAATCTTTAATGAGTTTCCTAACATAGGTGGGGAAGAAGATACAATCGAGATGAATTTCCCCTGTGAAGAGAAGGCGGTTGTTGAATAGTATTGGAAGGGAACAGCTGGCCACTGTTTATGGAAACAGTCAGGCTCTTATCCATAGACAGGAAAGAGTGTCAAATGCCAAAGTCCTTTCAAGATGCAGCTGAAAGATTTTCAGACTTCAGAGAAAGATCTAAACCCAGGATAGATATACCTTTTTTTCCTCCTAGCAAATATAGGAAAAAGAAAATAAAGAAATACCAGTAAAAGTATCTTAATTGATTCTGTAATTTATATGCTATGAACTGTCACTTTTTGGGAAAACAATTATTTTGCCAAATTTTACCAGAGGAACAGGTGAGTTCTATACCCACTATATAACAATGAAAGGAAAGTGAATTAATTGATGCAAATGGCAAATAAGGATAAAAATATAGTTTTAATTCCTTTATGGTATCTTTATACCATAAAGATCTGAAAAAAATAATGCAGCAAGAAATAATTCTGTACTTTTAACAAGCAACATATTAAATCAATTATTTAATAATGTCTTTGTACCAAATAGTAGATTTCATGAGTTTTATGACCAAAGAGATTTACTCAGAAAAGAATTTCTGGAAAGGAAAATGAAGAAGAAGTATAGTCTTTATTTCTATGTTATTCCATTGATAAATTTAATTTTATTGCTTTATGTAATAAATACGTATCCACTGGAAGAGAAAGATTGACCTATGTCAAACAAAATGAATAGGAATCAGTGTTGCAGGTAAAATATTTTGAATAACAAAGAAAAATCAAAATTAAAATACAACTTCTTATAAATAAATTTCTTTTCAACAACCCATTGTATTCAAGCATCAAATTACTATTTTAACAGGTGAGATTTGCAAAAAATCATACAAATATTAATTATTACATTCAGAGCTGGAGCCATCTGCATTTATGTCTAAAAGAGTTTTATTCAAAGCTTTGCCTTGTATTTAAAACACTACTAAGTTCTGATAAAAAATTGACCACTATTTCTTTATTTCCTTATATGCATCAAATACAAAGTTCACTCTTGCTTCTGGATAACTTTGCTGCTCCCCCTCCAAAAATATTACTCAGTCTTTACCAAATGACACTTCCTATAAATAGGCCCCAAAATGGTGCAAAAAGCAAAAGTAACTGTAAAAGTCTTAAATAAGTGCACTACATACATGCACACAGACTCAGAGGGGGAGAGAGAGAGAGAGAGAGAGCGAGAGAGAGAGAGAGAGAACTTTTATTGCAAGATAAATTTTTTTACAAGACTGTTTTCTTACTTTTTTTGTTAATAACTGTCACAGACCAACTTATTAAAATGTCATGCTTTCAGAGAGGACTTGATTTTAGTTGTGTGAGCATAGGTACAGTTAAGGTAGTAATTAGAACGGTCACAGACAGATACAAAAACGTAACCTCAGATTAGAAGATAGTTGTAAAAATAAAATGGTAACAGAAATCTCCTGTCTTTCTCTCTTCCTTCCTCCTTCTCTCCTTCAATCCATCCATCTTTCTCTCAGTCCTATAGTCTCTGTATCCATTCACTCATAAAGAAATATATGGTATCTATATTTTGATTATTGTGACTACCACTATGATGAACTTTTGATAGCAGCCAGCCTAATGGATGGGAAGCTATATCTCATTGAGGTTTTGTATTACATTTTCCTGATGATTTATAATGTCTAGCACCTTTTCATATATGCTTTAATCATTCTTATGTTCTTGGAAAAATATCTACTCAAACCTTTTCCACATTTTTTTTACTCAAGTGACTTATTTTTTTATGGAGTCATTGGAATTTCTAATGTATTTTCATATTAGTCCCCTATTGGATATATTAAATAGATGTATTTTCTCCTATTTTGGGGTTATTCTTCCATTTTGTTGATTGTTTCCTTTTCTATGAAGTAGTTTAATATAATCTCACATTTTGTTTTTACTTTATTGCTTATGTTTATGGTAACAGATCTAAAATCATTACTAAAGGTAATGCCATGGAGGTTTTCCTGAAAATTTTCTTCAAGAAGTTCTACAATTTTAATCTTTTATTTAAATATTTACTTAATTATTTTTGATACTATTGTTGATGGGATTGCTTTCTTAAATTCTTTTGGATAGTTTGTTGCTAGTATACAAAAATGTAACTGATGTTTGTAGATATTTTATATCCTGCAACTTTACTGAACTTACTCATTAGTTCTAACAGTTTTTGTTTGGTGACTTAAGAGTACTCTGCAAGGATTCACTTTCATGATCTTTTATAAGATCATATCATTGGCCAATAGAAAAATTCACCTCTTCCTTTCCTATTTGAATATCTTTTATCTATTTTTAAAATTTGCCTAATTACTTTCCCTGTTATCTAGCACTATATTGAACAAAGTGGTGGTAATAGGTATCTGTATCTTGTGCTGAACTTAGAATAGAAGCTTTCAGCTCCCCACCTTTGAGTATGATTTTGGCTGCAGGCTTCTCATGTATGGTCCTTATTTTGCTGCAGTCTATTCCTTCTAGTCTTAACTTTTCAGAGTTTTCATTATGAAAAAGTAATTGCTGAGTCATGTAAAAATGCTTTAAATAGATCTACTAAGGTTACAACAAGGTTTTTATCCTTCATTTTCTTAAGGTGTTGTATCAAACTTATTGATTTGCATATATTCAACTATCCTTGCATTCCAGAGACAAATCTCACTTGATCACAGTGTGTGGATTTGTGTATGTGCCACCGAGTGTTGTTTGTTAGTATTTTTTGAGGAATTTTCAATGTATGTTCATCAAGGATATTGGTCTATAATTTTATTTTCTTACAATGCCCTTGTCTGATGTTGGTATCAAGGTAGCATTGACCTTGCAAAATATGTATTCTCTTCTTTTAACACTTTGACCAAATTTGAGGATTCACATCAGTTTTTCTTTGAATAATTAGTAGAATTTAATCAAGTTTTCAGATCTTGAGCTTTTCTTTAATGGAAGATTTTGATTATTGATTCAATCCCAATATTCTTTGTGATTCCTTCAGATCCTCACTTTTTCTTAGTACATTTTTTCTACTACAACAAAATACCATAGACTGAATTATTTGTAGTGAAGAGAAACTTATTGGCTCACAGTTCTGGAAACTAGCTAACCCAACACCAAGGTGTTGGCATATGGTTAAGGCTTTCTTGCTGTATCATAACATGGCAGAAGACATAAATTCATTTACTGAACACTTCTGAAACATCTCAGTTCTTCATATTGTTACAATAGCATTAAGTCTCATTGTGAAAATTGAAAGAGATAAACATTCAAATGCTTGCCCTATTCTTTCTGATTCTGTTTTGATAAGTTGTATCAAGAAATATTTCCATTTCTTCTTAGTTATCCAATATGTTGGTATATAGTTATTGTTTATTTCTTAGGCTATAATTTTAGATTAAGCAATTTCTTCTTTTTAATACAGGTTTTTAATGCTACAAATTTCTTTCTTAGAACTGTTCTGCCATGCCCTATAAGTTTTGATATATTTCCATTTTTGTTTATTTCAAGAAATTTCTTAACTTCTATTTCCATATCTTCTATGATGCATATTGCTGATTTAGAAGCATGTCACTTAATTTCCAAATATTTGTGAATTTTCCAGGTTTCCTCATATTACTGATTTCTAGTTTCATAACATTATGATTAGAAAGTATGTTTCATATGATTTTACTCATTTTAAGGGTGTTTTGTAGCCTAACAAAGTGTGTTATAAACTGTGTTCAGTGTGTTCTTGTGAGGAATGTGGATTCTGGTTCTATTGGATGAACTGTTTTGTACATATCTATCGAGAACATTTGGTCTACTGTATCTTTTATTGATTTTCCTGTCTAGATGATTATACATTTGTTGAAAGTGGAGTATTTATTTTTCCTATTATTATCTATTACTGTTTACCCATCAATTCAGGTCTATAATATTTGTTTTATATATTTAGCTGTTTTACTGCTGACTGCACATTTATCTGTTTATATTTATATTTATTTATATATTATATACATTTATAATTGTTATATGTACTTGATTAATTTGTCATTGAACTTACTATAGTATAGCTACATTTCTTGTTTGATAAGTTTCTGACTTAAATTTTTTTTTGTCTTTTGTTTTCCATTTGCACAGAGACTGTCGATTCTTGACTCTTCACTTTCACTGTGTGGATCCTGCAAGCTAACTTGTAGGTAATACACTGAATCTTATTTTTTTTAATTAATAAAGTCACTTCTGATTGGAAACATGAAACCACTTACATTTAAGGTAAATATTGGTAGAGAAATATTGACTATTGCTACTGCATTAGTTATTTCCCAATCATGCTGTGTATCCTTCTTGTCTTGCCATATTTCTTTGTGATTTGAAGATTTTTCTCTGGTAATTTTGATTATTTTCTTTTGGTTGTCTGTAAACTTGTACTTTGCTTCTATGGAATTTACACCCACCAAAACTTTAAGAGACTTTAAAAAATTCAACAATATAATTTCCATCACCTAAAAAACTATACTTTTTATTTTATATTATTGATTACATAACTTATGTATTTACTAAAAAATTATTGAACCTATATGGTTAAGTTCTTCACCTGATCAGGGAACTTTCCACCTATTTTACTTTTTTTGTAGCAGGAATCAAACTCAGGACCTTGTGCTTGTCAGGTAGGTGCTGTGCCAATGAGCTATATCCCTCGCCCTTTTGTAATTTTTCTTAAATTTTGTTTTTAAACTTTCTGCTAGACTTACAAATGACTTATGCATAACCATCATAGCATTAGATATTCTGAATATGATTATATTATACATTTATCAGTTTGTCTTTCACTTGCATGATTTCATTTTACTAATTCAACTCAAAGGTCTCCCTCAAATGCTTCTTATAAGGAAGGTATAGTGACAATGAACTGCCTCAGCTTTTGTTTACTGGGAAAATTGTTTATTCATTCTTCAATCAATTTGTGCTGGGGATTGAACACAAGGCCTCGTTTTGGGTAACCATACACTCTAATACTGAGCTCCAGCTCCAGCTCCCTTCTTCATTTCTAAGGGACAGTAGTTTAGATTGGTAGGTTTAGTTTTTCCATTCATTACTTTGAAAATGTCTCCCTGCCCTGTTGAAAAATCCACTGATAGCCTTATAGCAATGCTCTTCTCTATGAGAAACCTCTCTTCTCTTGATGTTTTTGAGGTTGTCTCTGTCTTTCATTTTTGACAGGTTTAGTATGATAAGTCTGTGAAGTCTGTAGATCGGGTTTGGTTGGAGATCTTTGACCTTCTTATACCTGAATGGTCAGGTTCTTCACCTGATCAGGGAACTTTCCAGCTATTTTTTCTTTAAATAATCTTTCTGTCCCTTCTGAAATGCCCATATAATGTATTGTTAGCTCTTTTTATCATCTCTGTCTTCATTCCTTTCAGTCTTTTTTTCTTTTCCTCCTCTGTTTTTAAATGCATCTTTTGAGTCCATAGATTATTTTTTGAAGTCTAATATTAACACTCTCAATTGCATTTTTCATTTTATTCCTGAGGCTTGTGAGCTCCAGTATTTTTTTATTCTTTTCCACAAGTAGGAACTTCTCACTTTATATCTTTCTTATTTCTTGGTCTCACTAAGTAGTACAGCAGTATTCTTTTGTTGCTTGCTGAGTTTCCTTAAAACAAATATTTGGAATTGTTTGTCAGCAACTCAAACTCATAAATCAGTATTTACTTTACCTAAAAGAATCCCAGAATAGAATAGATGATACCCTTTTAAATGGTATTCATTAAAATAGGAGTAAGTCTCTCATTACTTTTTATATAGATAGGTTTGTAGCACTCACTTCTAATATTTGCTAATTTTTTCCCCCTATTTTAGATCTATGTTGTCAACATTGTTAGACTTGTGTTGTTGAACTTATTTACTGGTGTATGGATTTGTGTTTTATACTTTTAAGTAAAAACGATACCTCTATTTAACTTTAGACAAATAATTTCGGATAGCACTCAATGACCAGTTAAGCAACATAAATTTCAGTCTGGCCCAGCAGAGTTCTACTGTGCAGCAGGAAGTGTTGTTTTTGGAACAATGTTAGATGCCCTTTAGTATTTTACTGTCTCCTGACAGAAATTAATAGTGAAAGTCTTATAGAATAATTTATCAACTACTTTTTGAATTCACTTTTACAAATTATATATCCTCAGTTGAGGGAATATGTTGCCTATGATTTTGCATCAAAATATGAGTGGAAGGCAGATTCTGACTAGGGTAAGCTCTTGAGAGTAACTGATATGGGTGACTTGGGCCTCAGTCAGACTCCTTGAAGGCCCAGTCTTGAAAGAAGCTGAATGGACCTGCAGCAGGGCTCTGAGTGATCCACAAGATATATAAACACAGATGGGGCAGACCAAGGCACCGGCCCAGAAACTGTCTGGGCCAAAAAGAGCAATTAGCACTTTATGCAGCAAAGTGCCCATGCAGGCCTCAGAAACAAACAAACAGTGTGTGTGTGTGTGTGTGTGTGTGTGTGTGTATCCAGATGTTTAAAAGCAAGCATAGAAGTAGTTTTAAAATTTTATAAAAATTCATACAAATGGAGTGGATGATCTAAGTTCTTTTTTTTATCTTTTATAAAAATATAAAAGTTATAAAACTACATATGTCAGTATTTTTTATATTTAATGAAAAGTTCAAATGTCCGTTAAGAAATGCACATTCAGATTCTAGAAAGTATAGTCTGTGGATTCACTTTAATTTCACCAAAACATGTATATTATATGAGACTTAACAATGTGCCACATTAATACAAGTTATTAATAGCAGAGGAAATTGTGAATGGGAAAAGGGTGGAAATAACATATAAAAATTATATTTTCTGCTAAATTTTTTCATAAATATGAAACTGCTATAAAAATTAAAATATATTAAGTTAAAAATAATTTTAAAAAGTGAATAAAACTAATACCATAATTCATAATAGTATATCATGATTTCCCCCCCACACTCTGCTTTCAAAAAGTCAACAACAGTAGTTTTTTTGTATGTACTTATAATAGAAAAAATAACATTGTATAACTTATAGAAAAGACTTCTTAAAATGACTTATACTAGAATGTACATATAATTTTTAAAAATTTAGAATCTACTCTTTCTGTGTTTTTATGTACAAAAGTGTGACCAGAATTAACTGTGTATTTTGAAGGAAGAGGGGCATTTTGTAAGAGTATTTTTCACTGATAAATAAGCTATCTTTTCTTAAAGAGCTTTAGAAATGACAAGGATATTTCTATGAAGGATGATTTTTTAAAAAACTTCTATTTAACAATATAACACAATATTTATATGCTCAAATTAGGATCCATTATGAGTTGGTGAGGGAATGAATAGTGTACATTTTCTAAAATATATGTTGAGAGAGAGAGAAAAAGAAAAAACCAAAGTGTAATATACCAGTGGGAACTATGAAATGGCATTTTCTAATAGTGAGTTTTATTTTTAACCATTTATCTTGTGTCACTTCCTTTCTTGGAATACAATTTCTGATTCTGCTTTGTCTGAGAAATAACAGCAAGTTCACTAGAAGGGCCTTAAGTTTAAAAAAAAAAAAGCCTAAAGTCCCAACAAAGAAAAATATTCTTTCAAATTCTGCCATAGGATTTCCAGCATCAGAATTTATGGAGGCCTGAAGTTTCTGGCTCTGACATAACTGGCATTATTTGATCGTTCTAACCACAGCACTCAAAAGCTGAAAAGAATCAGTCAGATAGAATTCACATTTATTTTTTCTTTCAATGAAATTCATTGTATAGTAGCATATGTTTAAGAGAATGTGTGAGTTTTATTGCAGGTCAGAAAGGCTGCCGTTCTAATCCATGATTCACAAGGAAAACAAAGCACGGAAAGCCCAGCACAAGGCTGTTGAGTTGGAAGTCAGAGTTCCAGTGTGTAAACCACATTCCAGACCAATACGTGCACAACAATAGGGTAATAAAAATGAAAACATCCCACGTGGACAGGAGACACTTAGTTTTAGAGCCCTTAATGTTTTATTTAGAAGTTGTTGGTCAGATTCTTTCAAGGCCAGAATGGTTCTGAATAATGGTGTTTTGTGAAGTGCATAAACCATTTGTAATCTCAAGGGGAATATCAAATATATTTCACTTGCCAAGAAGTCAATCAGTCAACCACAGATCTTTATTTGATGCAAATTATTGAGCACCTGCCATATTAGAACTGGCCAGGTGGTAAGAAGAAATGGTAACGTTGCCCTCAAGGTGCTTATAATCAGAGGAAAATAAAGAGGAAGGGCAACTAAAATTCATAGAGAACTTCCACTTCACAGTATTTCACATGCATTTCCAAAGGATGGTTAAATATGTTAAGTTATGGGCTATACCTCCACAACCATCAACAAAAATATATACATACATCATGGGCTATGGGTATTTGTGTATGCAGAAGTGTGTGGATATGCAGAAGGAGGCATTTGCCTTAATTTAGAAAAGCCTTAGGAAAGAGTTGAACTTCATGGTACAGGCTTTGTATTTAGGGGGGTAGAATTCTGAATGATATGTGTTGGAAAATAAATGCCATGCCAACTGTGATAAGCATGTAAAAGAAATTAACTGTTAGCTTTCTAATTCAAAGTAGTAACTTGATTTTATTTATTTATTTATTTATTTTAAAGATAGTAAAATCCAACAAAACAAAACAGAACAAAGCCAATAAAAACAAAGCAGCAAAATTAGCGCAGAACTTCAAAGCAGGATACTAGTAAAACAACAATGGCTACCATAGTACATCTTGTTATCTTCAGAATAGGTATCCATCCCTTCAGGAATAGCAAAATCAAATAAAAACAAAACAGAATAAAACTATTCAAAACAGAATATTGAATAAAGCAAAACAACCAAACAAAGCATAACAGTTAAAACAATACTGGTTTTCAAAAACAAGATAGAAGGAAATCCCCCATATTTGCTATATTGCATACTGTCATCCTTCCAAGAGATGTTCAGAACACTGGCCCCAGACCTGCAAAATCAACCAAGCAATACAAGCATTTCATCGTTTTATGTACCTTAGTTGCTATCACTCAGCCTGTCCTCCGAACCAGTGGGTTACTTGCAGAGGGTGGGGATGGAATTTGATTCTCAGCCCGTGGGCCAGTAGGCTAATGGGAATCTCTGACTTTTCTTCTCTTAGAAGCCACGTGGCTTGAATGGCTTACCACAAAGCCTGGCTGTTTGGCTTCTTGTTGGGTCCTTCCAGTCCCAGAAACCTAATTTGATTTTAAAGTAATTTTGGAAAGTTAGTCTGAAGGATTTGAACAAGGGAATGATGCAACTTAAATTCACTTGAAGAAGTCTCTTCTACATTCTACTTGCAGGAAAAATGGCCAGGAAGAAGCGGGCTAGTCTAGTAATGTGAAAGTATGAGAAGAAACACTAACATTTCTTACTACATAGGAAAGTTCTAGATAGGCCAGTAGAAGTGGATTCAACTTTTTTTAAGTCAACATCATTGTATAACATACACAATAATACATTTATAATACATGCTTAATAAATTGGTTTTGATTTTTTTTTACTTTATTGAGGTATAAATGACAAATAAAATGAAGATACAATATGTGTGCTCTATGAAATGATTGCCATTATCACACCGGTTAACTTATCCATCACATCCTGCCCTTTTTTTTTGTGCATGTGAGAGAATGATTGTGATTTTCTCTCAGCAAATTTCAGGGATACAGTACAATTATAATCATGCTCTTTATGTTCCTGCTACCTATTCAACAAATTTTGGAACTGCAAAAAAGGTTGTTTTGAAAAGTGGTCAAATAATATTCTAAAAAATATAGCATCTAGTAGGCCTTCAAATGAGTTAGTTGAATCTCAATCGAAAATGCAAACTAAAACTGGGGGTGCATATACTCTGCTGAAGCAGGATGATTGTTGTGAGTTAAAGGACAACCTGGGATACAAAATGAGCTCAAGACCAGCCTGAACTGCATAGCTAACTCCTGTTTCAAAATACATTTTAAAAAATGAAATGCAAAATAATGATAAAAATTATAATAGTAGATTAATTACTTCATGACTTCAAAAATACAGTGAGTTTTTAGTAAGCAGATATTTAATAATTATTCAGAAAAATTCACCCATAGTAATATCCTACAATCAGAAAAAAAGTATAGATTATTTTCATCTTTTTATGCAAAATTAGAATTAACCTATAATTAATCTGAGGGATTTAAAAATGTGACTTTTGAGAAAATGCACAGAAGTAAGAGCAAGATCATAACAAAGTGTGTAGAACTTCTCTTCAGATACTCAAGTGGATGTTTTTATGTAACCTCAATCTTGTCAGATGTGTCTTTCATTATCAAATAGATTTCAAGGAAGTGCTAGCCTCTTCTACTGATAGGTATATAAAACAAGATAAATCTAATTGAGTGATTCTAATGCACACATTGTTTTAACCCTGGTTTCCAGTTCTTTGAGGTAAAGTGCTGAGTCCTTTTGAATGTGTATTGATGGCTGTAACCTATAAATGAGGGAAGTTTGTTTGTATGATTATTCCATTTCAGCACCAAATTTTAAGCCAGGCCATCATATTTTTGTAACTCAGCTTTGTTCCTTACTAGGTTGGGGATTCTGGCAGAGCTAACTCATCCCCCACTAGTGTGGTATTAAATGAGGTTATATGTGGAAAGCAGATTACACGGAGCAAATACTCCCCAGACAACTCATAGTTTTTCTTTTTTTCTTCTCTATTCTGAATTGAAACCTTAGTAAGACTATAAATATATTTCACTCTACAATAACTACAATAGCAACAAGCACTTGCAGTGACTCGGTATGCCTCAGTTTATGAATGCTTTTAGGTTTATGATGTTACTTGGTGTAGAGCATCCAGTTCTATTGTCATTACACTGAAGATTATTATGGAACTTAAACCATTTTGGTAAGATACCATAGATTACAAAATTAATAAAAGTGATGACTAGATTGAAGTCTAGATATCCCCAAACTAAGAACTCTGTTGTCTAGAACTCTGTATTCTTGACAGGAGTAGAGGTGGCCCCAGTAGATAAGTGAAAGTCAGAGGTAAGAGCGAAGTCTAAAATAAGCCAATGCTCATTTTTATGTGTCAGGATAGATACCAAACTTTCAACAGAATTTGTTTAAAATAATTGCAAATACTTGAGATAGAATTAGGAGTAGGACCATATGTAGGCAAACAATGAACACATATCAAGGGCTTGAGGAAATATTAGATTTAATTATTTTATGGATGGCACCAAAGAGTGAAGTATGGGCCTTTGCACAGAGCTACACCATCTTTCTTTTTTATTTTGTATTTCATTTGACACAGGATCTCACTAAGTTGTTATGTTTCCCATTTTGGGCTCAAACTTGCAATCTTCCTGGCTCAGCTTCCCAAAGTGTCAGTACTGCAGGCATGCACCACCATGCCTGGCTTTGATATAATTTTGGTAGAAAACAGCTAAATAGCAGGTTTATAAATCTTTTATGAAGGGCAAGAATATGTCCCTATTCATTAATAAGGAAGTTAATACTTTGTGTTTAAGACACGTTTTCTAAATTTATTTGGTTTATTAGTTGAATAATGTGTGTATTTCCTAATGTTAAATATTGAAAATTAAAGAGAGTAAAATATGTGTTTTCTAAATCTGTCATCCTAAGAATACAGATAAGACATCTCTTATATATCAAACAGAGTTCAACTGGAGAAGCAGAGACAGTAAGAGATAATGATTATATATATATATTATATATATATATAAAATCATATATATGTAAATCATACATATAAATTAAATATATGTAAATTATATATATATATACATTTTTAAAGAATATATAAAATCATAAGTTACCAATGAGTATGTCTGATAAATGCACCACCAGGTGGTTTTTTTCACTGTGTGGACATCATAGAATGCATTTACACACATTCACCTGTTATAGCCTACTATGCAATCAGGCCAAGTGCTTATATTATGATCTATTGAAGCTAGGGTCATGATGAACAAAACAATAAGATTAAATTAAGAATGCAAGAAATACTGCTGCCAAGTGACATAGTAAACACAAGATGTATGAGACTGCTGAAGTTGTCATACAACCTACTATTTTACAGTAAACTTTTTCTGTAAGTAGAAGTGTAGTATACTAGTCATACAGTGATTTGTTATCATTGTAAGAATAAGGCACTATATGCAATTATCTGTGTATACTTTCATAGGATTGGCAGCATAAAAATTTTCTTTATGCCTGCGTCACCACAAACATATGGGTAATGTGTGACACTGCAGCAGTATGCTGGCTATGAGGTCACTAGGTGATAGGAAGTTTTAGCTCCATTATAGTCTTCTGGTCCCACCATTATTGACAGAAATGACATTATTCTCATTCTCTCTGTCTCTCTCTCTGTCTCTCTCTCTCTCCCTTTCCCTCTCTCTCTGTCTCTGTATCCTTGTGGGGTCTGGCTGACTTTGTCAGAAACCTGTAGCAGAGCTGGTCTGGAGATCAGATCCCATGCAGGCTGAGATACAGCATATGCCACAAGCACAGGGTACAACTCTTGTTTTTTAGGCAGTCAGAAAGGGAAGAGGGACAGCAGGATGGATTTCCACAGACACACCAGATGTGTCTAGCAAGATTTATTTTTTCTCAGAGAAATCTGGAAATTTCACCACTGCTTTGTGACATTCCTGTGAATTGAGTCAGATCCATGCAGAATATCCAGAATAATCTCTTTCGCTTTCAGTCAACTGATTAGAAACTTTAATTACATCTGTAAAATACTTCCCTAACAACAACCAGATTAGAACTTGAATGACTGAAACCTATAACCCAACTAATTCCACACAATGAAGTCAACACACCTCCCTAACAGCAAATGTTATCAGTGTCTTAGGCAGCTTATTCGATAAAATCTCAGAGCTCCTTAACATCTAGAGATTATAAAACTATTAACATTACTTTTAGGGCTTTTACAGTTTAATTTGTCACATTTAAATCTTTGATTTGCTTAGAATTTAATTTTGTACAAGATATGAAGCATGTAGGGTTACCTTAGTATTTTGTCTTATGTGGCTACATTTTCCCCACATAATTTCTTAAGCATTCCATCTTTCCATTAGTAATTAAATTGCAGTCATTAAGAGAAAATTTCCTAGATGGGTGTGGGTTAAGGTCTATCCTTTCTCTTCTTTTTTTACAAATTCTCTATTTTTTTTCAGCATTATCTCCTTGTACTAATTATTTTGCTTTTAGTCATGTCTAATATATTGTAGGACTAAATTTCCCTTCACTTACTTCAAACTTTTTCCAAATATTTTTATTTAAAGAAAGAAAAGAAAATTTTAAAAAGTAGAATAATACAGAATTTAAAAAATTAACATCAAAAATTGCTAGTTGATTCATTACATATTGTCATCCTAAAAATAGTTGTTAAATTTACAAAATCAAAGCATAAAAAGTAACTAGACACTCAAACATTGACAGTACAAATTCTTTTGTTCAATTATCTAACAGAAATTTAGTAATATGGTCATCTATCTTACATACTATAAATACCATTATATCCTTTAGAGCACTTTGCTTCCATTTCACTTTTACAATATCTATTATACTTTTTGGATCCCATTATTCTGTTGGTTTCTTTATTTTTTACACTAGAGAGACAATGTGATATTTACTAATGTGAGTCTTGTTTATATCACTAATGAGGATATTCTCAAGTTGCCTCCATTTACCAAAACATCAGTTTGTGTCCTTAATTCTCTCCATGATTCTGGTTGCAGAATTTGCTCCACAATTCTGGTTACAACCAAAAATAATTAAGTTCGTGGACTGAGTTACTACTGTATATAATTGTGGGGTTAGTTGAGTTTTTTTTAACCCAGTTCTCTTGCTTTATAAAATATCCACACAGTCCCCAATGTATAGATGACCATAATTCTGAGATTGTAACCAGTGTCTTTTATTATATTTTTAGCCAATATCTTTTATGAAACACAAATTAAGAAGTTCCTCAAGGATAGCTCTTGAATTTTATAACCAAAATATAGGACTACTTATGTTAAAGGCTAATCCAAAAGTTTTCTTGTGGATTATAAGTATGGTCTCTATTGCATCCCTTTACCTATAAACGATTCAAGTTTATCCTTCTTTATATCTGGGCAGTACTCCGTTGTACAAAAATACCACATCCTTTCTAAAAAAATTTTATTTAAAGAAAAAAAAGCAAAACAGAAAAAAAGGGTAGAAATAATATAGAATTAAAAAAATAGTAAGAAATCATTAGTTGATAAATTACTTATTGTTTTCTTAAAATAGTTGTTCAAGTTATAAAATTAAAGCATACAAAGTGGACATTCAAACAGTGAAGTTGCAAACAGTTCTGCTCAATGATCCAACAAAGACTTAATTATCAATTCTACACACTTAAGCATACATGCAGTTATTTCCCTTAGAGCACTTTCTTTTCCTCTCTTTTTATCAATTCTACACACTTAAGCATACATGCAGTTATTTCCTTTAGAGCACTTTCTTTTCCTCTCTTTTTAACATCAATTATGTATTTTAGGTTTTATTACTCTTACATTTCTTATTAGTTTTTACACTAGAGACACAATGTGATATTTATAAATATGATTCTTATTTATTTCACTAATCAGGATAGTCTCAAGTTGTCTCCATTTACCAATGAAGGCCTCAAGATCATCCTTTTTATAGCTGAGTAATATTCCATTGTATAAAAATACCACATCTTTTCATCCACTCTGCAGTTGAAGGGCATTTTGGTTGTTTCTAAGATTTTGCTATTACAAATTGTATTGCTATGAACATGGGTGCACATATATCACTGTGACATGACCTTTTCAGTTTTTCTGAGAAAATACCCAGGAGGAGAATAGCTGGATTGAATGGAACCTCCAATCCTAGTCTTCTGAGGAATCTCCATAATGATTTCCACAGTGGTCACACCAGTCTACACTCCCAGAAACAGTGAAAAAATGTTCCTTTTTCCCAACATCATCAGCAACACTTGCTATCAGTTGATTTCTTAATGGCAGCCATTCTTTCTGGAGTGAGATGAAATCTCAATGCTGTTTTTGTTTGCATTTCTTGAATGAACACTTCTTCATGTATTTATTTGCCATTTGTATATTTTCATCTGAGAACTGTGTTCATCTCTGATGCCCATTTTTGGAGAGGGACTTTGAATTTGGGGGGCTTGATGTTTTTCAATTATTTATATGTTCTGGATATAAATCCTTTGTCTGAGGGATTGTTGGCTAGAATTCTTTCCCGTTCTGTGGGTTTTCTTTTCACTTTGTTGGTGGTTTCTTTTGAAGTACAAATACTTTTTAGTAATATGAGATCCTAGTTGTTGATTCTTTGAAGTATTTCCCATGAGGTTTGCGTTTTATTCATGAATTCTCTGCCTACCCCTATGTCTCCAAGATTCCTACCTATCTTGTCCTTCAGCAGATGTAGTGTTTCAGTTTTAATATTCAGATCCTTGATCTACTTCGACATTAGTTTATTTTAGGGTGATAGGAATGGGTCTATTTTCAGTCTTCAGCATGTGAAAAGCCAATTTTTCCAATACCATTTATTAGAGAGGCTATCTTTTTTCCATTGAACGTGTTTAGCCTCTTTGTCAAATATAAGGTGGCTGAGTGTCTTTGTAGTAGTGTTTGCATCTTCTAATCTGTTCCATTGATCCTAAGGTCTTTGTCAGTACCATGCTGATTTTACTACTGTGGCTTTGTAGTGTAGTTTCAAGTAAGGAATTGAGATGCCTCCTGCCTTGCCTTTGTTGCCCACAATTGCCTTTGCTATTCTAGGTCTCTCCTGCTTTCAGATGAATTTTAGGAATGTTTTCTCCAGATCTGTAAGGCATGTTAATATTTTGATTGGGATTGCATTGAATCTGTATAACAGTTTTGGGAGTTTGGCCATTTTCACAATGCTGGTTCTTCCCAACCAAGAGCAAGGAATATCTTTCCATTTTCTAATATCCTCTTTAATCTCCTTTTTTAGAGTAGTATAATTTTAAGTATATAGGTCTTTTACATCCTTGGTTAAGTTGATTCCTAAGTATTTCAATTTTTTTAGATGCTATTGTGAAAGGTGATATTTCCATAATTTCTCTCTCATGGAGTTTTTTGCTTGTGTACAGGAATGCTATTGATTTTTGAGTGTTGACTTTGCATCCAGTTACACTGCTGATTTTGTTTATTACCTCTAGTAGTCTTTTAATGGAGTTTTTGGGATCTTCTATGTAGAGTATCATGTCTTCTGCAAATAATAATAATTTAACTTCTTCTTTTCCTATTTTTATTCCTTTTATTTCTCCCTCTTATCTGCTTCCTCTGGCTAATATTTCCAGAACTATATTGAACAGGAGTGATGACAGTGGACATTCTTGTTTTGTTCTTGTTTTTAGAGCGAAGGCTTTCAGTTTTTGTCCATTTAGTATAATGTTGGCTGTTGGTTTGTCATAAATGGCCTTTATCAGATTGAGGTACATACCATCTATTCCAAGTTTCTGTAGGGTTTTTATCATGAACTGATGTTGGACTTTATCAAAAGCTTTTTCTGCATCTATTGAAATGATCATGTGTTTTTATTTTTGGCTCTGTCAATGTGGTATATTATATTTATTGATTTGTGTATGTTGAATCATCCCTGCATTCCTGTAATGAACTAACCCTAACCCACTTGGTCGTGGTATATAATCTTCTTGATGATTCGCTGCATTCTCTTTGCCAATATTTTATTGAGAATCTTTACATTAATGTTCATTAGTGAGATTGGTCTATAGTTCTCCTTTTTGGTTGGATCTTTTTCTGGTTTTGGTATCAGAGTGATACTTGCCTCCAAGAATGAATTAGGTAGGACTGTTTCTCTTTCAATTTCATTAGTGAGTTCAAGGAGTATTGGCATTAAATTTTCTTTAAATTTCTTATAGAATTCAGCCATAAGTCCATCAGGACCTGGGCTTTTCTTTGTTGGTAAGGTTTTAATCATTTTTTTTTTATTTCAGTAGCCAATATTGGGTTATTCAAAACTGTTATATCTTCTTGATTGAGCTTTGGTAGTTCATATGTTTCTAGAAATTTGTCCATTTTGTCTGTGTTTTGCACCCTATGTGAGTAGAAATTTTCAAAGTAGGTGTTCATAATCTTTTGAATTTCCATGGGATCTGAAGTAATTTCTGTCTTTTACATCCTTATTGCATGGATTTGAGTTTTTTTTCTTTTTCTTGATAAGGCCAGAGGTTTATCAATTTTATTTCCTCAAAAAACCAGCTGTTTGATTCGTTAATTCTTCATATTGTTTTTTTAGTTTCAATTGCATTAATTTCTGCTCTAATCTTTAAAATTTCCTGTCTTCTGTGAGCTTTGGGTTTGGCTTGCTATTCCTTTTCTAGAAGCTTGAGATGTAGCATTAAGTTATTTCTTTGTGTTCATTTTGTTTTTTGAAGTGACTATTTATTGCTATATATTTACCTCGTAGGAATGCTTTCATTGCATCCCATATGTTGTATCTGCATTTTCATTGTATTGTAGGTATTGTTTTATTTCTTCTTTAATTTTATCTGAAACCCACTGGTTATTCAGAAGTTTATTATTTAATTTCCATGTACTTATATAGATCCTGCAGGGTTTTTTTGTCATTGATTTCCAATTTTATTGAGCTATGGTCAGCTATTATGCATGGGATAATTTTGCTCCCTTTGCATTTAGTTATGAATGCTTTATTGATTGATGTATGGTCTATTTTGGAGAATGTTCTATGTGCAGCTGGGAAGAACGTATACTCTATTGTGGTTGAGTGGAACGCTCTGTAAACATCCACTAAGTCCATTTGCTCACAGGTATGATTGAGTTCTGGTATTTCTTTGCTGACTTTTTGTCTAGTTGATCTATCTCTTTGTGACAGTGGGGTGTAAGGTGTCCTATTACAATTTTGTTCTTGCGTATTTGGTTTTTCATGTCCATTAGTATTTGTTTTATATAGTTGGGTGCTCCTGTATTTGGTGCATATATATTTATAATTGTTAGTTCTTCCACTTGTAGTTTCTCACTTACAAGTATGTAGTGGCCTTCTTTATGTCTTTTAATCATTTTAGGTTTGAAGTTCACTTTGTCTGCAAACAGAATAGCTACTCCTACTTTTTTCTGGGTTCCTGTTACATGGAATATTATTTTCCATCTTTTGACTTTTAATCTATGAGTTTCTTTTTGGGTCAGAGGTGTTTCTTGTATACAGCATAGTGTGAGATCCTGTTTCTTGATCCACTTCGTCAACCTGTTTCTTTTGATAGGTGAACTGAGCCCATTTACATTTATGGATATCACTGATACATACTGGCTTGACTTTGCTATGTTGTGTTCCTGTTGTTGATTCCTTGCTTTTCTCCCTTGTTTGATTTCTTGTCCAGTCTGGTGATTTCTTTCCGTTGTTGTTCTGGAGAATGTGGTCATTTTTATCTCTATCTAGCATGTCTTTCAGTACTCTTTCAAGGGTTGGTTTGGTGGACATGAATTTCTTCAGTTGTTCATTATCATGAAAGTGCCTTGTTTCTCCATTAAATTTGAAAGAAAGTTTTGCTGGGTATATCAGTCCAGGTTTTCTTTTAGAGCTTGAAATACTTCACTCCAAGCTCATGTTAACCTGAAGGTTTGTGCTGAAAAGTCTGCCGTGATTCTAATAGGCTTTCCTTGATACGTCAGTTGTGTCTTTTCTCTTAACAGCTTTTAGGATTCTGGTTCTATGCTGTATGTCTGGGATCTTAATTATTGTATGTCTGGGTGTAGATTTATGTTGGTTGTGACTGTTTGGTGTTCTGTTTGCCTTAATTATTTGTATAGCAGATTTTTTCACTATGTTTGGGAAATTTACTGCTATTACTTCTGTGAATATTTTAGTTATGTCATTTTTGTTGACTCCTGCATCTTCCCTGATGCCTATTAGTCTTATATTGTTTCTCTTGGCATATCTTGAAGCTGCTGGATTGTCCTTTCATACTGCTTTATTGTTTTTATAAGTTCTACCCTTTCATGATCGCTATCTGAAATCCTGTCCTCAAGGTCTGAAATTCTATCCTCAGCTTCCTTTAAATGGTTTTGCCAGCTTTCAATAGAATTTTTTGTTTCTTGGGTATGTCTTTGAGTTTGTTTCATTGATTTTGCTTGTTTTCTACATTGTTCATTCACAGTTTTAATCAATTTTTCATGCTCCTGTATTTTTTCATCTATTTTTTCTCTAGCTATGCTGAGCAACTCATTTACTAAGGTTGTTATTTCCTTCTTTATATAAGACATTATTTCTAATTTGATTTCCTCCATAGCCTCATGGATTTGTTTCTTTACTTCATTTGCTATCTTTTCAGAGATTTCTGGTGTATAACTTTTAAAGTCTTCTATTTCAATGTTGCCTATACTTGCTCCTGATGGACTAGATGTTTTAGATTTCATTTTGCCTTTTCATTTTGTCATTTTCACCTTCTGGCTAAATAGTTGATCTTTCGATCCCAATGGTCTCAACTGTCCATAGTGTGAATTTTAGGATCCTATTGTGTGGTTGTTGTTTATCCAATTGCTGGTACCACAAGGAAGAGGAGAGCCAGTCACCTGAATTCCTCCTGTAGGGACTGTTGGGTGAGTCCTATATTCTTCCTGGGCTAACTAGCCTAGAAGTATTGATGTAGGTCAATTCTTAGTTCCTGCTGTTGCTATGTCTTCAGGTTGTTGCAGTTCACCAGATCTCCCTATCTATAGTGTTTGTGTCAGCTGAGGCTCTACTGTGTCACTGAGTGTCTCATAAGCTCTTTTAATTTTCTCCAAGTTGGGGGAGGCCTTATTGGCGCACTCCTCAACCTGTCTGATGTTCTCTGTGTGGAGGAGGGGATTACACACTCTCTTGCCAGGTTTGCCAAGGTCTTTCAGTTGGAGGGAGTTTCATGTCCATTCCTTTTTACCCACTTCAGACCTCTATTTTAGGGGCAAATGCACCATACTGACTGAAGCCTACTGAGGTCTTCTGCTTGGGTGAGGAGTTCCTGAGTGTCCCATTGAGCCAGCATGGTAATCTTCTGTAGTCCAAGGTTCTAGGACAAGGGATTGGATCCAAAGATCAACCACAGTATCAGGTCCAGGAGGTGGGGGAGTTCCCCAAGAGGTGGGCCTGCAGCAGAGGTCTGAGGCATCACAGGTGTTCTGGGCTGAGGGGTGGGTCCGTGGCAGCACTCTGAGGCAGCTCAGTCATGCTGGGGGCTTCTCAGGTGTTCTGGGCTGAGGGCTGGGCCCGTGGTGACTGTCCAAGGCAGCTCAGTTATGCCAGGCTGTGGGGCAGGCCTGTGGCAGTGGTCCAAGGCAGCTCAGTCATGCCAGGGGTGTCCCAGGTGTTCTGGGCTGAGGGGTGGGCCTGTGACCACTGTCTGAGGTTACCCAGGCATGCCAGGCTGAGAGGTGGGCCCATGGTGGTGGTCTGAGGAGGATTAGTTGTGCTGGGGGAATGTTGGTGGGCCAAGGGCTTGGGCCCCTGGTGGTGGACCCCTGAGGCTATCCCTTTATTTCAGATTTAATTCTTAGTTTCTATATGAACATTGAAATGAGTATATCTGCTTAAAAACAAGTATCTTACTGATATTTTATAAGGAAGTATTGAATTCATTGCCTTTAAAATTGATAATTTTTCTTTTTGGAGGAATATTACTTTTTTCAAGTCTTCATTATATCATTTACTAGTATTTTATTTACTGCTAAAACTTTTTATTGAGACATAATATTCACACATCTTCATGGGGTATGATAGTTTAATGCAAGTGTACAATGTGTTATAATAAAGTCAGGATAATAATTACTTCTATTTCTTAAATTTCATTAATCATTTTTATATGTTGGAAGTTTCATACTCTTCTATTCATTTGTGGTATAATGTAGATTATTTTAAGCAATCTACCATTTTAACTTTACCATCCTAAAGAAGAAGCAGAAGTAATTTCTCCACTCTGTCCTTTAAGAGCTTTCTATCTGCCCTCCCCTGACTTTCCAGTGCCTTGTGATCACCATTGCTTTGCATTCTTCATGAGGCTGACTCATTAGTTCCCTCGTCTGAGTGAGAATTTGTGGTACTTCTTTGTATGTCACTGAACATAATGACCTCCAGTTCCATCCATATTGCTGAAAGTAACAGGGTTTGTTTCCTTTTATGGTTGAATACTATCCTGTTGTGTTTACATAAAGCATTTTATTTATTAATTCATCCATTGAAGGGCATCTGGGTTGTTACCATATATTAGCCATTTTGAATAGTGCTATAATAAACATAAGATCGTAAGTATCTTTTTAGTATAACGATTTCATTTCCTTTTGGTATATTCCCAGTTGTGGATTGTGGGTTTATATGGCAGTTCTATTTTTAGCTTTTGAGGAATTGTGACATCATTTTACTTAGTGGCTGTACTAACCCATATTCCCTATAGTAATGTATAAGAATTTCATTTTCTGTGCATTTTCAATAAAATTTTTTGTCTTCTTGATGACAACTATTCAAACTGGATGAGATTATATATCATTGTGGTATTGACATACATTTTTCTGATAAGTAGTGAAATCAAACTTTTTTTTTCATGTACTTTTAAGTCACTTGCATGTCTTCTTTTGAGATGGGTCTCTGTTTAAGTTAGCCTGAATTAGATTTTTTGTTTTGGTGTTCAACTTTTTGAGGTTCATTTATATTTTGCACCACAATTTCAGTTCAGATGAATAGATTGCAAATATTTTCTCCCAGTCTGTGAATCAGCACTTAATTTTATTTCTTTTGCTGCAAAAAAAGCTTTGTAGTTTAATATAACCTCATTGTCTCTTACAACAATATCTTGAAGTATAATTGTCTATGTTTTCTAATAGTAATATCAAGGCTTCAGTTTTAATGTTTAGGTTTCTGATCCATCCTGAGCTGATTTTTGTATACAGTGAGTTTAAGGAGCCTAGTTTTACTCTTCTAACCTATGCATATTTGATTTTCACAGCACCAATGACTGCACTGTCCTCACTGTATTTACCTGACACCTTTGTCAAAGTCATTTGGCTCTATTAGTGGGGATTAATTTTTGTGTTCTCTATGTGATTTCATTGGTCTACATGTCTGTTTTTATGCTAGTACCACACTGTTTTAATCACTGTTTGTAGTATATTTAGAAATCAGATACTGCTTCACAGTGTCAGAGTATGCGTCATGAAAATATTGCATATTTCATGTAAATATACCACTTGAATAATTTTTAAATATTTATATTGTTTCAGGAATACATCATTGTAAAAGAGGAGCGATTCCCATTGTATTATTGAATTATTTGTGTATCTTCTTGAAAGGTATTGATTTCAGATTATATTCAACAATATATAAAATTTACTAACATTTTAGTATAATCATCTTATATTTTCATTGTATGCAATTATATCAACTACAGATAATCCTATTTTTAAACTTCCAAAATTTTTATACTATTAATTTCTCTTTCTAGATTAACAGAAAGACAAATTATGGGACTACTATGCATTTTTGTGTCAATCTTGGCTCTGCTGAATATCTTCTTAATTTTCCTCCATTAGGCCTAATGTAAGTTTGTGGATGAGTGTGCATCTACATGTAAGGGTACATTTGCACAAACATATGTATATATGTCTATACACACATGAACATATACATGTATATATGTATAATTAGGAAATTATTTTTATTTTATATTAATTGTTTTATAAAATTCCACTTACATAATTATGTAATATTTTTATTTTGATATATTTGAATGTTGAAATGTATTAACAGATTTTCTGATATTGAAACATGTTGTATTTTATTTTATTTTTTCCTTGACTTGTTATCTACAGGAAAATAAAACTGGCAGTCTTGCAACCAAGGAAGAATGCATGTTTTAGCAACAGTAAAGCTAATATCCCAGTTTGAAGACCACTAGAAGGGAGGAATTCTCTCTAACACAGGGGAGGGTCAACATTTTTTGTTCTACTCAAACCTTCAACTGAGTAAGTGAAATTTCATCCATCTTATGGAGGACAACCTTCTTTATTTAGTTTACCAAATCAAATATTAACTTCACCCATAAATACCTTACAGAAGCATCCAAATAAACTTTGACCAAATATCTGCACAACCAGTTGACAAAATATTACAAGCCCATATTTGTTTGTTTTTGTTATTATTTTATGAGTAAGAAAAATATTATTGAAAATTATTTTGCTCATTTCTTGCTGAGGTCTTAATCTCTTTTCTAATAATGGGTGAGCTAACCAAATATTGAAGAATATGGCTTTAAATGGTTGCCGAATTATTAGCTTGCCTGGAGTGCCTACAGACCTTGGGCTGGCCCTGGTCCTGAGCTCTGTGCCTGTGGCTCTCAGAACCTTCAGGAGTGAAAAACTTTTTTCTTTTTTTTGGAAGAGAACCACTTTGTGGGGACCCAGGGTTTCTTTCACATGACCTTATTGTGGAACTCAGTGTTAAAACAGTGGATAGGCATATGCAAGGCTACTTAATAGCATGGTAGCACATGAAGCATCTCTTTTTGGATGTGATGTATAAGAATTGTAACATTTTTGCTGATTTTATATGGTGAACCAACATGTGAATCAATAAGTGAATTCTTACAATTTGTCTCTGCATTTGCATAATAAAAAGAAGGTCCAAAGATCAGGTTGAAGAAGCTACATCCTGACTTTAAAAAAAATTATCCCAGGGTGATGTTTTCAGTTGAAATTGTCACTGAAACTTGAATGCGTAAGAGATGCATAGGCAAAAGAGGTTTCAGTGCTGGTTCAAAGAAGAAAAATCTAAATTTCATGAAGACTGGTCTACATAGTTATATATTTTTATTACCTTTAAGAAGAGTGAAATATGAGATCCTATTGGAAGATTCAAGAGACTTTTTTAAAAAAAATCTTTGTCTAAATAATGTAGTTTGATGTGACTAAAATGCCAATATTTGTTAGTCAGACTAAAGGACCAAACTGTGGCTATGCCAGTGAGGTCTTTCTGAAGAGATGGAATGTGAACCTTGTTTTCTGTGGCTACAAACCCAGCACTGAACAGGTGAGTGATGCAGTTGATGAGTTTTTGGAAAAAGCGTCAACAGAGATAGGACAGATGAAGGCTAGAGCAGAAGTTTAAAAAGACAGAAATGTTAAAGACTCTGACTCCTCCTCCTTTGTGTAATTTAAAATAATGTGCAGAGCATACACAAATGGTGAATAAAAATATGTAACATATAGCTGACATGTCATAATTATTACAATTGCTTCCCAAGAGTATAATTTCAAAATTCTACATAAATTCATTAAACCTAAGTTTTTCTCACATTTTAGATTGTGTTTGCTCTACTGATTCCTTAATAGCATGACTTTATTGCCCCCTATTAGTTTAACCGGGCACTCAGAAAAATTTGAACTACAGCAATAGCATAGGAGATGCTTGAGCAGCAGGAAATTCTAGAACACTGAAGAAACTTTGTGAATAGTAAAGGAAAAGGCTGGGAATTTGCAAATTTCTGGTTTTAAAAATCATGGGTAGATTCAAATAAGAGGAAATCTACAATGCAGATTGATTCTTATGACCTCATACTGAAATGATCTGGGACAATAAGTTTCATGGTGGCTAGAAAGGTTTTTTTTCTCCTAAATCTATATGGGTTAAGGATTTATTTTTGAAAATAAGACACTGAGCTTCTAGAACTTCACACAAATTTGAAATTGAGCATAAACTTTTTTTTATTTAAAGCTAAACAAAAGCATGTAAAGGGTAGAGATAATACAGAATTCCAAAAAAAAGATAAACAATAAGAAATCACTAGTTAATAAATTATATATTGTCCTCTTAGAAATAGTTGATCAAGTTACAAAATTAAAGCATACAAAGGAGATAGTCAAACAGTGAGAGTGTAAACAGCTATGCATGCATGAATCTCTGCATGTATTTCTATCATTTCTGAATTAGAGGGAAAAACAAAACTTAGCAAGACAAAACCAAACAAATTCCTATAAAAATGTGAAACCAATAAGTCATGTAAAATCACAGTACAAGGTGATCTACAATGATTACTGTGTTGTATCTTATTATCTTCAATAGAATGTCTATATCATCAAGCATAATTGAATATAGCAGTATAATTGAGTATAGTAGTAAATAACAATATTAGTAAAATAAAACATTGTAGACAGTATAAAACTTCAAAGGGAGGTAATAATCAAATCAGAGTGGATGTTCTAGTGGATCTTGTCATCTTAAGTGCAGTTGCCTATACTCTCAGACTTGATACTATCAATCATAACAGCTTTGAATAAAATCTATCAATACAAAAAACAGTGATCCAACAAACCAGATTTGCTTACAATCAGTCATGGTAAAACAGTGTAGGTTTTATAGAGCTTTAGATTAAGTTAATTGGAAATTAAGGATGATTACCGTACTATATCCTGTTATTTTTGGGATTATGGTCTGTGCCCTCAAATCTAGTACAGGTAGAATGACTGGAACAGAATATAATACATCTAAGCAGAGTAGTGTGAGTAATGTGGGTTTTAAATCCTGGTGCACTATTAACAATATAGAATATCAAAGCCATCTATGTTAGAGTTTCTAGTTATCCTTCTCTGCCTTATTTCTGCTATGCTATTTTTCTGCCTTTGTTTAGTTTTCTCCTTCATTCTACTATCTGCCCCACTCATTGAGGCTTTCTGCCACTGTTCCTAAAATCCTGGTATTTTTTTTCTCTCTCTCGAATATCCTTCAGTATTCTCTATAGGGTTGGATTGGTGGTCACAAACTCACCCTGTTCCTCTCAGTCATGGAAGCATCTTGTTTCTCCATTAATTTCTAGTGACAGTTTTTCAGGGTACATCAATCTGGCCTGGGGTTATTTTCTTTCAGGGCTTGGAATACTTTGCTCCAAGCTCTTTTTGATCTGATGGTTTATGTCAAGAAGTAAGCTGTGATTCTGATGGGCTTACCTTTATAGGTAATCTGTTTCTTTTCTCTGATGGCTTTTAATATTCTGTTTTTATACTGAATTTCTGGTATCTTGATTATTGTATGTCTGGGTGTAGATCTGTTTTGGTTGTAGGTGTCTGGGGTTCTATATGCCTCACACAACTGAATGTCATTTTCTTTTCCCATGCTTGGGAAGTTTTCCTTAATTATTTCTCTGAATAGCCTTTGTATTTCACCTGTATGTATTCCTGCTTCTTCATTCACATTTCTTATTCTTAAATTATAGATTCTCTTGTCATCTACTAGCCTTTGCATTGTTACTGCCTGTTTCCTTGTTATTTTTAAAAGATCTTTCCTTTCATGATCACACATTGCAAACTTGTCTTCAAGTTTTGATAGTCTATTCTTAGTTTCTTTTAAAGAGTTTTTCCAGCTTTCAATGGAGTTCTTAATTTCCTGGTAGTCTCTTTGAATCTGCTTCATGTATTCTATATTTTCTTTATATTCTTTATCAAATGTTTCTCTTCTTTTTTGTGTTCCTCACTTCTTCCATCTGTATCATCTTGAGAGATGCTTCCTGAGAGCATTTCTTTTATTACTCTCCTCATATCATGCTTTACCTGATTTAATATTTCAGTTCTGAGCTTGTCTACAAGGTCCCGAATATATCTCTTAAAGTCCATTGAAGCCGTGTCTGATGTTGTGTGTTTGCCGCCCTCAATCTCCCTTGTTTTTCCTTCCCCTGGATCACTGCTCTCAGGGTTCTGGGCTGGGGGCCTCCTCCTGCCTCTCTCTCCTGTCATGGCCCTGGCTTCCTCCACACAGGTTACAGTGCAGGTCCCAGCCCCCTTCCCTGTTGGCCATGTTTCCTCTGAAGCACGCTGACGAGGGACCTATGCCCTCTTCTGCCTGCTCATGTCATGAGGTGTAAGCAGTGGCTGTGTAGGCCTGCCCTTCCCCGCCAGGCCAGCCATACTTCAAGTGCCTTAAGCCGATTAGTGCATGCTAGGTATAGGGAATCAATTTGGGTTTGGCTCATTGGGTCCCAGCCAGGGGCGTGGCCCAGTCCAAGCAAATCCCATGAATCTGCTCTGGGGAGGGAGCAACCAACTGAAGTCACTGTCACTCCCAGTTCAGGTTCCTCCTGCCCAATTCCAACATGTCATCCATTTTGTTCCATCCTTCCCATGGGGGGAGGTCTCATTCCCAGCACTGACTGTGGATTAATGAAGGTCCCTTCATCAGCTCCGCTCTATGTTGGGCTCACCAACCCCCGACTTCAGTACTTCTGTGTTTCCTGTGAGTGGCAGCGGGAACGAGTTTGGGTGGCTTTGCCTGCCAGCACAGATTCAAACTGGTGGAAACTTGGCAGGTCACCATGAAAATGCTGTATCCCATAATTTTTAGCTGTTTCAGTTGTAGTCCTGATGTATTTGACGAGTTTTTTTTACATTTTAATTTCTTCCTGTGTCAAGAGGATCCATCTCCCTCTGTCTGGGTCTCTTCAGGGTGTGAGTTTCTGGCATGTGAGTTGTTTCTCCCTAGAGGCTTTGTATTTTGTTGCTCACTGATCAGCCATCTTGTCTTCTTCACATAAACATTTTTAATCTAGTAATTACTAGTATTTTTGATGATAGGCACTGTTTATTCTAGGACTAAATAGCCAGTATTCATTAACAAATTGCATACAGTTTTAGTCAACTATTACTGGTCATTACTGTGCTTGACTTTCCCCAGCCAAGGCCAATACTGATGATGGATTTGGGTCAGTGACAAAAAAAAAAAAAAGATAAAGGAACTAAATAGTTTCAGAATCCTAAAGAACTTACTCCTAGTATAGAGTTCTGAAATCTCTTTCATTCAGTTGATAAAAATTTTGTTCATACAAATGCACTCCCAAAATCAATGTCATCCTGTCCTTTGCTATGGTATATGGACAAATGTAATCCGTTCTTTATCCACTAATGTTTTTTGGCCTGAAATTATTTTGTAAAATGCTGGAATTAAATAAAATGATAATGAAGTCTCTTTTTTTCCTTATTCCTGATCATGGTATACTCTGAAATGTTGTTAATATTAATAAAAATAAAAGAAGGTATTGAGACAGATTCAAAATGTAAGTTCTGACCTAGAAAAATGTTTTCCCTTCTCCTTCTTATTCTCTTATCATCTTCTGTCTTTCTCAGCCTTTATGGATATGAAATACAAAATTTTTTAAAAAGTGAAGAGAGTGAGCTTCTCAATTGTTCAAAGCTGGTGATCTGGGGGTCTTCTGACATAGTCTTTCTTTTCTTTGGGAAAATATCAGCATGAGGAAGGGTGACCCTGTGCACTTGTTTTAGATGAAGGTAAACAGAAAATGGTATTACTTGCCTGAATGGAGTAGACTATCCCATGGAGGAAAATAATAGCTGTCTTCTAGTTTTTGTTTTTCTAAAAAGACCAGTGAGGACTTAAAAGGAGAAAGAGCTGGAGAGGAGGGTGAAAGATGATTACCTTAAGGATTAGAGCTGTTACCCTGGTGAAGTCTGCAAATACTGTTTCTAAGAGATGCATTGAATGACTCTGGGGTGAAATGAATTACAACTAAGGGATTAGTAGTAAATCTTCACAAGAAAATATCTCTTGTTATTCATTATGATAGCATGATTTCAGTACCTTAGATAATATTTCAATAATTAAGAATTCTATCATGCAAATATTATTTTAAAAAATCAGTAGAAATATATCATTTTTGAAAAAGTTAAAATTTTTGAAGCTTCATCATAAAAATCAGTTGTTATAACATGAAATTACTGAAAATTATTCTGCTTCAAAAAGTAATGAAAAATTGCATTATTCTTGGCCTCCTTGGTAACTTTATGAATCAAAATGTCTTAAGTGTTTTATAAAACTTAAGTGCTTATGGGAGGTCTCGTTCATACCTACTACATTCCTATAGGAGTCTTGCTGGCATTTTTTATTTTAAAAAGTAATCAAAAACACATTGTGAGCTCAAAGACTAGTATATACGCTTCAGGTTAGCACGGTAATGGCTCTGACCTTTAACCCTGATGCAACCGTTCTATCCCAGCAGCTCTTTGTGAAAGGACACCAAATACTGAAGAAATTGGAAAGGTTAACAAAGTTAGTGGACAAAATAAACTTGATACTGAGAATGAACTTTCACATGCAGCAAAAAAATAAACACTGCCCTCTTATGCTGATCATCAAAGGCTGTTTAAGATGCCTATATGCTTCTGCACTAAGTTCATATTCTCTTTTGAGAAATGTTTATACAAAAGGTTACCAAACTGATAGTTGATTATTGCAAATTTATATCTAATATATATGGAATAATTTTAAAACAATTGTAGTATCAGTACCTCTGGGGAGGCAACAATACTGAAGAACTTCAATTTCTCAAGTCATTTTTATGACAGTCACATATAAATTGAATTCTTAATCCCCTTATGTAGGGGGTCGATTTGAGTGAATTATTGCCCTATGTAATTTACAGAATTTGGGTGTAAAATATAAACTAAATTCTTAGCTGCTCTAAAGTTATGTAAACTCCAACTTTTATTACATATTTTAGAAGGGAGAATTACATATCGGATTTCTTTTGCAGAAAGGATGAAGAAGAAGTACTGTAAAGCTTCCTGTGTACACTTAGAACACAGTGTGAAAAAAGAATAAAAACACACAGACAGTAGGTACTTTTTTTTTTTTTTTTAGTTTCTGCTTGTCATCTGTAATACTTTCCTTGACATTTCCTGACAGTCACTCATCACCCTAAAGATACAAATATGGTTTCTTTGTACAGCACACAAGTGTCCCTTAAAAGAAATATCCTGGGCTAAAACTGGTCAAAGAAGTTTTTATGTTTTATGTTTTTTATTTCTGTAATGAGAAGTACAGGTTAGGGACTCTCTCTCCATCCCCATATAAAGAAAAATAATGTTTATATGAAAGGAAAAGCCAAGAATAGACAAGAGTGGTCATACTTGATTTTGTATTTAAAAATACAATTCTGATGATTAAAAAAAAATTAGGTGATCTTATTTTTTTTTTAACTTGGCAGAGTTCCAGTTGTTACATAACTCATCTTGCTAACTTATTGGTAGGCTTTGAAAACCTTCCCCATTTTGCCAGTCTTCCAAAGCATTGGTTGATGTGACTAGTAGTCTCTCAGAAGGCACTGGGACTAACAGGGTTTTTGCACACCTGCAAATCTCGTTTAATGACTGAAATTACAAATGCTGCAGAAGTAAATCAAAAAATATGCATAGTTTAAGTTATTTAGTGACCACAGCTATATAACACTATTCAGACTACCAAGAATGTATGCCTATATATTATACATAGATTTGATTGATTAGTATTCCATGTCAAATATTTTGATTTGCTGGAAGAAATGACAAAAATTCATAAGGGAAATGGATAAGCTTATGGGAAAATACCTGTGCATGAAGAGTATTAAGAAAAAAAGCATACCAATTTTTTAAATTTTAAAATGAAAAAAAAAAAGAATATAAACAATGATACAGAATTTCAAAAGAAAATAATAGGGGATTATTTAAAGTAGTTGTTCAGATTACAAGATATATGCATAAAAATGATCAAACAATTGAACAATGAAAGTCAAAAATAAGTGAAACGAGACAAGACTACACATACATAAAAAAACAAAATAGCTGCTTTTTTCTTTCTAAGATCTTGCATTCTGATGTATTACCATGCATACAGAGACAGCAAATCAACAATCCTGTGAGGTATGCTTTCACTGCTCACCCACTTTTCAGATGTGTTATTTAAAAACAAAATGCATTAGATTAAGTTTTCCCAGCATGATTCCCATTTTGATGACTTTTGGCTTCTTGGAATTTCTCTCTTACAAAATCATTTTAACTGGCTATTGAATTCTCACTTTATGGTTTCCCAAAAAGACAAATTTTTGTTGGGCTGCACTGAGAGAAGTTAGGTATTCAGACCTGAAATTAGAGAAATTGATACTAAGTTAGAGAAATTGATACTAAATGGGAATTCTCTCCATTCTCTACTTCTGAGTCCATGGCAGATATATTGAACCTTAGAAATCTACATATAATGTCAGTATTCCTTCTTGTACTCAGCAGCCACTATTAAGCTCTTAAATTGATTCAAATGATGAGAGTAGAGTCATTAGATTCTTATTCCAATCTTTAATATCTACTTGTCTTCTCTTCAGTAAATATAACTTCACATTCTGTATCAGCAGCCCTAAAAAATAAGACATAGAGATATAATACAAAATTTACTTTTAAAGCTGTAGTACATTATCCATAATAAATTTATTGACTAAAAGGTTTTTTTAATCAAACTTTCCCTATCAGATTATAATCCACTTTCTTTCTAAACTACTATTGCTCATCTTATTATCACCCTTATGAATTAGTGATCAGGTAGTTGAGTTAAAGGGGTTATTGAATTAATTTCAAAAGCTATACTTTAGGAAGTTATATTTTATGAAAATGTACTGTATTTTACTGTTGGAACAGGAAAAGATTTAAGATTCACATCTATGAAATCAGTATTCCCAGGGAACCTTTGGATTCCTATTACAACACTATTCACAATACTCTGAATTTGGGATCAGCCTTAGTGTCCATCTACCAATGAATGGAAAATGATAATGTGATATAAATATATAGAATAAAATTCTATCATTTGCAACAATATGAGTAGGAAGGAAGGTCATTATGTTAAGTAAAGTAGGCACAAAAAAGGCAAATACTGCATGATTTACTCATATATGGAAACTAAAATTGTTATCACAGAATTTGAGAACATAAAAATGGTTATTAGAGGCCTGGGAGACCTAGGAAGTGAGGCAAATGGGGAAGAATTGGTCAGTAAGCACAATGTAATAGCAAGATAGGAAGGATAACATTATTATTCCATTGCACAGTAGGATAGCTATAGTTAACAATCAAATATCATATATTCCACAATAGCAAGAAGAGAGCAACTTGAATGTTCCTACCATGAAGATATGATAAATGCTTACGGTGATGCATATGTCAAGTATCCTGACTTGATTACTTCACAATGTCTACATTTTTCAATACCCACATAAGTTGTACAACTTTTTCTGTGTTATCCAAGTAAATTTTTAAAAACTACACCTAACTTGATGTCTTTGATGCTATTGACTTAAGGAGGAAAATGTTCCTTGAAGGCTTTACAATCATGGCCTGCTAGGCATTAGTATCTAATGCATTCAGTGTCCTGTTTATATTTTTTTCATCTCTAAGTGCTTTGCTTCTTAAACTTTCAGCTTTATTTGAGGATCAGTTATCAAGTCAGAAAACCTGTGGGCTTTGTATATTGTGAATGTAAGAGAATGGGTGCTGCCTTATAGTTAGAGGCTGTCAAGAGTAGAGATTCCCCTTGTGAGTGGGTGTGAGAACTCATCTGCAAATTATGGTCTTGATTCCTTTTCAGTCTGTGTTTTCCCCAGTGTGACTCCCTGAGTCATCACCCGGACTCCATGATTATTGACCCCCAACTATGCGAAACACTCCAACAGTAGGGATTCCTTTTAGAACATATGCAAACAACCCAAATTTTCCAATTCAGATTATGTGGTTGGGCCTAAGACTGTTATGAGGACAGAGAGAAAAAACTTGACGACTTTCTGTGGCTTTGGGTGTGGTGCTGTGGAGTTGTGCGGTTGTGGATTTGGTGGTAGGGATATGGGGTGTTAGTTAATGCAGGATGATACTCAAGTTACATCCAATGTAGTATACATCCTTCTCTAATACTTGCTAGTTAACTTTCCTGCCAACCTAACCCAAGGTAGGTTACTTTGATGAACCAGAAAATCCATTTTCTGCAGCTTCTCATCCTTATAGTCACCCCTCCCAGACTAAAGAAGAGCTGGAGACAGTTCTTGCATTCAGTTCCATAGGAACTGGAGTGTTGCTCATCTTTTCCTACCACAAGTCTTACATTCTTTAAAAACAGTTGCCACAAAATTGCTATGGAGGGAAACCTTTTATTACTTCTTCTATTATTGCCTTTGTTTCCCAATTTTTTGGACTTTAAAAATTGGGCTACATTTCACACACCATAAAACTCCCCATTTTAAAGTGTATAATTCAGTGGGTTTTAGTATATTTACAGAATTGTGCAACCATTGGCATCACCCCATTCCAGAACACGTTGTTCATCACTACAGAAAAAAACCTATCCACATTAGCAGTCATTCCTGCTTTTCCTTCCCAACCACTGACAGCCACAAGTCTATTTCTTGTGCTATAGATTTGCCTCTTCTGGACATTTTATGTCATTGGATCATAAAATATTTTCCTGCTTGTAATTGGCCTCTTTCATTAGGCATAATATTTTCAAAGTTCATCCATGGTTAATAATACTATTCTGTCATAGGGATATACCATATTTTATTTATCCTGTTATCATTTTATGGGCATTTGATTCTGAAAATATTTTCTCTATTCTTTCTTTCTCTTATTGTCCCCTTCTTTTTTTGTATTACTCTGGTTTTTGTTAACTTTATGACTCTTTATAGTTAGTTTATTTGATTCCACACTTTCTAGATGAATGCTTCTCAAATATTAATGCTTCTCAATTATTAAATGGGTACACCTTGAAACCATAGTGTAAAGTGAAGTAAATTAGAACCACAAGCTTAAATATTATATGATTTTTCATATATGGGAAGTTCAATATTTAAATAAAATGCAAAATGAAAGGTTGCCAATAGGAAATAGAGAAATGGATCTCTGGCATATGGGAAGAGAGGGAGAGACGGAGGTAGAGGAGAAAAGGGGCATTGTTACATGCTTTGTACTTGCACCAAAACCCACAGTGTCTGTTCCCATCATGTACTACAAATGTATAAAATATATGATATATGATACAAATGTGTGAAGTGGTTCAAGAGATGTAGGGATGGTGAGGGAGGGAAGGGAGGCGAGGGAGTTAAACAAAAAGAATTAGGAAATTCCATGAGTGTATACCAAGTCCTCACAATGAATGTAATTATTACGTACTGTAAACATGTATGAATTTAAAAAAAGAAAAGTTCAGAGTGCTCTTTCTAAAATGCAGTCTCTGATTTCATCAGTCAAAGCACGCAGCCTATGATCTATATTTCTGATAAGTTCTATGCTAATTCTGGCATTGTAGAGCTACAGATTGCTCGTGAATGTCAAGGATTCTGACCACACCTTCTAATGAGAAGGTATGTTTTAGTGCATGTCAGACACAGCTGTAGTTCACATAAATTTTAATTTTATACAAATATTAAATTAATGGTTACTGAATACACATCAACCTGTTTTAAGCAAAGCATATTACATTAGTTTAAAGCAGAGGTTGGTAATCTTGAAGCCTGTGATTTTTGCCTGGTATTCATTTTTATAAATAAATTCTTATTAGAATGGAGCTGCATTCATTCATTTGCATGTTGTTTCTGGCTGATTTTGACTACAGTAGCAGATTTCATAACTGCTGCAGAAATCTATGGCTTTCCAGTTTTGACAGGGACCATATAGCCCACAAAACCAATTTCCTATGGATTACAGTAAAAATTTCTTATGTTTCCTGATTTAAAGACATACTACTGTGAAACAATTTAAGTGAGCCTGCTTAGGCAAATATATGTATGGCATATAACAAAAGGAAATTAGAGCACAGAGTAAGCAGTAATATACCACTATTGATCATTAAAAATATTTCATTAATATGACTTTTTCGTGATAGAAAAATAAAAGTGAAATCAATGTTTTCAACCACTCGAGCACTTAATGCTTGGTTTAAATGTCAGTTTAATGATCTTTAACGAACATAGCAATTATTTACCTAAACTCTCTGAATTTTAACACTCCTAGCTTCTTATATTTATTCTATTAGAAATTTTCTTGGTATGTCCTTCCATGAGCTTTCTTTTATTTCTTCTCATTAATGACAAACTTCTTTGAAAGAGTTTTTTACTTAGTCTCCAGCTCCCTTCTTTCATTCTCTATTTGGCTCCTACCAAGCTTTCATTCTTATACTACTCCTGAAATTGCTTTAATCTAGGCCACCAGGACCATCCCATTAAAAATTCTGGTGGTCATTCTCAGTACTGATTCTTGCCAAGGACACATGACACAGATACGAATTTCTTTCATGATACATTTCTTGGTGTCTAAGACCCACACTTTAGTTACCTTTTCTATTACTCCAGCTACAGCCGCTTTCTCCTCACTCCTTTTGCTAATTTCCTCTTATTTCTTTGAACTTCAAACACAGATCTTCTTCCTTTGTCAGTCCTTTGGTAAATCATTGCTTATAGAACCACATATTACAAGCTCTGGTATTAAGATTTATGTCTCCAGCCGAAACTTGTTCACTGCATTGTGGAATTTTAAATACAGTTGCTAACACAGTATCTCCATTTGGGTGTTCAATGGACATGTCTCAAAATTAAGGTGATCAACTACATTTCTGGCTATTCTGAGCACTTCATTTTTTTTTAATCTTTAGTGAACAGTCATTGGTGTCTTACCCAGCTCAGTAAATATTTTCATTTCTACTGTTGTTCAGACCAAACAGAGTAGACTCATATCTGATTCTTCTTTCTCTTATACCTGATACTGAACCTATCAAAACATCTTGTCAAAACTTTTTAAAAAGGCATGTGAAATCCAAATTTCTTCATTTCTGCAGTCATCATTCTACCATCATCTTTTACCTGGATGCTTGTAATAACCTTATCATTGATCTCCTTTCTTTCTGTTTTTTTTTTGTTGTTGTTATTGTTACTTTTACCATTTCCACTATAACAATTAGAGAATCCATTAAGCACTTGTCATTTGACTATTGACAAAGGGGCCAAAGACATATACTGAAGAAAAGACAGTTTCTTTAACAGAATGTAGGAAAATATGGATATTAATTTAACATAATACCTGGAATATCATGCAGAAAATTGAAACTATGTTCTTAAGACTTTCTGTACTAAAATAAAATCAAAATGGATCAAAAGCCTAGATATAAAACCTGAAACATTGAAACTGCTGAAAGACAACATAAGGGAAACTCTTGGAGCTATAAGCACAAGCAAATTTCCTAACTGGACTTTAAAAGCACAGGAAATAATATCTAAAAATCAACAAAAAGGACTACATCAAATTAGAAACATTTATGCACTACAAAATAAACAACAAAGTGAAGAGACAACTCACTGAACAGCCGAAAAATCTTTACAAGCTACTCTTCTGAGAAAGGACTAGTATCTAAAATATATGAAGAATTTAAAAATTAACCCCCATAAAAAATGGGTAAATGAACTGAATGGATACTTCTCAAAAGAAGAAGTTCAGGTGGCAAAAGAAAGAAAGAATGAATGAAAGAAAGAAAGAAAGAAAAATATTCAGTATCTCTAGTCATCAGAGTTATGCAAATTAAAACTACAATGACATTCCATCTTACCCTAGTTAGAATAACCATCATCAAAATATATATGAAACAATGAATGCTGATGAAGATTTAGAAAAAAAAAAAAAGAACATGCCTTCGTTATTGGTGAGAATGTAAACTAGTGCAATCACTATGGAAACCAGAATGGGCATTCCTTGAAAGACTAAACATAGAAGTAGCATTTGATCCAGCTTCCCCACTCTTGAGCGTATCTTCCTCCCCCAAATTAAAGACTGCTTGCATGCTCTAATAGCTAAGCTCTGGAAAGTGCCTAGATGGCTGTCACACTTGAAAAGGTAAAGAAAATGTGGTATATACACACAGTGGGATACTTCTCTACCATAGAAAATGACATCATTTTATCCACAGGAAAATGGATGGAACTAGAGACCATTGTGCTAAGTGAAATTAGCCAGACTCGGAATGATAAATATTGTATTACTTCTATAATATGAGTGACCTAAACATACATAAATTAATAAGTAAAGAAATAAAATGCAGGAGTGAGAGCAAACAATCAGGAGTGGACTTTTAGAGATGGTGAACAGGATGAGCAGGAGAGAGAAATAAAAGAAGGAATGATGGTAACAGGATTAAAATTGATTAAGATTTGCTAATTGCACATACCAAACTCATCATCATGTAATATTACAATGCACTAACAAAAAATAGATATTTCATTAGAATACAATGTCACTCTATACTTTTCTTCAATAGTTCTCCATTTCAAAATGAGCACAAATCAGTGTGATTCCAAGAGTTCATAAAGAGCTACACTTTATTTCCCTGAATTTTGACAGCTTCTGCCTCTTTAACCTTTCATGAACACGGCAGGCATATCTATGCCTTGTGTCCTCTGTACTTCCACTTCTGTTCACATGCACTGCTCCCCAAATCTTTCCAAGGCTCCAATTCATTGCCTTCAGGTCTCAGTTTCTTCCCTGCTAGCCTGCCTCCCTCATCTCTCTTCCTTGATATGATACTCTCTGCAGTACTTATGAACTCTACACAAATAATTTCTACTTGGTTATCCTGACTATTATATAATAAAACTTCAGTGATAATAAGGATTTCTGTTTTCTTTATATTCTACCTCCTGTCACAGGCATCTAGTAAGCATCAATAGTATGTATTGAATGGTCTTAGATGAAGTAAGATTTGATTTGTCTCATATGAGGATAAAACTGAAGGCTTAAAATCTTTGACTAATAGGCTCTGGCTAAAGCAATTTCAACTTAATCCTGTCTTTCTCGAAGAGTGATAGGGAATTATTTGTTATTTTCCCTCCCCCATCTCAATGAGATTAAAAAATAGTGTTGATATTTATCAAAATTCAAAACCACTTCAAGGATTGTCACAAAGTGTCTTCTTACATCTCAGAGTAGCAGTCACCAGTACAATTTTGTGTCTGCCTTGCAATTGCTTTGGCCAGGGCAACTCCTGTCACATCTCAAGTATTCTGATTTAAATGTATCCCACAGAGAAATCCTCTTTGAGAGAGGTTAGCTATTACAAGGAAGCACTGTAGATTTGAAAGAATTATTTCCCACTTTTAGAAAACAAAGATAGCTTTTGAAATGTCCTTAAAAGTAAAAAAAAAAAAAAAAAAAAAGCCACAGGTTTTAAATGTTCTCCCAAAAGAGACTCAACAGCCAGCCATTCCATTTACCTAAAATGCCAACTCTGTAACCTATTGACAGATGATGTCTCCTACAGATTCCACAATAGCAGTTGTACATTTGTTGCTAACTTCTGCCGTTATAAAATCTAGGTATTTATTTCTCACTGGTAGGATTAATACATAAATATAATTCATTTAAATTTATTTATTTAAGGCTGGGGATTTAGCTCAGCGGCATTAGTGTCTGCCTCATAGGCATGAGGTTGTGAGTTCAATCCCTGTACCAAAAGAAAAAAAAATTATATATTTATAGTTGCCTTTAGAGACTACTGGTAAACTTCACCAAACAACAACAAACAAGAAACCCTGATTAAAAAACTGGGATCACATAATAAGTTGGAATTTCTGTTTAATTGCTTCCTTATTTGAGGAGCTTGAAAGCAAAAAAGAACACTGCAGAGTCAACCTACATAGTGGCTTTTTGGTTAAGTATCAAGTTATGAAAAAATATATATATATGGTGTATAGTACAAAATCTAGTTATGCTTTATTTGAGCATAGAATTATATTAACTTAAATATAAAAGTCACTATTTTAAAATATAGAAGAGATTTGATATTTTCAAGTCAATGCAGAGTGGGTTTCTTAGTTTTATGCAGATTTATATTAATCTTGGACCCTAAAACCCACCTTTATGTACACATGTATAATCATGTACCTTCTATATCCATTTCCAAATTTTCTACATCATTGTGTTTTTCTTCAATATTGCATCAGTGTTAAGAAATAGCCTCTCTCCAAAATGTGAGACTTCCTAAATGCTCCTTGGTTCCTTTATTTCTTATATTCAAAGATACTTTACCAAATATTTCTCTGTACCATCTGTTTATCTAGATTTGTTCTTTTCATTCTAAAGTACAGTTATGTTTCTTTTAGTTAGTCCTGTGTCCATCATGCCACATGCTAATTCCTTTACAATTAAAATGCTTTTGACTCATCCTTGAGTTATTCTGCTAAACCTTACCCACAGTCTCAAGGGCCACTTTAAAGAACTATTTACCTAATTTTGAAGGTAAAGAATACCCTACCTAGAATAGCTGCCTTCTGGGTCACTTTGTTATGTAGGTGATAATTATAAAAACTAATTATATAATTAGCTTTGTATGTAATTGTGTTTTATGTGTTAAAATTCCTCTCAGAGGTATTGGCTTACTCATTATTAGACTCATACATAGTTCTTCAGCAAGCATATTTTAGTTTATGGTTGTTTTTGGTGTTTAAAATACTCTTCAAATGGAGAAACTATAGGTATATTAATAGAAAAATTCAGAAAAATCTTCCTCCTAATGCTTTTTCTCTACAATTCTCCTCCAAATGTCTGTCATTATATTTCTAGTATTTGGTTTTCCATTATTAAATCTTGCATTGATTTCTGTCTATGAATCTAAATAAATCTGTCTCTAAGTGAATCTGTAACACTTGATAATACTTTCATATTTAAGGAAAACATAATTTTCCACCCTCTTCCCATGTTATTTAAAAAAATGTAGTGCTTTGGAAGTCAAGCTATCCTTAAAAATCTCCTATCTGAACTACAGAAAAGCCCCCTGTTTATTCCTCTAACAGCTTCCAGCAAGAAACATTCTTGGACTTTCTACACTTTTTTATATTCCTGACTCCCAGGACCCTTTGACAATTGCCTCAGTAAAGAACGACTATTTGTAAATCTGTGCTTTATCCTGAGTGTGCACTGAGCATTTCAGCTTGCTTCCCCCAATTGTAAACTTCATATGCTCTCATCTGAAATTCTTACCTGCCTCTCCAGTCCAGTTTTCTTATTTCTAATAATCATCCATAATTCTTCCAGTCTCAAAAGCTTGAAATTTTAGTCAAACTCATTATCTTAGCTTGCTTTGTTAATTCTGCACTATCCCCTGGATTTATCCTTTGCTCCTCTCCTCAACCAGCTGCCTATTCTCCCTTGGTTTTTGCTTTAAATCACTGCAACAGTTTCATCATTTCCATATTGTGCTTCTTCTCCTATATAGGCATCTAATTTAAAACTGATCACATGGGCCCAATCTCCTGAAATTCAGTTTCATAACCCTGTTTTCGTGAGAGTACATTCGTATTGATTCCTTTAACCACAAATTTCCTGTACATATCTATCCCCACTGTCATTGTCCATGAAGACTCCCCTGATTATTATGACTGGGACTGATTTCTCCCCATTTCTGAACTTTCATAATATGCTATTATGTTCTATGTGACTTAGTTTCTATTCTGTATAATTACTATTTATCCTAAGATTATAAATTCACAGAAGACAGACTTTTGGCTTAGTTATCTTTATGTTTCCTATAGTAACTCTTTAAATGCTTCACATACCATAGGTACATAGTAATTATTGAATGAATAAATATCTACTATGCATTGCATTTATACTATAGTTGTATGATATAGTATTATTAGAGCCCTATGCTGAAAAAGAATCTTATGCTTCTGTATATATAAAAGAAAATGCTGGATATAGCACCATGTAGTAAATAAATCAACCAATACATTTATACATTTGTTACAGGCAGATAGCACCATGTCAAATTTTATGGGGATCTCTGTGTAATTAAGAAAGAATACAAGTCTTGGAGACAAAAGATGGAGGAAAATGTTATCTTAGGAGCTTTCTGAAAAAGCATACAAATGTAGGCCTGGATTTGACAATGAAAGCTATCATTTACCCCTCTCCCCAACCATCATCGCCAAGAAAAGAATATTGCACATTAGACTTTAGAAAATCCATGTATACATCTACTACAGAAATATATCCTGCTCTTCAGAACAAAGGTAATACTGTAAGTTATGATGTTCATATTATATGGCATTAAATAATGTGGTACTATTTGTGTATTCAACATAGAATTTCCAAGAGTTATCCATTGTGTTTCTTCAGAGGAAAAAATCCTACAATTATTTCTTTTTAAATATTTCATTGTACATTAGAAAATACCTCTACAAAATATATTGTGAAAGGGGTTATTATGAATATAAACTGAAACAAAATTAATTGGAAGCTGCTGAAATGCTAGAGAAATAATCATGATTTTAAATGGGCTCCATGTAATGTTTGATTTTATTACTGACCAAATCAGAAAAACTTCATTTACTGTGCTGCAAATGTTCATTAGCTTTGCAGTGTATCACATACGTGTTTCCATTTCTTCCAAGCTATTTTTTAGTTCCAGCCTTTCTATTTTGACGTTAGAAAAATATACAACCAAAATCTATAAGACTTTGATTAAATGTTGATACAGCTGATTTCAACACAGCCAAAGCCAGTGACCATACATAGAATCTAAACAACAGCTAGTAATTACAGTGTCAAAGGCATGTATACACTGTGTGTTATGTTTCATTGTCTGGCATGCAAATATAGTCTCCATTTCCTTTACACTATGTCCAAAGTATAAAGAAAGCCAACCAAAGAGTTCTGTTTCGTTTACACAAAAGAACAAGGTTCAATCATGTTTGATAAGTTGCAAATTACTGGTAATACCACAAGTGTTGTTACAGCTGCTAAGAATGGTCAGGAGGATGTACAAAATGCAGCAAAGGCATGAATCAAAAGAAAAAGTCTAAACAAGTTTGAATGATGGTGTATAGTATGGCTAACTTTAACTTCACATGGGGCCTGGAAATGCCATTTTGGGTGCAGGGTGAGGTGCCTCATATGGAACCTGGCTTTGTGCAAGTCTGCTTGACTTTCAGTTCTTTTCATACAAACGAAGTGGCCTTCTCTCGATTGCATGCAAATAATATTTACAAATCAAAATTCTTACAGTTTTGAAATTTAAATCTGAACTGCAAGGGACAAAGGGAAAGGAATAAAGATGGGCAAAAACTTTCAAAGGCAATGGGAAGCAATGCATATTTTCTTCAACAAAATTGGAATTCCTTTCTAAGAATTAGAGCAGGTTGGTATATTAAAAGCACAAAACAAATAGACAAGTTACCTACCTGTGAATCTGGATATTTGAAACATTGAGTCTTTGAGAAACTCTGATTTAATTGGGAAGTCACACAAGGTATGCTCACTAAATTCTATTTTGTAAGGAATTTCTTTCATTTGGTATCATCTCTGGTCCTTACTACTTCCTGTCCAATCTGGCAGTTTAGGTGCATGGGAAGAAAGCCAGACCAGGCCTTGTACAGTGAAAGAGAATAAAAAACTCTGGCTCCTGTTCTTGTTGAATAATGAGATCTTCAGTTTGTTTTTGTGTTTTTCAGGTCCTCATTTGTGGGCAGGTAAAAGGAAAGGGCAAAGGTGAATCCAACTGTTGTGAATTGAAAGCCAAGGCCCAGGTGTGGCCTGAAGAAATGTTTCATTGTATCTACAGTTTGAATTGCTTAAATATTTAAAAACCAGGACCTTTTATACACAATTCCAGACTTTAAGCATAATTTTTAAAAAATTGCAACATCTGGCACTGCTGTACTTATATTCCCACACAGAGACAGTTCAGGGAGGGGCGTAGCAATTGCACCTCACCTAGAGCATGCAATCTCCTCTTAGGTGCAGGGCTTATGGGCACCATTCATGTCATCTGTCCCACTGTGATTCTTGACTCTTAAACTTTCTTCTCTATAATTTATGACACTACTTGTTTTAATTTATTTTGAGTTATCTACTTAGGAGCGATGTTACTCTGTACTCAGAATATAAATATAGAAAAACTTACTTATGTTTCATGAAAGTAATTCTAGAGTATTATCCACTGTTAACTGCCGCACTAGTAGTAGACATGGTAACCACTAAGCTTGTATGTAGAAGAATTAATTCTAAGTGCTTATACGTGTGTTAACTACAAAAATGCTCATAATAGCCCATTAAAAGTGTAAACAGCAAGAGGACAAGGTCTTAACTTTCACATCAGTGAGTATCAAACTTTAGCCTGCATCAAAGCCATATGGAGAGCTGGTTGAAATGGGCAGTTAAGAGCCAATCCCAGAGTGTCTCACTGGGACAGTCTGGGTTGGGACCCAAGAATGCACACATCTAACAAGTTCCCAAGCTGCTAGGCCAGTGGCCATACCTTGAGAACTACTGGTCTTATTACTGCTATAACCTCAATGTCTCACTGATGTAGCACTTAATAAATGTTTAGAAAATGATAAAAGGTGTATTAGGTAGATGATTTTACTATACTAAGTGATGAGAAAACTAAGAAACTTGGACAAGGCCATATGTACATCAGAAAAGGTTAATACTTGCACCAATGTCATTATGGTGAGGATTGGATAAGATATATACAAATTTCTTGGTATAAGTGTGTCATATATGGCAGCAATTTTTATTTTACTGTGGAACACTACTCCCTAACCATTTAATATATATGAAGTTCAATTCCATATAGACTTTTTGGATCAATCCACATTTATGCTGATATGCAGGATTGTCAGTGCTCTCTAGTCCCTTTCTAAAAACACACTTCTCAAAGCCCAGGCTGTGCAAAGGGTTCACAAGTAAAAGGCCACACTACTTCCATGACTGAATTGATTTCAAGAGACAAGGGTTTTACAACCTGGTTTATTATTGTTTGTGTTGTTATTGTAATTCAATTGACTATTAGTCAAACTGATCAGATATGAAAGATAAAAAGCAAAAGCTGTTTCTGGGAAAGTAAAGTTTAATGTTTTGGAAACACTGTAGAGTAGCTATAATAAAACAGTATAATACAAGGCATGAGTGAGAAAACTGTAACAGATTCAGAAAAAAAATTTTTAAAGTCTTTTGAAATGTAATATGTATAGTACTTTGCATTTGTTATTACATGATTTATTTATGTTTAAATTTAGAGTTAAAAGAAAAGCATATTAGAATGTACAGTTGATCCATTACCTGTATGTGTGAAGAAGACAGCAGAATGTTGTGTGGGAACCTGCATCTGGGAATGGCAACTATGGCTTATGTCTAAAATGCCCATGTCCTGGAGTTATATCATACATGCACCAGGTTTCATGTTTTTAGTGTTGCAAACAGAAGAGAGGAAAGAAACAAGCAAACCAGGGCGAAGAAGGAAGAGAATGAGGAGATGGGGAAGGCTCATCAGAGGCTAACCATGGCCTTCAAAACTTACATTATTTACTATCTAGTCTTTTACAGAAAAAGTTTGGGAACCTCTGTTGCACAGTGAAAAAGGCATCATTCCACATTAGCAGTTTGTAGCTAGAAATATATTTATTTATGCCTTAAACTAAAATATCCAGGCATACATGTCTCTTTTTTTAAAATGAGAATTGGTTTTAAAGGAATTTTCAATAATTACTTAAAAAACTGTCTTGATCATGTTGGAATGTTAAGTTTTCTACCTGCATAGCTACTTAAAAAACCTCAACTCTCATTGTTCATTTACCTTACTGGGTTCGATCTGTTTACCTCTCTTAGCAGTGGGATTTTTGCAAAGGCTGTATCTTAGATCTAACACTTTCCATCTCTACTCTTCCTGGATAGTATTACACCTGTGGATTTTAATAGCAAGTTTATGAGACTATTCTAACTGCTTTTAAAATGTATGCATTGAGTGTCTATCATATACAGATGTGTATTCAATGCCAGGCGGTATGCTGGTCACTGAAGGAGATGACTCTCAGTCTGTCTTAGTTAACAGCTCTAATCTCATGTCAAGTTGATCTAAAAGAAACCCCTGAAGCTGCCCCATGCCCCGATTTCCTGAATAAGTCTTTTCCACAGCTTGTCTACCTGCATACATTGTTGCTTGGAAGCTGAATTTAATTCACTTCTGAATGACTTTACTTGACATGTGACTTCATTTGTAGGAATCTTGGCTAGGTGAGGTTTTGGAAAAAATAAGGATGCAAACTATAACCTTCATACATTAGCCACTTTCCCCACTGATAGTTTCTGTGTAGCACAGAACAACCTTATGAAATAGTATTTTTAAAGGGTTTTTAATCTCCAAGGTAAAATAAAGGTGTACTATAAAGCCATATGGTAATACTTTACAACAGCTGGACTGAGACAATGTACTGCTAATTTGCACAATTCTTTTATGTAGTTTAAATGTCTTTCTTGTGCTTAGTGCAGTTCTAAAGGCAAGAGTATTATTAATTGCTAACGCTACCCTCTGGTATTCCGATATTCACTGCTAATTACATAAACCAGTACACTGCCATCATAGAGAAACATTTTTCTCCTGCTTTGAGATATTTGCTCAGAAGAAATTCCACCTCTGGAACAACTTGTATTAGGTTAACCCCCTGGGAAAGTTCTAATTTACAAGATCCCTTTCTAAAAAAAAAATTTTTGTTTCAAAGAGATTATATTATAAATGTAAACTTCCTAATGAGCTTGAGTGAAATGCTGTAGGCTACAACTGGTGAACTTTGAAAGTTTTTACCCTTTTCCTCTTCCTATATATATATTTTTTTGTGTGTGTAATCTGTACTCTGAGCCCTATTAAGAGACCAGCTGTTGCTTGCAGTGAACTGACGCTTTTAGCCGAATCCTACATATTCTCTCATATAGGTGAACTTTTTTTTTTTGCTCTATTCACTTAAAAATATACTTACTGCTAATAACAACAGTGAACACTGTACTGATTATATACCAGATGCTAGGCTAAGTAGTTTTACATAAAATACCTCATCTGATTTTCACAACAGTTGACTAAGCAATTAGGGTTCCTGGCAATTAATTAAAAAGAAAGTATAGTACTTGCATTTGCTAGAAATTTCAAATACAAAAAGAGACATTAAAAGCATCAGGAAATAAGAGACAGCAATTTCTCAATTGAAAAAAAAGTCCATGATTTAGAGACCAGAATGCTGAGCTTGTTTTCTTCATTTTGCATATGTGAAACAGATAAAATTTTTAATGTGATAGTAGTGCTATCTACACTTTATTTTGCTTATTTTCAATATAAGTCTAAGGATAATGTTTGAGTAATTAGTGATCATAATAAATAAAATCAGTTAACTGAGAAATGCATAGTAATCCATGCAGATGCCAATAGCACATAAAAAGATTCATATTTATTTCTGGCACTATGCTCTTTGAAAATTCCCTTGGTCTGTTTGTCAGGTGAACTTGATTGAAGATCCAAATGAGTTCTCCCATTGATGCATCGATGTTCTCTTCATCCATTTGTGTTTCAGTTTCTTCATGTAGCAGAAAAAGGCAAAAGTCATATTTTACCCCGTTCAAATTAATTTATAACTGCAAAATTCTTTTTGTTTTGTTTTGTTTTATTTTGTTTTGTTTTGTTTTTGGTACCGGGGATCAAGCTCACAACCTTGCACTTGCCAGGTGAGTGCTTAAGCCACTGAACTAAATCCCTGGCTCCTATAATTCCAAAATTCCATGAAATTCTTTTTATTTAAGTTTTCAGAAAGCTTTATTTGTCTTGCGCCAATAAAACTACAGCTTCTGCAGTCTGCTGTGTAGTTCATCTTTCTTGTCATCTATTTTCTCCCATTTGACTCCATTTACTACTCTACCCTTCATCATTTTTCTTAAGTAATAGTAATTATGCGTGGGATGGTCTCTAAATAAACTTCTATGTGGTTGACAATGCAAAAGAAAGTTAATTTCAAGGAGGAGCTGACAGCTTCCCACTGGTTGATAGAAATAGATAAAGGAAGGAAGGATTTTTTTTTTTAAGGAAGATATTTTAAGCAATTATCTCTTGATGGCTATCCAAATTTTACTTTTTTCTTTTTCTCTGTTATTCCCAAAAGCAATTAAGCAAGCCAAAACAAAAACAACTTCCTGCTCCTCTGTCCAAACCCTTCCTCTTTGGTCTCATTCACTCTCAGCATAAGTTTTAAAGAAAAGACAACACTCAAAGCCTTTGTGGACCTGGCTGCTATCCTTTGCAAGCCTAGGTATACCTACACTTAGATTACTGGCCATTTCTCTAGCAGACCATTTCGTCTTCACTGAAGGAGATAGAAATGTGGGAGGCCAATTAAACTTTGTCAGGAATTTTGGCATAAATCATTAATATTTGGAAATTGAAAGTGAATAAATAATATTGATTATTACCATGAATAGTGCAACTTATAGTGACTCAGGATGTGGATGGAAGGGAAGGAGATTTGGAAGAAGAGACATAGAGAAATAGAGAAAAAGAGGGAAAAAAGGAGAAAAATATGAGTATACTATATCCTGAAATTTATCAAGAAATAGTTTATGATAATATGTGTCTCTCTCTATAAATTGGTTTATTTTTTCTCAAAATGACATAGGTTGCATTCAACACTCATGAATTTTGCTTTTTGTGAAACAGATCTATGTTTGTGTTCTGAATATGAAGTGGGTTTCCTATAAGATCTACAACTAGAAAAATCTGTATGAGAAGTGTATGTATCAATTAGGAGTGCTAATTTAAGGAGGTAAAAGTATATCCTGAAATGCTGGTAGCTGGAAAACATCAAGATATCCTGTATATAACTTGTTTAACTATCTCCCTGGAATTCTTAATATACCCTGATACCATGTAGCAGAAAATGCAAGTCAAAGGACAATACTGGCTGTTGCTTTATGTATGTATGTATGTATTTATGTATTTATTTATTTTGGTACCAGAGAACTAACTGATAACCTCACACTTGCCAGGAAGGCACTTATACCACCGCTGAGCTAAATCCCCCGCTCTTGGCTATCATTTTACTTGTAACAGTTTCAACTTTACTGCCCTTGAGTCTTGCCTTCTGTCCTACTCCAAGGTGTATTACCTTCTCTGTGAAATATTATTTTTTGTAGTGAATCTCTGAGATGTGACTGGAATACATAATGTTCTCCTTCTTTTTCTTCTGAAGGCATTATCTTCATTGTTAATTTTTTGAGCACCTGCTAAAAAAATTTCTTTTTGGAGCAAGCTGAGTTTTGCTGAGAACATAGTGTGAAGAACCTGGGGCAGTGAGGTTAGAGCTGGAGCCCAGTAGTGTGGAAAAGATGCTAACCAGTGTGGGATGCATGGTTGAGCTCTCTGAGCTTGTGGTTTGGTGAAGAGATGCCATTTTTAAGTGAAATGCCAGTGGGCTGCTGCTTCTTTACCCCAAGCTGAAATCCCATAAAGATTCAAAATAATATACTAAACGTATTTTCATTCTTTGTGAAAGGGTGAAGGGAGTTATATTTCATGTTGAAATTATCATTGGCTAAAAAATAGTGGCAGGTCCACTTGATATCAGGGTGTTATTATTCTGAATTTAAAGTTCTTAGTAAGGTTGTGCAGGAAAGTTCCTCTACCTCTCTCAGCTTCACAAGTTTCCTGCCATTTACATTTATAGGATAAAAGTATTTCAGGTTAAAATTTTCTGGAAAAAGCCTTGGATAAATAAGTGTATCAGTGGCACAGCAAAGATGTAAGCAAGGATTGGTATTACCTAATGTTTCTTAAACTGCATTTAGCTTCACATTTCAGTTGTGGGTTTTCACTCCAAGCAAAGACTATGAGTCTACCTGCCATTGTACCACTTGTTACATTTCTTTGGCCAGAAAAATCAAGATGGAATGTAATCCTGAATTGTTTAAAGTTTGCCAGGAGCCCTTCGTAAAACAACCATTCTCAAAAGTCACATCTTCTGTGTTGTCCTGGTTTTAAATAAAACAGAAACTACTTTGTTAAAATGGATTGCAGACACAAAGAAAAACCATACCCAAAGCCTCCAGTCAGGTGGAAAAAAAAAGGTGGCTGGCACTTTGTCCATGGATCTACAGCAGAGTTTTTGGAGCCAGGAGCTCACACAATGCTTCCCGCCTGCCTTACTGCTGGCAGATATGGCCTCTGGTTGGAAATAATCGTTTTTAATAATGCAGATCATCACAAGAGCTCGTGGGAAATCACTCTAAATATTACCCTTGGACTTTGCTATAGAAATATAGCAAAGGGAAATTGTCCCTATGATGCTCAAGGGTTAGAATAATATGGAAAAACCAACTCAGTTCAAATAATTTATTGTCTCTGCCATGCTTTTTGCATAGCACAGCTTAAGCTGTCATTCACTGAAGGGCTATTTATACAATCTGAAATTCCAAAGGATTCCTGGATTTGTGTTCTTCTACTCTTTTTAAATGATGCATAATAAGGTATTCTACAGAGGTCTTTTGTAATGAATGTGGAATTGTTTAGTTTGGGCCCCTTCAAAGGGATGGAAGAACAGTAACTGGTTGTTTGAAATTTTGTATTATAGAAACTATACTCGTCCACTACTTGAATTTGTTAGCATCTTTAAAATAAACTCTATCCCCAGACAAAACCAAATCAATCTTTGTATTCTTAACATTTCACTGTAAAGGCCAATAAGAGGTATGAATAGAAACCCCAAGAAATAAAGGGTGTAGTTGTCCTGGATGAGTATTTTGAAAGAGATATGCCAATAGTTGTTGATGGTGTTTATTTCTTAAAAGTGGTTGAGTGTTTCTTGGCTTCTTTGACCTGATCATAAAGCCGGCTTCCTAGTGAGCCTCGGCAGAATTCAGATTTAAGTCACAGAGTTATTCAGATACCTGCTAGACATCTCAAACTAGTGTCTCACAAGAACTCCAGCTCAACATGCTCAGCCTCCCCCTGAACCGATCCCTCACGTCCCCCAGCACAACCATCTGCTGTTTTTCCTTCATTCTTTGTCTCGGCAGTTGGCAAATGATTTGCCAAGTATCTGAAACTTAAGCGTGTAGTGAGCTAAGTTATACGATGTAAAAGGGAGATGCTTAGTTCAATTTGGTATATGTTCATCATATTTTAAAACTACAATCCACAAAATCAGTGGGTCATACCAGTGTTAATATCCTGGGTGTGTTATTGTACAAAGGTTTTCCAAGATGTCATATTTTACTAAAACCAGGTAAAAGTGCATAGGCTATCTATATCTTTTTTAAATAATTGTATGTGAATTTACAATTATCTTATAGTTTAAAATATTTTGAAACCCAAGATGTTTCTTGACTTTTGTACTGAAATACAGGTCAAGACGATTCATTATGTGTAAAATCTGTTTTTACCATATTACAGATATATTCATAGAACAATATAGCTGGAATAAAAATACTTTTCCTCTAAGTTCTAGTATTTTTGATAATTTGAAATGTTGAATGGATAAATTGGAAATACTTTTGCTAGTTACTAATGATAGGTTGTTAGGACCCTATACCAACACATAGGCTCAGACAAGGTGACATGGAGTAAGAACTCTTCTGTGGCTAAAGCTTGCACTCAGTGAGTTTCCTCATTTTACACACAGCTTTATCATTGAGAGATGTTTACCCTCCTCTCCTGAAATGCAGTATGATACCTCTAATTACATGTGACTTACTTTGTATATCACATTTCTTAAGGGGTACTGGAGATTAATGATGACTCTATTTAAGGTTATGAAATGTGATTAATGACCTATCTTATGATCATTTGCACAGTTTGTGTCTGCTGAATTCTAGTGTTATCTTCAAGGCCATCTGAAGACCTTAAAATGTGAGGAGAAATTGAGGACGGTATGTCTGTTTCTTTCTGTGTAACTTTTGGGGATGTAGTTTGTTAAAAACAGATGAAGAAATCAGGATCAAGGTCAACTTTATAGAAAAGAAACTCTCAGCCTAAAAAAGTCTGGCCACACTCCCAGAAGAAAATTTTGACCTTCCATAATTTCTTAACCAATTGCTTACTTAAAGGATGTAATCTAAGTATGATGTTAAAATTTTAGTTGCCACCAGTAAATTTCCAAGTTTACAAAATTTTCAAAACACATACAGAATATTTGTGTGGGCTTTGGGTCCTTGAGTTAAAAGTTCATCTACCACTTTTTGTAGTTAAATATAAAAAATCTCAAAAGCACATTTTTGGTCATTTAAACACAAATAAAGACAGACCTAATCATATACGGTACATATAAAATTAGAAAACCTTTCCTTTCTGTCATCCTGGTCTACTCATTGAGTTCACTGGCATCAAAGCCTTTGATTTTTCCCCCCTGTATTCATGAGAGGATATATTTATTCCCTGGGAAGCTTAATCTGTGATCAATTATATTTAACAAGTTAACTCAATTGTAAATGATATGATATAAATGAAGATTAAAGCTAATTTAAGGCAGCATTTTTTTACTACTGTATAAATTAACATTGGGAGAATCAGAAGGAGCTATGTTTTTGATTAAGATTTGGTTTAGACTGAAGGGTTTCAATAAGACCATTTTTATAAAATTCTGAACTGGAGCCAATACCTGCTAAAAGATAACAGGATATATTAAAGCCATGTCAGAAGTTTATAAATAAAGGCCCTGAAAACCTTTAAGCAGGAAATGAACTGTGTGTATGGATTGTTAAGCCTGTCCATCTACCACAATCCAGTCATGGCCATTTCTGTCTACCCTGCTTCCATTACTCTGGGTCAGATTATACAGTATAATCCTCTGAAGTCAATATACTGCTCTTCTGGCTAGCATCTCTCTTAGAGTTCACTTCCCCTTAAAAATTCCCAATTAGCTTTTCATGTTAAGAGCAAACTGAAATTTCAATACTGATCATGGCCAGTGTGTGACTTAATACTCACTCTTGGTTCACCGTTGGCCTTAAGATAGGGATCCCTGATGCAAAATATACTAGTTTCTTTCTCAATTAGTGTCACCCTTCACCACTTTCTCCTTAGTCATTTCCAGTCAGGCATTTTATGCTCCATGAATCTGCTGAGATTTTTCTTTTCTCCTAGTCCAAGCTATCTATTTAGACAGTTAATGGAATAGTTTCTCTGCGTCTCTCTTACCTGTGGTGTAACTTGTAAAAGTGGCTCAATTCATGGTTGGAATTGGAGATTCTCCTAGGTTTTATAGATCACAGCTTACTCATCTGTTTTCCCAATAAGTATAAAAGCTCCCTTAGGTCAGGATTTGGGAATTAGTCACCATTATATCTGTCTGATTTGTAAGATTTAAAGATTGTTTTGATGATGGAGTAGTACACAGTGGAAATCTGATAGGTGAAAGACAGAGCTGTTTGTTACTTTCTGTTCCAAAAGAGAAGAGGCTGCCCTGCAGGGTCACATGGACAGTTGCCACCTGGGACAGACTAACAGCATGCAGGAGCTGTCAGCACAGCTTACGCTGGCCAGGTGGGGTTTGCAGGGAGCTTGCAGACTCTGTATAATTGACTAATTCGAATAATTTCACTGTCTCCAGAGAATACATGCTGCTTATTCTTGTCTGAAATCTAGTTCTGGGGTAATTAGCAAGATGTCTGTTCATCCTGGAGGATAAGAACCTGCTACAGGAGGTAGTTTGGATATAGGTGTAATCAGTCGATCAAAGAAGGAATCTGTCTCCAGCTTGGACTTCAAACCTGAGGGAAGGAATTGCAAAGTAAATGCTATGTTACAGGTCAGTGTCCACATTATGTGTGCAGTAAGTATCTATTGACACAATTAATGAAAAAAATGAATGCCTTTATGCATCAATGTGCATCCATTTGTTCATGTAACAACAATTCTGGCTTTTTTTTTTTTTTTGGTAAACTGCTAGTTACTTGGCATGATCTTACAAATGTCCAGTGTCCACATATCTCTGGACCAAAGTTTTCTAAAATAGGTTTCAGACTCCCTACCATGAGAATTAGTGATACATTTGGTAATTAAAAGCTTACATATTTTATTCAGCATTTTTAATTTTATCATTATTTTTACACAAGATAAGCATATTAGAAACATATGTCTATATTTGATAAAAGTCTAACCAAGAAGAACCTTTAAAAAGCAGACAGGACAAATTTACACTAGGCCTTTAAAAATATACTTAAAATTAGCCTTTTATTAAATCTTTTGTAACAGGAGTACTGATATTGACAACAATATTAATGTATGAAATAAAAAATGTATTATGCTTTAAATTCTGTTTTTAAATATTGAAAATAATTGGGGTACTTGCCTCCCTATTGTTTCAGTTGCAGTTTGAGAGGCATAATAAATAAAAGTATTTGCAGAGCATATGTAGATTGAACTGTTGTCAAGAACTTTATGAAGACAAATGTTTTTTAGCAAGGGAAAAGTAAAAATGTCTCATTGAAGCTGAGTTTTTCTGGAGATAATAGCTTTTATAGTTTCTAGATTTCACTGCATTATTAATGTTATTTATAATATGATTAAGACCTAACATTTATTACATATCATTTTTTCCAGCTATAAATAAGAGATAGGCAATTCTTAGCCATGATAAACTACAAGTACTTTATCACATCACTAATGGTCTCAAATTGCATATGGCTAATCAGGTCCCCTGTCTCGGAGAGGGGGTGAAGGAACAATATCGTCAAAAATCAAAAACAGTAAACTAGACACATGGATATCAGGCATTCACCATGAAGTAACAAGGCATTCAAATTCAGACTGTCACTTTTCTTTCATTCTTCACTGCAATCATCCTTGAGAAGAAATTTTGAAATAATCTCAAAGACTTTGTAAATTTTTTTCCTGTGTTTTGAAATTTTCATCCTCAAGTTCAACTTATATGTCGTGATTCTTTTCTTGTGATTTACTGCAAACAACACTGGTCTCCTGTGTAACTTCAGCACAACCATCAAAATCAGGAAATTAACACTGATACATTATTATCCACTCATCCTCAAATTCCACTCATGCTTGACAAGTTTTTATAGCTAAGGACTTGTCAAAATCATGAGTTGCATTTATGTGTTGTGTTTCTTTAATTGCCTTTGGTCTGGAATAGTTCCAAACTCTTTCCTTAACTTTCACTACCTTAATACTTTTGAACTTTACAGACCACATATTTGGTAGAATGTTCTTTAATTTGGGCCATTCCAATAATGTGACATCATTAGATTGAAGTTACTTATAATTGTCAAATATCACAAAAGTGATAATGGAAATTTCTTACCGCCTCCTATCAGGTGGCTCAAAATTTCAATGGCTTCCATTATCAATGACAATAGCTTCCATCACCCCATTCAAGCTAACTTGCTGCATTGGTTTCTACTTCCACAGCCTGGGTTGGCTCCTCATTTTGCATCAGCTGACATCTCAGATTTTACTGTGTTTCCTAGCACTGAAGTTCTCTGTAAGGCAAGAGAAAGGAAGAGAAGGCAAGGCAGGACCACACAAGACAAGGAGGAAAACAAACATATTTAAGTTCATAGATGTTCTTTAATGAATTAAAAACTAATACATACACTTCTGGTTATAAATAAGGATCTTGGAAATCATCAGTCCTGTAACAAAAATTAACAACTCTTTAAAAATCCATCAGAGAAATAAAATCATGGGGTAAACTCCCAGCCCAAAACTAGAGACTTAGGCAAAAATAAAGATTCATAGCTTCCAAAAGAAAATGACACTGCAGCCAGCATGAAACTCGGTTGTGGTGGCATGTGCCTCTCATCTCAATGCTTTGGGAAGTGGAGCCACAGGAATCTCAATTTCAGTCTCTTCCTTGCAATTTAGTAACTTAACAAGATCTCGTCTCTAAATGAATGAAGAAATGAAAGAGGATATAGCTTGGTGCAAAGGCCCTAGGTTCAATACTGTGGGGAAGAAAAGGGATATTGACTAAATGCCTAAACACTAGTGACTGAGTGTGCCCAGCTCAAGAGGAAAATTGCAAATTGGGGAGCTCCTTACACTATTATGAGCTTTCTCTCCAAGTGCACCAACATCTCACTGTAAGAAAAAGCCCTTCCAGCTTTCAGCAAAGGGAAAAGGCCACTAAACCATTGGAAATTGCCCAGGTTCTTCTGTTCTCTACAACAAAAGCCTCCCTTTAAGGGAAATTATTTTACTATAACTTAACCAACTGGGTTTTACCATAGGCTACCTGACCTAGGGAAAGGAAAGTACCTGATTCCAGCCAATTTAATCTTCTTAACACAGTTAAGGAATTAAAAATAAAAGCTGAGAAGTACTACCAAATGTCAAAATATGGGCCCTACAAGGTCACTACCAGTCAGACTCCTACTCATGGGACTAAAAGATACTTCATCTCTCCTAACATTTTACTATGGCATCAATAAGAAACCTTTATAATAAGTAATTATAGTTGAAAAGAACTCCAAAGTTTAAATTTGGGGCTTAAGGAAACCCATACCCAACAGAGGAGCCAAAAGCAAAAATAGCAGAAAATATTGTAATAATCTGAAATATACATCTACACATAACAGTAAACATAGGCTAACTTCAGGCCAGATGGACATAACACCTCCCTAAGGGGTCTCCTTATTCTAATTGACTTTATAATACATCATGTCCAATTTTAATTTAAAGAATAACAATACATGTAAAAGGGCAAAAATTAAAACAACAAAGAAACAAAACTGAATGAAATATACTCTCCTGACACATGGAGTCTGAAGAGATTTGAAAATTATCAGACTGGGGATTTATAACTATGACAAATATACTAAGTTCTAATGATAAATAATGGACAGTATTAAAGGACACATATATGCAAACATAGGGATAGAAACTCCACAAAAGAATGAAAAGGAAATGCTAAAAACACCAAATATATAATGTAAACAGAGAATGCTGTGTTCATCAGTAGACTGGACATGGCTAAGAAAAAAAACTATTTTACTTTGAAAATATATTAATAGGAATTTTCAAAACTATCAAAAATCAAAAATTGTTAAATTCTTAATTAAAAATGGAGTACTGTTTGTGGAAGGAGAATAGCAGCAAGGTTAAAACAGAGAAAGATTTAAAGCAATAGGACTTTGTAATTTTCCCAACTTATTGGCAGATACCAAATCACAAATACAGGAAGCTCAAAAAAGACCAAGAAATCTATATTTAGTCATATCAAACTTCAGAAAATCAAAGATAAAAAGCAAAATCATATGAGTCAGACAAGGAAAAATATTACTAATAGATAAATAAAGATAATAATTACACAAGGTTTATCTTTAGAAACCGCATCAGCAAAAAGAGAATGCAGTAAAATATCTAAAACAATAAAAGAAAACAACCACTTAGGTTTATATATGCAAGAAATTTTCCTTCAAAACTAAAAAAGAAATAGTTTTGGAAGGCAAACAAAAACTTGAAGGAATTTGCTGTGAGTAGATCTAGCTCCTGAGAAGTATTAAAAAGAAGTTATTCAGGGAAAAGAAATATAATATTGGAAAATCAGAACTTTACAAAATTGAAAGAATTCAAAGTAAAATAAGTAAAAAATAATTTATTTTTCATACTTTTACAAATTGAAAGAATTCAAAGTAAAGTAAGTGAAAAAATTATTTTTCATATTTTTAACCATCTAACAGCAGATTGTTCAAAATAGTAAAGCAGTGCATCAGATGATTACAGATTATAGATAAGTAGCATATGTTAGAGCAGTATTTTACAGGAAGTGAAGAAGACAAATCGGAGATTTTGTTGTAAGGTACCAGCACCATACATCAAATAATGTTATATGTATAATGTTACTACAAAGTGGATTAGGTGTAAATGTATGTCATGTATTGGTTGGACAATCATTAAGTTTTTAAAGAAATATAATATATTAAGTCCAGCGTTTATAAAATTAATACATCCTGCCTGACCATATAGGATTCATTTCAGGTGTACAACTCTGATTCAGTACATGAAAAACAGTTAACATTATTTTTTATGTCAATAGGCTAAAGGAGAAATTTATATGACCCTATCAACTAATGTAGAAAAATATCGGGAAAAATTCAGCAAGGACTCATTATAAACTCTCAACAACTCCCATGTATGTATTGTTAATTGATTAATGATCAATCTGTAACACCCAGCTGAACTGAATCAATGTGGTTCTGAGGGGAAAAGGTTGCCAATAGTTTAAAAGAAGAACAGGAGAGGAAGATGGTGCTGTCAATTCTCCAGAAGAAGCCTGTCATGCTAGTTTTCCTGATATGAACTCAGCTGTTCTCATCACTGGAGATGCACCTCACCGTTGCGGAGGATGATTGTGTTTTCTTCAGGGGAGCTCTGGTCTTTACCTTGATGTCACTTCCTGGCTCCAGTGCAGAACTCTCTCCCTGCTGGCACAGGTCCTTCATCCTGCTGGCACAGACTTTCTAGCTTCCACCACTGGCCTTTGGGTCTTCCTAGTGCAGATTCTTGATACAGACTTGAATGAGCCATTGTTGTGTCCTCCAGCTGGACTCGTGGAGGATATTGCCCTTAGCGGGATTCTTTGAGTCTCTAGTGCATGGCAAATCTCTTTTGCTCTTTTGTGTTTGACTTTTTGGTTGACTATTATAAAATAATCCTCTAAATGATATGTCCTATATTAAATCTATTCCCTTGCAAACCCTGACTACAAACATATATCTATTTATATTAATGTCTATATCTATGTCTTTGTCTACCTCTATCTAAATCTGCATCTACATACATATCTGTATCTGTATTTATATCTATGTCCATGTCTATGTCTATGTCTATGTCTACATCTAAATCATCACATCCATGGTGCTTTAACCTTAGGATATGGAATGAGACAAAGATGCTTTCCTCATTCTTACTCAATATTTTTAGCAAGTAGTAACTAGTAACAGTATGGCAATAAAATATGCTCATTTTAGGATTGCCTGAATAAACCTGTTCTATGTAGAAAATCCCAGAGAATAGACATAAAACATGTCCAAAAGAAGCAATTATAGCAAAGAAGTAGAATACAGGATTCATAGACATAAGCCAGTTGCTTTATCATACTGCAGCAATTAAGAGTTACAATTTCAATTTGCACTAATATTTCATCAGTGTCATTTACATTGCCACCAAAACCCCTCTGAAATACTTAGATATAAATCTAACAAAATGTCAGCAGAACTGCAGAACTCTAATGAAAGAAATCCAGGGTCTAAAAAAATGAAGAAATATACCATGCTCATGGATATGTACATCTTAAACTTGACCTAAAATAAAATGTATTATTTAAAAAATAATAAATGTGCACAGTAAGACAGTCACTATAAAAAAGATATAAAATCAAAATATATTCCCCGTAGACTTCACAGTCCAACATACATCCCATTGTTAAAGTATCTGTATTTCACTATAGAACATTATTATTTATTCACTATATTAACCTATGCTTATATTCATATGTATATTCATTTGTATATGTGCATACATATATCCCTTATATTTATAAAATGTTGATAATTATTTAATTTAATATTACTTGATATCATATATGTCAGCATATTGGTAAATAATTTATGTAGTTTTATTTATTAAGGGCTGAGGAATAGCACAGTGCCCATGTTTGCTTTCAGTACCTAGCACTGGGAAAAAACATATCTATCTATCCACCTGTAAAGAAAGAATAGCATTTGCCCAAAATAGATGAGTATTTAAGCTTTGGTTGTTGTTGTTGTTCTTTTGTTTGTTTAGCCACAATTTTTTGTAAGAATCCTTGTACAAATATATTGGCATAGTTTTGTATAGGGTATAGGATAGCCACAGAATAAAATTTTGGATGCACATTTTAAATTTCAGATAACTTAATAAATTATTATACAAATTTGGTAATAATCTGTAACATCAATTTTTCCACATCTCTTTTTGCCAATTCAATAGAGAAAAAGAAGCATTTGCTTTAATGTTAATTTGTGTTTATATAATTATGAATTAGAGTATTTCATTATATTCACTAAAGTTTTACATTTTTAAGCAATTAGTTTATATTTTATTTACACTAATTTATTATGTTTTATATTTCTAATAGCAGAGTCATACTTTCTTTTTCTTTTAACATTTTCCTGCCTCTTTTGGCTTATTTTCCAGATGAACTAGACAATAGCAGTCATACTAAAATAATTTATCTTATTATTAACATATTACATTAATATGGCATATTTGTTAAAATTTATGAGCAATTATCTGAATAATTAACATACATGCAAAACAATTTAGAGTGCAGTGGTATCTTTAGAATATTATCCTCTAATAAATACAGCTCAGCTTCTCACTTGTTTCTGTTTCTTAGGAGTTTGAACTTTTCTTTATTAAAGCTGTATACAACATAGAGTAATCTTATTTCTAGAAATATAGTTTTTCATAGTCTTTTAAATAGTAGCAATTTAATTCTATGGAAACATGCCTTGAGACAATCTAAGGAACATGTTGCTTACTTAAAAGTTAAATGAGTGTTTTGCTGCCTATTGGTAATTGTTCTCATATGAAATGTTCAAAACCAGATTGTGGTGTGTTAGTGCCAACCCTGGAAAGAAACACTCTATGGCTGGGTGAGCTTGAAGCATGTGATACGCAGCACAGTAAGGATTTACCACTTTTTTGTGATTTCCTCACATTCCTAATATATCCAGAAACATTAGGCTTCTGAGTCTTTCTTTATGAGATGGGCTTTATGAAACTTAGATTATAGAAATCAGTAACTGGCTTCTCTATAATTCCAGATCCAAATATTATTATAAAGTCACCTGAAGGAAGGGAATTGATTTCTGGGTGGAGTGGAGTAGAGTTGGAGATGAGATAGTTAACTTGGAACATGGATTAAGAAAAATTTATTTTATTCAAATTCATTGATTTTTTTCCATCTTTGGACCAAAAAAAAATATGAAGACAGTGGCAAAAGCTGAGACCTGTGTATAAGATCTAACATTACCTATGTTCTGTTCTATGCTGCAATTTATGCATATTGTACTTCAGGACAACATTGGAAAATACATTGATATTTTACAGATTATAAAATATAGGCACTAAATGCTAGAGTGAAATTCCCAAGGTCACAAATCACAAGTTCAGTAATGACAACCTGAGAATTGAACGCAGATCGACTGGCTTCAAAGACTGTGTTTTTTCTATAGTACATTATGACACTGAGAAACCAGTGATCACAAATGGAAAGAATATTAGTTACAGTTAATAAACCATAATAATAAACAAAACAGAAATAATACACCTAAATAAAATGGAAAAATTCCTAATCTACATCTTTCTTACTTTTACGTAATTTTACCAGCTAGAATATTACTATTCTCTGGTATAAATAGCATAAATACCAAATGGTTCAGCACTAAGTACTCACTTTTTATGCTTAGATGTGTTATCTCCCTGGCATGTGTAGTCCATAGTCTCTACTGTGAACAATTTTCTTAGCAAGTTATTTGAAAACCCACGTGAAACAAAATCCTCTTTTAATTAAGGATTCAACATTTGCCATTTAACAACATTTCTTTTACTTATTTGACATCCTTACTTTTGGTTTGTTACTGACAGGACTATTTTTCTGTGTACCTCACCCCCACATACTTATTTGTCAGGCCAGAGCAGTAAATTGATTTCAAAGAAAGGATACAGAAATTTATAGTTATGAAGAAACCTGACAGTGATCTGGTTGCCAGTCCTCTTATCCCTCCTCTATAGCCAGTAACAGGATCTGGAATTACACAGAGCTGATCTTGGGAAGACATCCATGTTCTATAAATACCATGACTCTCCTCGCATGCTTCAAAAACTAATTGACAGCATTGATTTTATCATGACTAGAATGAATCCTAAGTATTCCCTGCTTCTTTTCCTTTCTGGTTCCCACTGCAGGTTGTCTGAGTAGACCCAAGATTTATGCTGCATTGTAGCTTCATGGGTCTAAGAAAACAGGCATCTGATGCAGCTGGTGAGGAAAGACACTGTCAAACCTCCACTGCATTGGTCAAAGTCCCTGTTACAACATGACTCCCTACACTAAATACATCATTCCAGGTGGCTTAGGACCAGTGCAGTACGCAATCCAATTAGCTCCCCTCCTCTGGACAGAATACATACTTATACTACAACACATGCCAAAATTGTGTAAGCATTTTCGTAGCCACATCAAAAAGTTTAGTGCATAATTAAGCTTGCAGTTAACCCTAAAATTTGTTGACCTTTTACTGCTCTTGAGCCATGTGTTCTCCATCCTCACTCTATTTGTACACTTGTGGTTCAATTTTTCTAACCCAAATAGAGAACTTTATATTTAGCCCTGTTAAATTTCATTTTTGTTAGTTTTGGCTCATCTTTCCAACTTTTTGCAGTCCTTTTAAATACCATTCTTCTCATCTGATACACCATAGTAACTATTGGCTCCACAGTTTTGTATCATACAAAAGTTGGAAAAACACATCTTTTGTTTTCATCTGAATCCTGATTTAAAATGTTGAAAAGAATAAAATAAGTGCAGCTTGTTGTAAACTATCACAAAATATTTTCATCTGGGGTGTCTTCTAACCATTCTTATATTATACCATATTGATTAAACTTAGTATCTCTATACTTATGTTAAATACTTGCTCATTTTAAAAATTTTACATTATGATTATAATGGTGAAAAGGAATAGATGAAAGGTATTTAAAGGAAAGTTTCTTTATGAGTATTATATAATCAGGAAGTGGAGTATGTTTAATATTCAAAGATAAAATATTCTTCAGTGTGGGGACAGCAAACTTTAAAAAAATTAAAATTAAAATCCTCATCAATGAAACATTCAAGATAACTCAGTATCATATAACTATGAATTTCAAAGTACCTTGGAATAGAGGTCAGCAAACACTTGCTGAAGGACCTGATTGTCTGTACTGCATCTGCTCAGCCCTGTCCTTGTAGAGAAAAACCAGCACAATAGGTAAGTGAATGGGTGTGACTATTTTCTTGTAAAACGATTTGTAAAAACACATAGCAGGCCAGGTGTAGCCCACAGCCTCTAGTTTGTCCATGCCTATTTAAAAGACTGCTTTCCAAAGGCAGAAAAATAAGTACATGGATCTAGAAATAGATTAAAAATACATCTTTTCAAATGTAAGGTATATTTAATATCTTCAAAATTTATTGTCCTAGGTACTCAAGAGCTAGAACCATCCTGTTCCATATTTAACTTCAAATACCTAACAATGGTCTAGTACTTCTGGTACTTGAAGTTACTCTATTAGTATTTTCTGAAGTTAGAAATGAAAACTTTTAAGGATCTTATTTAATCTCAGTCTCACTATTTTGATGATCAATAGATCACACTTCATAAAGGCATGAACATGGTCTTTGGAAGAGTGAGCACTTTATGAATATACAATATATCATAGGTATGTTGGACATACAAATCGTGGTTCAAGAATGAAAGGCTTATTTCAAATTCTAGGATTGCTGCGGCTGTTAGCCCTTGTTTAAACCTCCCGGGGGTTTACACGGCATCCAGAAAGCCGCTTTTCCCCAGGTCGTGTCTGTGGAGCGGCATCTGGTGATTGAGCAGCATGAGAGAGTAAAGCTCTCTTCTTCCAATTTGTCACAAGTCTGAAGTTCCATTTCAGCTTCAGAATTCCTAGCAGAGGCTTTCACTGAGATTACATTATAGCTAACACCTCCCTTCTCAAACTATCCTACCTAAATATTGATTCCAAACCAGCCTTTTCTAAATCTGTAATTTAAGAGTGTTTGTTTTCCTGTGAATGGAACCTGTAGCAGTCCTGAGGCCTGAACCAAGAGTTTTCTCCCTGGGCTACACCCCCCACCCTTTTTGTATGTTTAATTTGAACCAAGGTCTAAGTCACTAAATTTCCCAGGCACAACTCAGACTTGCAATCCTCCACACTCAGCCTGCCAGAGTGCAGGGATTACAAACACAGGCCAGGGTATTGTTTCTGAATGCCCCCATTTTATTGGAGCTCACAAGGACTCTCATCTTCCCATATCAATAAAGTTCACCATTTGTAGTTGGTGACTGTTCTCGCAGTTTTCTCAGCTCTTGGATTAAATGCCACCTGCTTACTGGGGTTGAGGACCACTGAGCCCTTGGCTTATAATCTTGAAAGTACTTAATCACTCTCCAAATACACGTAAGTCTTCTATGAGTTTCTACTTTGAAAAAGGACTTTGTGGATTACAGTTCTGTACAAGAAGTAAATACAAAATCATGCTGCTGTTCCATGTGAGTTTAAAACGCAGGTATAGAGATAAGTGAAAGGAAATTAGTGTCTCCTGACAAGCAGAACCTCCGCAAAGGATGGTGAAGAAAAAAATAGTACAAAATCAGATGGTTATGGAAGAGGATAATGAGGTGTTTTGAAAAAGAATATCACTTTTCTTTAGACTATTTCTCCAAAAATGGATTAAAAACAAGCATTGAAAATAGGAAAGAGAATAAAAGGGAAAAGTGCTAAGACCCTGCACAGTACTTTCCACCTGTTAACTTTTTAATCATTACCGCTCTGTGAGATTGGACCAGTTGTTTCCCATGTTGTGAGGTAGACAACAGAGGTTTAAGAAGGTCAAAGAGTTTACCTAGGAGCATAAACCTGTTCAATAGGAGAACTCAACCCAGTTCATTCTTACTCTAAACATTTCTCCTCTTTACATCAAAACATACAAAACATAGACCAAAGCAAGTCAGATGCTTATATATAATCTCACTAACATTCCTGAGAAGGTGCTGTCTCTATCTATGTATCTATGTATCTATGTATCTATGTATCTATGTATCTATCTATCTATCTATCTATCTATCTATCTATCTATCTATATTTAAATAGCATCAGGAAGCTATTTGATAAACACATTTCTAAATCTGTCATTAGAACTTGTCCTGACAATAAATTATAAGCATCTGAGTTATCTATGAAGATTTTAAGTTTTGTTCAAACAAAGTTTGCATCCATCCAATTTATATTTACATTCTGGAACCAAAAGAGGCCCGGCACTGTGATCTTCCTAGAAAAATAATGAAATATTTCTTTAGCAATCAGAAATTTATAAACTGCATTTACTTCCCCCTTTCCAAGTTCCTATCCTAAGTATTGGTGTCATACTCAAATGAGAACTGTAATTACAACTTGGAAGCATGAATAGACTGCTATTCATGCTTCCAAGTTGTAATTATAGTTCTCAATAATAAGGGCAAAATACAAGATCATGTTAAAATGAAAATTTCAACTTAGATGCTAGTATAAACATGGGTAATTCAAAGCAGGTACTAGATAGGCAGGCTACAAAAGACTAATCAAAATCTCATCACACACCTTAAACATTTCAGGCACATAAGGCAGTTGAAGAACAGGGAAGTTAGTGATGACACGTTCCTTCAGAGAGGGCTGTAAATGGGGAAAGGGGGAGATACATCCTCTTCATGTTAAGCCAAGAGAAGGCTTCCAGTGCAACTTCTCAGAGAGCTTCCTAGGTCTCTTGAAGTGAGCTCCATTGCTGTCTGAGGCCTGGTGAGAAAGTCTAAGGCAAAGAAGGCCAGCAGGCCACTTGATGATGGAGCGGAGCGTGCCTTTACTGTGCTGTGGTTGTGTTGCATTTTGTGTTTGTATAGGCATAGAATAGCCAGTGTTTCCTGAAGACCAGATGTGGTGCATAGTTATGGCCATCTTAGAGCTTGTCCAATAGGGCCACCTAGAGGGAACCTGAAGTGGGACATGGGTTTTGGGGGGCTGTGGATCTGTGTGAGAAGATGCAGGCAGTTAGTTTACTAGGCACAAGTTCCTTACAGAACCTGTGAAAGTGCCTCAGGAAAGAGGAAGTCTGTTCTAAATGTCCTTCATGTCAGTTCTAATTGCAGTCTAGAAAGGATCCAAAATAGCATCAGGGAATGTGACAGGGGAAATTCAGACAAGGGAGACAATGCTAGTTACACTCCCTATATCTAGGTTTGTTCCTGCTGGGTGCAGTTGCTAGCCAGGCAATCCTACCTGGGAGACTGCAAAAACAGTGTCCACTTTGTAAGAGAGCATGCATGAATATATTATTCTCATATTCGTATTGTTGAATTTATACTGTATATGAGTAAAAAATAATACGGGACTTGTCTATGTGTTTATACTCATAATCACCAAGGAATAAAGTGTCAACAATCAGTGAAACACAAAGATGCTTTTTGATTATGTATCATGAGTCCTTGATTAACTTGTCAGATTTATAGAATATTTGGATGATGGGGATAATTTCTGTGAGTTTAGAAAAGGTTCAATATTCAGAACTTGACAGGACTGAATATTGGCTCAGCAAAAGACCATGAATGCCAGGTTAAGGTATCCTGACTTTATCTTGTAGAAAGTGGGAAGTAGTTGAATGTTTTTGAGTTGGGCCACATCAGGTAAGTGATTGACTATTCTGCCCACAGTGGATATTATTTTTACTGGTGAAACATGTGAGCTCCAGAAGAAAGCTTCTGATGTAGAAGGTAAAAATGAATTCTGGAAATGAATGTATGATACTTGGATGAATAAAAAATATATGTAAAATTACAATTTAAAATGATATATTTTGTGGTTTAAATATATGTGAAATTTAGATCATAATAATACTATAAAAAGAGATTCTAAAATTTGGTAAGTTCCTAATTTTATTCTGGAAATGCTTAAAGTATAAACAATAAAGGGCAATCATTCCAAAATGTATTTTGAAATCTTAAGATTGACTACTATAAAAAATAAAATATCATTAAAACACCTAATCAAGAGAGAATTTGGAAAATACAAATACTGATTATTCTAAACAGGAAACAGGATAGGAAATAAAACAGAAAAAAACAAGAGTAAGTAGAAAGTAAAAAAAAAACCCTGTAAATTTATATATCATAAATAAATTAAACATGAATAGACTAAAACCTCAAATTAAAAATATTTTCAGATGGGAATAAAAATCTATACCATTTCAACAAATATACCTTACTTAAGCAGATGTGCAAAGATATAAAGTGAGACCTAACCTGTTAGCAAATTTTAAATGTAGCCATAATGTTATCTATTGGATCTTCACTATATAGATCTCCATAGCTTATTTATTTTTTTATCTGATGCTTTGTAACCTATATTCATAACCACACCATTTTTTCTAATCCTTTGTCAACTGCCATTTTACTCTTTGTTTACGAGTTTGATTATTTTACTTGGATTTCACACATAAGTAAGGTTATGTAGTGTTTGTCTCTTTGTCTGATTTTTCTCACTTGTCCTCTCCCAGGTCCATCCACGTTGTTACAAATGGCAGGAATTCCTTATTTTTCATCGCTCAATAATACATTGCATACATAGGTGTCTTTACATATTTATCTGTTAATGGACATTTAGGCTGTTTCTATATATTTGCTATTATGTTTATTATAGCATCATTCATAGAAGTAAAGATATCTCTTTGACATTATGACTGCATTTTCTTTTATATGTTTCCATAAGTGGGATTGCTGGGTTATAGACTTGCAATGCTATTTTGAAACATTTGAGGCACTTCCATAATGTTTTCTTGAGCAACTGTACTGTTATAAATTCTCATCGGAAGGACACAAAGATTCTCTTTTCTCTACATGCTTACATTAAAAAAAATTAATGGTACCTTACCTCTTTGAGGATGGCTGTCTCATGGTGGTTTTGACTTGCACTTCTCTGATGATTAGTGATGCCAAATACCTTTTCTTCTACCTTGGGCTATTTGTCCTATTACTACATGAAAAATCAAAATAGTGATTGTGTCTGTAAGTAGAGTAACACTTAAAAAGAGGTGCCAGAAAGAACTGGGGTGTGCTGATAATCTGCATGCATGCCTGAGTGATAGCTACATGGATATATACACATAGATCATGATGTAAATAAATTTTGTATATTTTCTAATATATGCCATGCTTAAAGAAAAACAAGAACGCATTTTAATTTTATGTTTTTTTGAACTTCTCATGGGTTTGATCACATCAGTCTTGCAATACTAAGATATGCACAAATGCATTTAATCTTCTATGGTTCTGTTTTCTGCTCTTTATGTCTTCACATAGTTTACTTGCATCCCCAGTCTTTCCTACACTGATGGAATTTTGAAGTGGCAATATCAAATATCCTACATAGGGGATGGTGTTTTCATTTCAAATAAGATAGTTCCTTGTTTTGTGATATTCTGAGGCACTGGGCATTTGTTATCTCTGGTCTGGGGTAGAGTTTTTGCAATGAATGGTCAGAGAGTCACCTGTAGGAGCTGGTCTGATTTGGAGAAGTTGCTGTAGAGCGGAGATTTTCAAGATTTTACTACAAAGGTTCAAATGGTAAAAGATTGTTGGCCCTGCTTACTATGTAGTTTGTGTTGTGACTATTCAACTCTGCTTTCGTAAGAATGAAGGAAGCCATGGAGAATATATAAACAAAAAGGCATTAGAATCCAATGGTGTTCTAATAGTGCTTTATTTACAAAATAGGAGCCAGGTAGTTTGTATTCATTGGTGGACCATAGTAAGCCAAGCCCTGCTGTTTCCAGACCAGTGCATTTAACTCTTCATTCAAGTGCTTGTGATATTGCATAAATTGTGGCTTACTCCAGCAGCATTATCGGAGCTTCCTCAAATCTGAGGTTCTATTTTGTTACATTGTTATAAATTTCAGTCTGTTGTAGTCATTCGATGTCATTTAAAGGCAGAATCTGTATAACTAAATCAGCATAACTAACGTAACTTCAAGAAAAATCTTATGTCATATCAAAGAGAAATGTCATTTTTAACTTTTTGCAAATTTCACCTACAATATGAAAAAATGCAAGGTGAATTTTGTCTTTTATGGACTCCATTCTAAAAAACATAAACTCTGTACTCCTATTCCATCCATCTGTATTTTGCACATGGATCAAGTACAGAATTACCCAGAGAAATGCAAATAACAATGAGTCCTTTGGGTCATGGCAATAGTGTATCTCCTTGTCTCAAGAGAAGGCAAGCCATGACTTTTCACATTCTGTGAAGCTATATGAGAATTCATTCCAGCTTTTATATACCTGTGATCATTTGGCACAGATTTTAGCATTGTAATAACTTTATCCTCGGAGTTGAAAAATATAAGTCCCAAGGGTTAATTATAAGCAGAGTTGTCCTTGGTAGAAAATGCCTTTTATTTCAATTATGAAAAAAGTATAGAATAATGTAATAAAACACTCTGGAACAGATAGTGGTCAGATGTTTTCTCTATACACTTGGGAACAAGTATGATTCTCTTTTGAAAAACCATCTTAGGGACTGAGATGCCTGCTTCCCCTACAACTTATCATCACTTCTTAAGGTGCTCCTGTGGAATTAACTTGACCTTTCTCCCCTTATGTGATGACTTTGAAAGGGCATTGCCTTTTACTCAGAACTTTTGAGAGCCAAAATTAATTGGGCTTTTTTTTTTACATTAACTGATTTTTTTAAAAAAAGGAATTCTTTGATTTTCCCCCAACATTTGCTTTAAGCATAACTAAAAAACTAGTTTTCTTCCATGAAATATTTATTCTGTGATACTAGAAAATGGACAACTGAACAATAGTTAATTTAGAAGCTAGATGGATTTTTCTTTTGGTTACAAACAATTGTTCCTTAGGGGGTCACGGTTTCTAGGGAATTTGATGAGGTATGAGTCTTGTTTCTTGAAACTATGCAGTCTTGATGCAAACATGTATGTCTCTATTTGGGATTGAGAACAAAGAAAAACTACTAGAAAAGTAGATAAAGAAACTGAGTGATGATTGAGCCACATAATTAGTTTTGTATCATTTTATTCTTAAGGCATCTTGAACATTTTTAGGAGACCTCATATTGTAAGTGACCCAACACAACTATGCTTAAATTAGCATTTCTAATCTGATCAGAGTTCCAAGGGTATGTTATAAATGGACAAAGTCTGAATCCACACTAATTATATGCCATACCTGATAGCTCCCTGGATGCTGAGCCTGGTTGCTCTTGTTGATGTTAAAGAAAAGGAAGAGTAACTTTGAAGCATTGCTTTTTTATTATCAAAATTAACTTTGTAAAAACCACTCAAAATGTGTCCAGTGCCAGAAAATTAAGCAGAAATGAGTGCATTGCATTCTAATTTGTATTTATTTCCCAATACTAGAAAAATGCTAATTTCTTGTTCTTGATACTTGTAGTAAATTAGATTATCTTATGTTTCTTGAAAGCAAATGAAATGCATTGACATGTCATTATATTAATACCACCTTTCCTAAAATAGTCTAAATTTTGATGTAACTAGTTCTAGCACATTTTCAGGATTTATAAAATTATATTAATTTAGATGGAATAATATAACACCAGCAAAATAGAACAGCCATTGTATGTTTTCCTTAATTTTAATATTTTATATAAGATACTTGACTCTAAGCAGTTGATTGTCATAACCAATCTCTTCATGTACCTCTTAAATTCTATAGTTCCTTCTCAGGCACCTCCTCATGTATGATCCTTTTAGGGTTGACAAACAATGTAAGACAAATAATGAAATTTATATGGTTCATATAAGTATGAAGAACCAATCAATCAGAAATAAGGAACCAATCAATCTTTCATCTATTTTGGGCTAGAAAATATACCACAAGTTAATACAAATAATCAGCATTTTATCCATTCAACAGTTATTGAGTACTTTCTACATATATACAATGTGCCACAGCCATTCTGTGTTCAGAAGCTTTGATTAGTGCTGAAGGAAGTCAGGAATCTCCAAAATTGTCTTTTACTGTAAGTGCAGATGATTTCTAACTCTGCTGGTCTAAGATGCTGAATCTGTACAATTTTTTGTGATGAAACACTGTCTTACAAATTGTTATTTTCCAGAGTTAACCTTGGTGCAGCTCATACTTGGGGCCGAGCAATTTCTATTCTGTAGCTCCATCTGGGGGCAAAGGTGGAGGGTGAACTGAGAAGCTTGTACATCCTGTAAATGAGATTTGCTGACTCCCTTGTTGGATTTCACACCATTTTTTAGTTACCTTTTGTACTAGCAGCAGGGAAATATAATTACTATGGAATGAGTAGAACAATACAGAGGAACCAGAAATAGTCAAGTGCATATTACTATTAGAACCACCAGATTTATCGTCTAAAAGCATTCAGAGTAGAAGAGATGCTTTTAATAATTATGTCAGGACAACATTAAAAAACTAGAACTGAACTATATCGTTAAGTTGCTTTTCATGCGTGGATGGCAGGAGTGCACACTCATGCAGCTATCAAACTTGTGGCATAGTAAAACCTCATTGCTTTGGCTCAAATAGACCTTCAAAATAATGATGATCATATGAAATTATCTGAAATTAAAATTGCATTTGTAAATAGTGTCATATATACTTTTACTATCTTTGGAGATAAAGAAATATATCACAATATAAGATCATTCATAACAACTTGTGCAATACAGCAAATGATGTGGCTTTTTGTTGGATGAATAAATGGGCACAGCTACTCTCACCCAGTACCTACTGGAACATCTGTAGTTAAAGTAAGCATCAACCGCCCCACCTCATTTTGGAAGTTCGTACTTTCACTGAGTACTGGCGCTCCCCCTGATAGTACTCCTGTAATTTCTTCCCTTGTCTTAAGCAATATTTCTTTGCTCCGAGACCTGGTAATTATTACTTCATACCTGAGATCAAAGAAACTTTATTACTAACACTTTAGTTCTCCTGCTTGTTAAACATGTTTTGAAATTTACAAGGAAAATGTTTCCTTCGATGCAGCTGTGTATCTACCTTAAATTTAATGTACTTGATAAGACCCGATTTGTGCTGTTCAAATTGAGAAAATCAAATACTAAGACATCTTCCAGGGCATGTTCAGGTATCCTTTCTTCTTAGTCAACCCAAGCTCTTTGGTGTCTTCTTCAAAAGTTAACTCTGTATTTGTAATATTCCCTACTTTTTTTGTGTGTAGACTGTTTGATGGCAAGAAAAGTATTTTCACTCATAATCATTAGAAGTTTAAAACGTTTTGTATTCTGAGAGTCCTCAAAACAATGTAGAATCAATAAACATTAAAAGAAGCATGGCCACTCCCCCTACTAATTGTGATCTAATTGTATGTAAAAATTATTTCCTTGAGTGTGCTCATTATCATATTCTCCTATTTTGTGCAATTGTCATGTTTGGATTTGTTTTTGTATGTTTACCTTAAAATATTACACTTAAAAACACTTTTGTTTATGGGATTTGAAGAACTAGAACATGAAATATGCTAAACTTGATTTGTACAATGGGTGGAAAAAGTAGATGATAGAATCCCATTAAGGGAAAACAAGTAAACTAGATTGTCACTTTACGAGATTTCTTATGGAGGATTTATTCTTCAGCTTGTTATGATTTCATTTTTATAGAAGCAGCTGTACTTGTTATCACACTCCGTCACATCATCACTCATCTAGCTACTGCAGAGAATTCCCCCAAGCAGACCAGGACATTCATGAGTTTATATTACTGCCATAAATTTTTGAGCTGTAAGTTTTTATACAAATAATCCCATGTTTCTTGTATACATAGCACCAAATGGTTAATAACATGATCTCTACCATGGGGATTTCTGGAATGTTTCTATCTCTTAACTGTTATGTGTGTTAAAAATCTTCTAAATTAAGTTGGTCAATCTGAGGACATCTATCTGATGAGAAAATATGCTTTTCCTTAATTTCACAATTCAACCTGGTCATCCATTTCTTTAGTTGAATGATATGAAGGCACATTTTTATCAAAGGGATATGTCACACATTGTTATACTTGGAAAAAAATATGGAGCAGCCTTTCAAATGGGAGTGGATGTGTTCATGGCCATGAAACTCATTTCACAGCTCTTCCCTGCTTGACAGAGTTGAGTAAGCTCTGCAGTGAAGGAAAGAAAACTCGTCATTTCCATGGTAGCAGCCATTTAATAGGTGCCAGAGTTCCTGGCCATAGGCACAATTTATTCACAAAAAAAGGTGAAGAGAGTATGTAAGCACACAAGTTGATCCAGCAACTAAAATCTAAATATACTAGACTGATCTACTTTAACTCATTAAAATTAAAAATTTCTCTGTGAAAGACAATGCCACTAGAATGAGAAATGAAGACACACACCCTGAGGAAATTTTTGTAAATGACATATGATAATAGACTGTTACCCAAGGTAAGCCCAGACCTCTTAAATTTCAACAATAAATTATTAAAATAACCAATTAAAATTAAAGTTTAAAAAGCCTAAAGTTATTAACAAAGACTTCCCTAAAGAAGACATACAGGTAGCCTATGTGCATATTAAGAGAGGTTGTAGCTCATTTGAAATAAAAGAAATGCAAATGAAAACAAGAATAAGGTACCACTCACTATGCATCAATTACAATAAGGCAAATCTGGAACACTGATTAACACCAATGCTAATGAAGGTTTGGAGCAAGAGGGAGTCTTGTTCCTGGCATGTGGAAAAGAAAACAGTATGGCCACTATGGAAGACAGTGCAATGGTTTCTTTCAAAACTAAGTACAGTCTTTCTATACACTACTATGATCATGCCCTTTGATATTTACCCAAAGGAAATACAGAAGAAAACTTGTGTCTATATAAAATAAAATCCTGCACAGATTACTATGATAGCTCTATTCATAATTGCCAATACTTGGAATTAAAGATGCCTTTGGGAAAGCAAATAAATACAAAAACTGTGGCACATCCAGACAATGGCATTTTATTCAATAAATAAGCAATATAGAGCCATCGACAAAAACAGGAAATTTAAATGCATAGAAGTATGTGAGAGAAGCCGGTCCCAAAGGGCTCTGCATCCTTACTGTGTAACTCCAGCTGTATGATATTCTGGACAAAGCAAAATCATTGAGGCAGTAAAAAGGCTTGTGGTTACCAGGGGTAGAAAAGGCACAGATATAATAATGAATAGAGAATAGAGGAATTCTAGGGCACTGAAAATTCTCTACGCTGATAATATGGTGTATCCTATCACGTCATTAGCTACGTCTCCAAATGCGAAGATAGTAGGATGGCACATGTGAACCTCAATACAAACAATGGATTTTGGGTGTTTCTGGTATATCAGTTGGAACTGATGTCTCTCTTTGGTGACAATAGTGGAGGAGACTGTGCATGGGTAGGGGCAGAGAACACATGGCGAATCTCCACACTTTCCTCTGAAATTTAGGCCTTTATAAACAAGATGTTTGAGTCCTAGATTAATTCTAAAACAGAAAATGCATTTAAAAAATTTTTCAGATTGTAGTAAGGAACACAAAAGTGTGTGTCAGATTCATTTAAGTACCATTTTTCTAACATAGAATAACCATTTTAATAACTTGTATTAAGATAAACTCATGAAATCTAAACTTTTATCAAAATTTAAAAAAAATTATTTTCCTTCAAAATAGCATAAGCATGGTCTTTATGAGTAGAAGGGTGAATGTTTTTAAAGCTGATAAAATGTCTTTAGATTTGAGACTTCAGTATTTCAAAGTGTATGAGATTTGTGGTATTGTATAAAATAGTTTTTAAATGTACTAATTAAATTCAGAGCAAAAGCCTAAACCATAGCCACATATTGCTATCTAGATTCTTGCTGAACTCATGGATGATAGAATAATGTGCTGTATTTTGTATTTAAGATAATTTGGAGCCCATTTTCAAGTTCTAATTAACAGACTTGGCTGCGTAGTACTGGGACTCTTTGGACAAGATCTTGAACGTCACAGTTCAGAAGAACGTGGAAAACACAGGATTCAGGCTACCTCACGCCATGTCTCATTTACCAAGCACTCCTCAGACTCGGTGGAGTTTTACACGCTTAAAAAATCCTCTGACATCTATACAAAGTTTTCTGGAATACTCTGGTTTTCATTAGTAACTTGAATCCCAAAGAGGCTGATCAAAGCAAACTTACTCTTTGCCAAATTCAGGATATAAATGGAAAAGGGCACTGAACAAGAAGATTCATTTCAGTTCTGTCTCCCTATGAAATTTTGGATTAATTATTTAATCTTTCTTAGTCTCAAAATATGAACTATAAATAGAAATTTTAACACAGTGAGGACGTTTCGTGTCATATTGCTTCATACTGCATCCTTAGAAATTCTTCAGTCACAACATGGGTATTCTTACACACCACACCTTTCATTCAGTAAGCAGATTCTTTTTTTTTTTTTTCTGTAGGACTCAAAGTGACATGCTGACTAATGTTTCCTTTGTTAAAAAAAAGTCTGCCAAATAAATTTTGTGGAATAATAAGCTAATCATTTTCCCTATTACTGGTGCTACTCAGTCATCCTTCTGTCAGTTATAAGAAAGATGTGATTAAAGTGCAGTAATATAAAATTTATATATCTCAGCCAGTTTTAGACAGTGCTATTGAGTGTGTCTGATGGGAGAAGAGTTTACTCTGAACAGAATAACAGAGCCATAGTTTGAAGATATGGTTGGGAAGAAGTGGAAAAGAGCCCACTTCTGCAATCTAACTCCAAACTCAGGCTTGTTCTATAATCACCTCCAGGAAGAAAATAGAGACCTTTCCATTCTATTCTCTCTTGATTTTTTTCTGAAATATAAAACCTATAAAACTGTTTATGAATCTACTTAGCACAAACAGGAGTTCAGTTGTCAATAAAGCACATATTTCAATGACACACTTTTGAACTATCATTTAAAATATCCCAACATGTAAAGTAACCAACCTAACTATGGAATGTATTATACATAATAGAGAAATTGTGATACATTTTTATGATGCATTTTTATCATGTTGGCTGTGCTAATTACACAAGTCTTCATTGAGAAATATTGCGTTGTCAGTGATTTATCACATTTCCCAAATAGCAGTATTATGTGTTTACTTTGTATACATATAAAAGTGGAAAATGTATTATCTGTTTTGTATGTAAATCTAGGTGATCAGTTTTACAAATGTACAAATATAAGCACTGTGCTGTTAACTGTGCTGTTAACTCACTCCAACCCACAAGACCTTAGTGATATCAGCACCTGCATGGAGAAAGCAGAAAGAAACCCCAGAGTACTGCACAGGACAGTGCTGGGAGAACCACACGATGGCCAGACATATGCATTTCTTGATGGGCTGGAATCTGAGCAAAAACCTTAATCACAAATGATAATATAATGGAACAAAATGATCATTTTATATACTGGAAAGCCAAGGTATAGTTAAAATGAAAAAAATTCCTAACAGTTTTTTGTTATTTGGAAAAATAGAACAAATGCCAGAGTCAGTTGCAGGAATCTGGGTAAGACAAAGTGAGTAAGAGGTGTTAGTTTTCTATAGTCTCTATAGTACTATTAAACTTTTTGAACTATGTATGTTTGTAACTTTGGGAAAAAATTGAAATATCTGTATTAATTTTGGCAATAAAGTAAAAATAATATTTCGATAATCCAAGTGAAAATTGAATAAATTTCTAGAGTAATATTTGACTGCATTTTAATATCAGTGTAGAAATAGAGAAAAACATCAAGGAAAATGCCTATTAAGTCCAATTCCATCCAGAGAAAACAATACACACTGCCTTGATTTTGAGCAATTTTGGCTTCAGTATATGCTCCACAGTTGTAGTTCACAAGTCCTTTCTTTACAAATGTTGATTTTATTTTGTTAAAAATTTGTGCCCATGGGATATTTCTGTACTGTATTAAAATTTTAAGAATTAATTTGAAAGACAATAAATATAAACATGAATTAAGGAAGACATGTTAAATAAATGTGTGTTCTGTCCAGCAGTAAAAATACTGACAAATCCAAGTTTTACATCATAAATGAATGACTTGTCAGTGGATCATGATGAAAATGCCAACCCATAACTCCAAATATTTTGATAGAAAATTGATCGACACAAGTTTCTCCAAAAGAGAATTTTAACAATCAACATATGTGACAAAACTTATTTAAATAGAGTATGGGTTAATATTTTCTAGACTAGTTTATATTAAAATCTTTCCTTGGTAGTATATTTTATAAAATAATTATGGGTGAGATGAAAAACAAAAAGCTTGCTCCATGCAGCATGTAATTTTCCTCTCCCTTCTGTATCTTAACATACTGATTTGTCAAAACTTCAATTGTATAACACTGAAGTTATTAGAGGTTGCTTGATATGTTTATAGGGTTGTAGAGATAAACTAAAAAAACAAATATACATGATAAACTTTTTATAGAAGAATAAACAATACACAAAAGAGGGTAACTTAGATGTACTTTGGAAATGAATTCACACATAGAGCACATGTGTCACCAACACTTAGATGAAGCAAGAGAATATTATTATCAACACTCTTGAATTAGCACATTCACAACAGATTACTTCCTCATGTTTTTCATCTTTGTAGGTATAAGAGAAAAGAGTTAACATTCCTACGAACAGTGCAAAAAGGGCCCCTTTTGCTCTACAGCTTTGCCAGTATTTGTTGTTTTTTGATATCTTGATGATGTCCATTCTTTCTGGAATAAAATGGTAATCTCAGTGTTTTAACTTCCATGTCCTTAATGGCCAGAGATATCAGACTTTTTGAATATATTTGTTCACCATTTATGCTTTTTCTTCTGAGATGTGTCTATTAGTTTTGGCTGCCCACTTTTGCTTGGATCTTTTATTTAGTGAGGGATTCAATTTTGTTTTGAGTTCCCTATATATTGTAGTTATTAGTGCTCTGTCCTGTGGATAGTTGACAAAAATTTTGCCCATCCTATGGATTGTCTCTCCATTCTTTTGGCTGTGTCTTTTGCTGTGCAAAAACTTTTTAATTTAATATAATCCTATTTGTTGATCTTGATGTTACTTCTTGTGCAGTTGGTGTTGTTTAGAAAGTCCTTGCCTGAGCTTGTGTCTTCAAGAGTTTTACCTATTTTATCTACCAATAAATGGTTTCTGTTTTTAATATTTAGATCTTTGATCCATTTTTATTTTATTTTAGAACATGGCCAGAGATATGGGTCCAGATTCAATCCTTTACATGGCAATAGCCAGTTTTCCTAGTACCATTTGCTAAAGAAGCTAGCCTTCCTTCAATGTACGTTTTTTGGCCCCTTTGTCAAAGACCAGAGGTCTGAATGTGCCTGGGTTTGTTTCTGCATCCTCTGTTTCTGTTCCATTGGTTCCCATGTCTGTATTCTTGCAAGTATCATGCTATTGTTTTTCAAATCACTGCGGCTTTGTAATGTAACTTGAAATCTGGAATTATACTGCCTTGTTTTGCTTCAATTGTAATGGATTGCCTTTGCTATTTGGATTTCAGAATTGTTTTTCCTTGTTATGTGAGCAATGCCATTGGCATTTTTATTGGGATTGTGTTAAATTCATATATCAGTTTTGAAAGCATGGCCAATATTTTGACAATACTGGTTGTGCCTACCCAGAGCTAATGAATACCTTTCTATTTTCTGGTGTCCTTTTGGATCCCACTTTTTCACAGTACTGTAGCTTTCTTTACAGCGGTCTTTCAATTCCTTCATGAGATTAATTCCTTAGTGTTTAATTTTTCTTGAAAGTTTTGTAAATGGCATTGTTTTCTTAATTCTTTCTTGTTGGGCTCATTATCAGTGTAAAAGGATGCAAAAATGCTATTGATTTTTGTGTGTTAATTTTGTATCCTGCTTTCTTGCTAAAATCATCTACTGTTTCTAGGAGTCTCTTGATGAAGTTTTTGTGTCTTCTTTGTAAATCTTGTGTCACCTGTGAATAGGAAAAGCTTGACTTCCTCCTTTCCTATACACCTCTTCTATTTCTTTCGTCTCACTGCTCTGGTTAATGTTTCAAGTACTATGCTGCATAGGAATGTTGATGGTGGACATTCTTGTCTTGTTCCTGGTTTTAGGAAAAGCTTTCAGTTTTTCCCCATTTAATATTATGTTGGCAATACATTTTTCATAAGTGGCTTTTATCAGATTGAGATAAAGTCCTTTTATACTTATTTTCTTTATTTTTAAGTCATTTTTGGAGGTTGAATTTTGTCAAAAATATTTTTTGTGTCAGTTGAGATGATTGTGTGATTTTGTCTTCTCTTTACGTGATGTATCACGTTTATTTATTTGAACATATTGCATCACCCTTGTATCTCTAGGATAAAGCTAACTGGTCATGATATAATATTTTTAGTGATTATTACATTCTATTTGCCAGTATCTTACTAAGGATTTTTGTGTCTATGTTCATTAAATAGATTACCCTATAGTGTTCTATTTTAGTTTGGTCCTTGTCTGTTTTGGCAATCAAGGTAATGCTAGCTTCCAGGAATGAACTTGGCAGTATTCCTTCCCTTTCAGTTTCATTAGTTTGAGGACTATTGGCATTATTTATTCCCTGAAGTTCTTGTGGAATTCAGCGATGAATCTATCAGGCCCTGGGTTTTTCTTAGTTGGCAGATTTTTTATTAGTGCATTAATGTCATTGCTTGTTCTGGATTGGTCAGAATTTCTTTCTTTTCTTGGTCTTTTTGGTAATATACATGTACCTAGGAATCTATCTATATCTTCTGGATTAGCCAGTTTATTGAAGTACAGGTTTTTGAAATAGTAATAATCTGAATTTCAGTGATGTCCATTGTAATGTTAACTTTCACATTTGTAATTGCATTAATGTGTTTCTTTCCTTCTCTTGGTAGAATTGGCTAGTTTTGTTCATTTTGTTTATTCTTTTGAAGACCAAGCTTTTCAGTTCAATGATTCTTTGTAATTTTTGTTAGTCTCAAATTCATTAATTTCTGTGCTGAACATATATACCTTGTATAATAATTAAATTAGAATATTGACTATATCCATCTCCTAATATATTTAACATTTTAAAAATTTATTAAACATTCTTAAAGCCAGGTATGATGGCGCATGCCTGTAATCCCAGCACTCAGAAGACTGAGGCAGGATTGCTGTGAGTGGTGACCAACTTGGGCTACATAGTGAGTTCAAGCCCATCCTGAACTGCATAGTGAGACCCTGTCTTAAATAAACAAACAAACAGATAAATAAATGATTAAACACTCTTAATGAAAACAATGCAAGGCCAGGGATTTAGCTCAGGGGCTCAAGCACTTGCCTGGTAAGTGCGAGGTCATGAGTTCAATCCCCAATATTACAAAACAAAACCAGAAAGTAAACAGTGCTTGACAGTTAGAAATAAAACTCTTTGCTTTAAAAAGTACCCCAAACTTGTGTTCAAGGTGATAGTGTCACCTTTGTTTCTAACATAAAGTAAACACAACATTGTATATTGAAATTTTTCTTTTATAGTACAAAGAATATCCTCTGCCTCTTACAGCAGCACGATGAGCATTTAGGATGATTCCAGGGAACCACTGAAGCAGACCAGTATTAGGATTGTCATGAGGTGTTGACCTACAAACATCCCAGTGGGCATGACTTCCTTGAATCTCTTAAATCTCACACCCATTATAGTAGTGAGGAAGAAAGTTGGGAACATTGACAGTTTAACATATCCTTTGTCATGTTATGCCTGGTTAAGCTCCTTAGCTAGTCAAAATTAAACAAAAAGACCCTCAACCAGATATGAAACACTGCTTGTCCACTTATATCCTAAAACGTTTCCAAACATGCATAACCAAAATAAATCAAGTCCACTGGTGGGGTAATTCTGGAGTTGGGAAGCTACCTGGTCTTTGTGGCCCTGCTCCATTCCCTAACCACAAAATATTTATCATTTAGGGTGAGAACCTTCTAAATACTCTCTTTTAGCTATTTCTAAATAGTCAGTATATTGGTTAATGGTAATCACCCTACTGTACAAAGAACATAAAACTTCTTACCAATTGGAATTTCATTCCTATTGGCAAGTCTCTCATTTCTCTCTGCCTTGTCATTCAAACCTTTATCACCACTGTTTTTTGTTCTACTTCTAGATATGAGTGAGATCATGATATATTTGACTTTTCTGCCTGACTATTTTACTTAAAATAATGTACTATCCCTCCAAATTACCACAAATGACAGGATTTCATTTCCTGTATAGGACTGAATAGTATTCTACTGTGCATATGTAACAAATTTTCTTTATCTGCTCATCTGTTTGTGGAGATGAGGTTGATACCATATCTTTCCTATTATGATAGTGCCACTGTTAACATGTTGTTAGTGATATCCCTTCAAAATACTGATTTCATTTCCTTTAGATCTGTTCTCAGTAATGGGATTGCTAGATCGTATGGTAGATCTATTTTTAATTTTTAAGGAATCTTCACATTATTTTTCATCATGGCTGTGGTAATTACATTGCAAATAAAAGGCTGTAAAACTTCCTCTATATAAATCCACACCAGGATTTGTTGTTTCTATTATGTCTATGTCAGTATTATTTTTGTCTTTTTAATCATTATCACTCTTATTAGAGCAAGATATCTCATTGTTACATCATCATATGTGATTAGTATGATGGATTTTTTTCTGTAGTTTCACACCTTGTTTTGAGAAGTATCTATTAAGTATCTATTTAACCATCTTTAAATCAGATTTTATTTTTAATTTAAAAAAAATGAAAATGATGACACAGAATTTCCAAACAAAATAATAGGAGATTCACACTGGTTAATATATTGCATGTTATTATCCTTAAAGTAGTTGTTCAGATCGCAAGACACAGGTATGAATAAAAATGATCAAATAATTGAATAATGGAAGTACAAACTGTTCTTTTTGATGAACTAGCAATAGTAGTAGAGTTATCTATCTCGTATCTATCTTATATCTATTTTTGTTTGTCATAGATGGCTTTTATCAGATTGAGGTAGAGGTCATCTATTTTGAATTTCTGTATGGTTTTTATCATAAAAGAGTGTTGGACCTTATCAAAAGCTTTTTCGGCAACTATTGAGATAATTATGGGATTTTTGTCTTTAGCTCTGTTGATGTGCTGTATTACCTTTGTTGATCTGTATATTTTGAACTATCCCTGCATTCCTGGGATCTTTTTTATTCTCTAACAGCTTTTAATATTCCATTTTTGTGCTGGATTTCTGGGATCTTGAGTATTATATGTCTGGGTGAAGATTTATTTTGATTATGGTTGTTTGGAGTTCTTTATGCCTCACTTACATGTATATCAGATTCTTTTCCCATGCTTGGGAAATATTCTTCTATTACTTCTGCAAAAAGTTTCATTTTATGTCATTTGCACCAACTGATGCATTTTCATTGACACCTCTGTCTTATATTGTTTTTCTTTGCATTGTCTTGAAGCTGTTGAATTGTTATTTCATGGTCCCTCACTATTTTTAAAAGTTTTTTTTAGTTTTGTGATTGCTAGTTTCCTGTCTTCAATGTCTAAAAGTCTATCCTAAGTTCCATTCAAGCAGTTTTGCCAGCTTTTTAATTTCCTGGATATATCTTTTAATCTGTTTCACACATTCTATTTCTTTCCTATATTGTTCATTTAAGGTTTCCATCATTTTCCTACGCCCCTGTACTTTTTTATAATTTATGTCTTCTCTAGCTATGCTGAGAAATTCCTTCATTAAGGTTGCTATTTTTTTCTTTTTACATGAGAGATTATTTCTCATCTGATTTCCTCTATGACCTCATGGATTTGTTTCTTCATCTCACTTGATATCTTTTCACAAATGTTAGATGTGTGACTTTCAGAATCTTTTATGTCAATGTCTCCTGTACTTGTTCCACATGGACTGGGGGTTTGAGATTGCATTTTGCCTTTTTGTTTTGTCATTTTCACCTCTTGGTTAATATTTGGGCCTTTTTAATCCCACTAGTCTCAACTGTCTGTAATGTGTGGCTTAGGGTCCTACTGCGTGCTGATGTTCACCCAGTTGCCAGGTCCCACAGCAAAGGGGAAGGGCCTGTCAACTGAATTCTCCCTGCAGGGCCGGTTAAGTGAGTCCTGGGTTTTTCCTGGGCTGACTGGCCTAGGATTACTGATGTAAACCAACACTTAGCTCACATCATTACTGAAGCTTCAGACTATTCCTGGCTGCCAAGCCCACCTGTCCATAGTGTGCACCCTAGCCAGGGCTCCACTGTGTACTGGGGATCCTGCAGGCCCACCTGGGGGCTCACTTACACAGGGTACTCTGTGTGTAGCAAGGGTTCACTCACACTTTTACCAGCCTACTAAAGTCCTCCAGGTAGGGGAAGGACTTACCAGCATCCTCGCCTGTGCACCTAAGTCCTTCAGGTTCAGTGGGGGTCACTAAGACTTCTGCAGACCACAGAAGTCCTCTGGGTTGGGGATGGACTCACTCATGCCCTTGTCTGCCTGCTGAGCTCCTATGGGTATGGAGTGGGGGGCAATGCTCCCACTGGCTGCTGAAGCCCTCCAGGTGTTAAATCAGATTTTATTTTTAAAAGATAGGAGTTCTTTATGTATTGTGGCTATGGGTGTCTTATTAGATACATAGTTTACAAATATTATCTCCATTATTTTTATTTATAAACTTTTTTATTTATTTAAGAGATATCTCTTGAGACAGCTGTTTATAAATTTTGATATAAAATTTTTGGTTATCTTTTTCGTAAGTTTAGAAATTATTTTTAAAGCAACTTGTGATACAATTTGGTTTTGTTTTCTATGTCATTATTTTTTTCTAATTCTCCAAAGTATTAAATTATCAAGTACACATCCTTTTCTTTAGATTAGACTTTTTTATTTATCATAGTGTAATTAACATTTATATAATCCCCTAACAATGCTAAAATCTTCATTCTTTAATTCCTCCTTTTCTTGTCCTTTGTCATTATCATGCATTTTCAACACATACACATGTATGCATTCAAACACTTGCATAAACACACACACACTTTAAAACATTTTGCAAACACATGTACGTTAATTTTTATTCTTCTTATATTACTTTGTTTCTTACTGTGTTCATGTCATTCTGTCTGAAGAAATCTAGTGGTAGTCTTATAGTATAACTCTGCAAATGAGAAAAGTATCTGTTTTCTTTATCTGGAAATATATTCTCATCTAAAAATACATTTCAAAAAATAATATTGCTGCATATAGAATATCAGATTGAAAATTGCTGTATACTGAATTTTCATGTCCCCCTCAAAATTCATACATGGAAAATGTAGGAAAGGAAAATGTTTATTGTCTTGGACTCCTGTAAGAAAACATTCACTGATAAGAAAATCAAATAGGAATATATTAGCATGCATATTTAAAATAAACATGAAGGAGATTCAGGGAATAAGGGATTGCCACAGAGATCATTTAGTACTGCAACAGATATAGCATCTTCAAAAGATAAACTTTTAGAGAAATGAAAAAACAAAGGAAAAGAACTTTGGATCTCTAAGGGAAGCAAGTATGGGGAAGACAAATGGGAATGTGTTGTATCAACTGCTCTGATATCTTCTGATAAGGCAATTAAGGAACTGAGGTGGTCTTCTGTTAGGGACCGCAGATTATAAATTGAGCCAAGGGGATACCTGAGGCTCTCATTGTCCTGTCCTTTGAGCTAGATTGGAACATGGAAATTCCCTGCTTTCTTCAGCTAAAGCCCTATAGTAGTGATACTGTGGTATGCACAGGACAAGATAAGACCTGCCGAGGACAATGAGGACAATAAAGCACCTGGGAAAACTACAGTTTTTCTTATTGTCCCTTGTTCCGTCCTTGCCAGGACACTATTCTTCTTAGTGGCCCACCACAGTCACCACAACTCTTCCCAGAAACACTCACTACCCTTCACCCATTGTCCTTGACACAGATGTGACCAATAAATACTGAAGTTCTGGCTTCTTGCCTGTTGTTCACCATGAACAACTGGTTGTCCCCCTTCCTTGCTGCACTGCCATTTTGTCTATTGTTTTTCTTTGGACCATGCACTGAAACAACTGGCAGAAGTTCAGGATACCCTGTGGGGTGGCTAATAGTCTTCATGATCAAGTTTTGTACTGATAGGTCTCAGGTAGAAATGAGGAATATGTTCATGGAAGTTGGAGGAGAGGCCATTCTTTGTAAAAACATGGCAAAGAACCTCACTGAATTGTGTTCTTGTCCTACTGTTTGATGAAGGCAGGATTTATAAAAGATGAAGTTAAGGTATTTTGCATTAGACAGTAAACAAAGTATTGAAGGGGCAACCTGGGTTTTCAAGATATTTTCTTAAAAAATATGACAAAAGTCATGATTTAATGATGGAACTCAATAAAAAAGAAGTAATTTAAAGATGTAAATTGCTATTTCAAAGAATTGGGAGTAACTAGGAGACACTGAAGTAGACCATTAGGGCTAAGGAAACCCAGTAAACCAGCTGGGAAAAAGGTGCCAGAAGTCATAAAAACCCACAGATAAAGAGTTGAATGATGTTTCTAAAACATCTCTAAAAAGAGATGCACAGAATATGAGACCTAAAAATGACTACAGGGTTAGGGCTCCTAAGCACTGTACATGGGACCAATCAGAAACTGATATTCTCAATCCTTCATTTAAATTTGGTGCTAGTCACAGGACCAATCAGATGACAACTTTCTCAAGCCTTCATTTACTTGTAGGCATGGCTAGTCATGACACTGTTCCTGATCCTTCATTTATATCTGTAACAAGCAAGCAAGTTCTTTCATAGGACAATTTATTACCTGGTGAGGCCAACTGAGCTTTTGATAGAACAGTTATCCCAGTGCTATATTTACATGAAATAAGAGCCAATTCACATATTTTCCTTTTATTCTCCATCCAACTGTGATCCTTCTCCCCGGTCCATTCTTGCTCTGTAAAAAGTATATCTTTCTGTTTTCAATGAATCTGCAGCCATGTTGCCTCTTCTGTGTGTCTTATAAAAAATTTTTGTTCAGAACACCAAAAACATAGGAAGAAGTCCCACAGCACACCAATTGCATAATAAGAACACAAAAAATTTGGCCAAACAACCATCAGATAAGAATATTAGTTAACCCAAATCAGGACCCTTTCTCTAACATAATGGAATGATGATCCTGAAGCAATTTAAAAAATCATGGGCACTGATTGTCTCTCCTCGGAAGTTTAATGTGAGACTGCTTGTGAGCCCAAAGTAGAGCAATGCCCAGGAAAACCATGGACGTGATGCTACCGGTGACTGGTAGAGGCACAGGGTGTGATTCCAGTGCAGCAGAGCTCCAAGCATGCCACCAATGCACAATGCCACCATGGAGGTGGAGATACTGTGGAACCTGAACCACTTTGTAGAAAGACAAATACTACCTCTGTATGTTCAAAAGGGAATAATCCCATGCCAGTGTGTTCATAAGGTGGGTCTTCTTGTCCTGTGGGACACAGCTTATACAGTCAAGGAAGAATGCTCTTGAGTCTCAAGGTTTAATGCTACTTGACCTGTTGAGTTTATATTTGCCTAGAACCCATCACTCCTTTTATCTTTACTATTTCTCCGTTTGGCCTCTAAGTGTCCTAAGCTTCTTCCACCGCTCTAGAAGCATATTAGTTACTTCATTTCACAGGATCATAGATGAAAGATAATTTTGTAGCAGAGTAAATTATACCTTGAGTCTCACTCACATCCATTTTTGATATTTAGATATGACTTTGAACTTTGAATTCAGAGTAGAGGATGAGAAAAGTTAAGACTTTAGGGATTAGTGGGTTGTAATAAAAGTATCTAGGATGCTAGAAGAACATGAATTTTGAGTGGCTAGAGGAAAGAATCCAGTTGATGAATATGTGTGTTCTTTCCAAGTCCATGTGTTGAAATTTAACCCATAAGATGCTGGCATTTGGAAGTCAGATGTTTGGAGGTGGCTACATTAAGAGAGTGGAACTTCATGGGCAGGAATAGTATGTTTTAAAAAGGCCCCAAAGAGATTTCTGGTTCCTCACATGTGAGGACACAAGGAAAAGACCTGTGTCCATGAACAAGGAAGCAGACATCTGTGGGCACTGAAATTTCCTGTGTATTGATCTTGAATTTCCTAGCCTCAGAGCTGAGAAATTAATTACTGTTGTCTAAAAGCTACTTAGTTTATTGTATTTTGTTATAGCCACTCAAATAGACTAACATAAAAATTAATTCTTTTCTACATTTTCAAGATGCTACATTGCATAAGCTAAAGTATCAGCTGTTTGCCTATTGTTCTTCTGAAAATTATGTCTCTATAATGTGGCTATTTTCCAGAACTTCTGTTTCAAAATTTGTTTTTCCATTAGTTTGAATTCTTTGCATCTACCTTGCTTGTTGTTTATAATACTTACTGAATCATTGGCTTGATGTATTTCTGTTTAGAAAAATTTGTCAATATTTCCATTGTTTTGTTTCATTCTTCTTTAGATTAACTAATCACATTTATATTTGAGTGTATAATTGTTTCATATTTTCTAATGAGATTTTCTACATTTTCCAGTTTGTTATCTTCCCCTATATCAACCTAGATATTTTCTACTGATCTCTTTTGCTGTGTGCAATATTCCATTAAATCCATTTATTTAGTACTTAATGTCATATTATACTTTTTTAGTTTTAATTACTATTTGTTTTGCTTTTATTACAGTTCTCTGGAGAAATATCACTTATTTTTGTTATATATTTTAGATTAAAAGTCAAAGTCTGATAACTTCAATAATTGATTGATATGTGACTGTTTAATTTCTTATTCTTTTGTCTCTTAGGATCATTTATTTGTCTTATCAGTAATAATCAATTAGATACTATATGCATATATATATGTAATATGTAATATATATGCATATGTAACATGTAATATATATGCATATGTAATATATATGCATGTGAAATATTATAAAGGATTAAAATGAATTGTTTTACCTTTCTTCAAAAAAGTTGAGCCTTTTCTCTGAATATCAGTTAGTGTGAAGTTGATTTGTTGACTTCTTGATCTTTATCTAACTCTGTTCTAGCTTGACACCACAAATAGCTCTCTATCATTCATAATTTGCAGCCTGAGATATCTAGTGGTTGAATTATTTGATGACTATTGAGTTTCTACTTAATTTCCTCAGCATTATGAGACAACTAAAAACTACACTATTAAATTCTACTAGTCTTACCTTTTATCCTGTGCAGCTGAAGAATTTTTATAGTGTGTTAAGGGGAAAAAAAATCACATAGTGTTCTGTTTGTATCTTTCCTTTCTCCCTGGGAATATTGAGACCACAAATGCTGACTGCATTAACAGATGAGAAATCTATTTTTCCTCTAAGCTTTGCAGGATTTCCAAACCCACTGATTTCTCTTTATTTGAGCTGTCATGCTTTGCCTGAATTTTCAGCCTTTTCCAGCAACAAGAATGAGCAAACATTCCAACAATAGAAGTAGGAAGTTGGTTCATTCTCTCAAGTTCCTTTTTGATGTTGGCCCTTCAAGTCCAGCTTCTGCCACACATTCACACTGGGTGTGAGGATGGGTGGCAGAGATGGATGAAGCGGTGTTGTTGGACTTTCCTTAGTAAAGTATTCTCAATGGAATTTTGTTTGTTGTTTTCCAAAAGTAGTAATGTCATAGGCAAAAAGAGAGAGTTGAAGTTGATAATTTCAATTTTAAATTGGTAATATATTTAAGATTTGTATCTATCTTGCTTTTAGTCTTTTTATTTCATAAACTAATGAAGAGTGTTGGCCAGGAAATATTAGTACAGATTTCTTACTTTTTTTATTTGTCGTTAATTATTATTTATATAAAATTACTCCTTCATTAGAAATTTGAATCTTACTTCTGTTAGCTCTTTGCTTCGTAAGTAACTTTGGGCAATTAGTTTTCCCTGTCTTAGATTCCTTATCAGTTAGGTAAGTATAAAATGATTTGGCTCATAGATTATAAAGATTAAATGAAATTATATGTTAAAAAACTATATGCTTGTTCTGTATTAACTAGCCAATAAATGCCATTTTCTTAGGTTTGTATAGGGGTGCACACTATTTACCCAGCACTGTTGGGAATCTGAAGCAGGTGGATATCAAGTTTAACCCTAGAGTGGGAAAACTAGTAAGTTATTCAGGCCTTATTTCTAAATTAAAAATAAAAATGGGCCAGGAATGTTGTTAAGTGCAAAGATCCTGGGTTCAATCCCCAGTTCTATAAAAAAGAAGAAAAATAAAAGGCTGAGATGCCCAGTTCTATGCACATTAATGTTATTTTCTTTCTTACTATGATCTTTTCTTTAGCTGATGCATAATTAAGTGATAAAAATAGGGAGATAATAGAAAAATAAGGAACTTTCAGATATATGGGTAATCGAGATTTTACAGTAAGTGCAAGATAAACAATGGAATTTAGTTTAACCAGATCTTTTTTCCCATCCATATACAGCTGTGAGAATAGAATGAGAAGAACAGGGGTAAAAGAACAAGGAATAGACAACAATGAATATTTTTCTAGCATCACACACACATTGTAGGGTCCTGACTATATACTTACAAAGAATGAAAATTGTAAATCAATTATTCAACATTTTCAAGAAAAGCAGTACATTGTCCACTGCTTATAAGTCATCAGATCTTTCTACTGAGTGATGTCCATTGGGTAAAGTGTGTACATGATTGACATATTTGTGATACCCTCATCTTCTACCTCAGCAAACACACCCAGGCATTTTTCTTACCCAACAATACACCACTCACCAGCAACATACGCTCTGTGCTAAGAGGCAGGGCCAGGCTTTCCTGCACATTTTAAACTTAGAAATTATGTTTTTAAAAGTATTAAATGAGAGGATTTTCATAATTGTTTTATTTAAATTTTGGGTCTGATCGATTCAGTTACATTTTTGTGTCCAGAAAGAGGGTCTGTGTCCTAGGAGAGAATAATATAAAGAGGAAAATGGTGACTTCCCCTCCCAAATTGAACATCTAAAATATTTTAGAGACTTTTAGAATCCTGCTGTATATTCAGACAAATCTGATTTTTTTTTTAAATAGGAGTTTTCAGTCGAACCATCAAAACTGTTAACTACTTTAAAGTTCTATTATATTCTATCAAAGAGGACCGAGGAAGTGCTGTTTTCCAATGAAGTTCAAAGAAAGCAGGCAAAGGGTTTAAAAACGCAAACTGCTTTGCCCTAGACTTTGTGTATGTCTGGGAAGTGACATTTGTTAACTTTTTTTATAGATTATAATTTTATTGTTAATCTGTTAGTTTTTGGGGAATACAGGGAAAATACCTATGGATAAGAACTTAAAGGTGATAAAAGAAACAAGCAGACCTTGATCAGTGAGGCTACTAAGACTGTGTAGAGAAGGGAATAAATAAAGGTTCCTATAGGTTTTAATTTTCTAAACCTCCTGAAAAACTGCCTTAGAGCCAGGTTTCCATGCTTTGTTTCTCCATTTTTTTTTTTTTTACTGTTTTTACTCTCTATTCTCCATTTACACAAAAATGTTTTCAATCACTGCAGATTACCAAATCAAGCAAGATTTATATTTACAACTTAAGGGGTGAAGCTGACTGTTTCATGGAGTGGGTCAAACCAAACATTTTTTAGAGTTGTCCAGGCTACTTAATTTGAAAAGTAGTTGACAATGGCATGTTTTTGTGTAAGTTAATGATGTGAGAAATATGCACTGTATCCTGGGCTATTTCAACACACAGAATGGCTCTCCACTAGCAGAATTTCTAATACATGTCTTTTACTCCTTCCATGACACATTAATTAGGTTCCACCAAATAATTCAAGTTCAATTATATGCCAGTCAGTTGCCTGGACTCTTCAAATAAGAATTCTTAAGAAAGAGTATACCACTAGGGATGGTTACACAAATGGAACTCATGCCAGTAGAACTAAATTTATTCCTTTATTTATTCTATATACAAAAGGAAAGGAAAACAGCTTCTGAGTGGTGTTCTGAAACTGATACGTACCCAGCATCTCCATGTTCAAATTTGTCTCTTTATTTTCCCATCAACTTCTTGCTGAGTCAGTAATTCCTAGATTCTGGCGGAGAAAGTGGTCCTTGAGAGTTAGTTGCCATGAATATATTTGTGTTTGTTGAAGCTGCTGTTAGATAAGAAAGGAAAGGAAAGGAAAAACATAAAAGAGCAGCAGGAGATCAGGAAGAAAATATATTTCTGTGTCTCGCTATGTAGAATTCATCCTAAAGAAGCAATGATGTCCATATGTTTAGAGATGGCACAGAATGAAAAGCTCAGGGCTTTGGGAAAATATGGAATCAGATTCTGATGTCAGTGTGGCCATTCACTACTGTACCCCTAAATCGTGGTGCATGGCATTTTTATCAGATCATATCTAAGATTGCTTCCCATTTTACAAACTTTTGTTGACAGGAGTGTGAAGGAGTTACAATCTCATGACTCCCAGATATATTCTGGTCAATGTCCTTTAGTAAGTGTTTATTGAAAATATCCCCATAATGATTTAAAAACATACATTAACTTCAACAAATAGTGTTGGGTTTTTCCTGACAACTTTGTGTGAACAATAGGAGATAATGTAAAAATTCAGAAAAAAAACAAGAAGGTAGGATCCCTCGATCTAATGCTGCTTTTCATGGGCAAAAAGAGAAGGGAAGCAGAATGCTGACAGGCAAAGATGAGGTGATGATAAGAAAACTTGAAGGTCATCAATACAATTGTGACACTAAAAAGTCTTCAAATGAAACTTACCTTAGAATAACAGTTTATATTCATGTAGAAGATTAGCTATTGGGGAAAATCTTTTACACACATGAGTACATGTGTGTTTTGCCACAAAAATATGCACTGAATCATGAATGGAAGAAGCAAATTATTTTCTCGAGATACCTTTTTAAAATAAAAAAATGTAGGATTTTAACCCATGTTTTTATGTGGCACTCGTTAAAATACCACCATGACAGAGTTCATATCAACAAAATACAGAGTAATGAAGAGGGTACTTTATAATCTGCTACACACTGTATAAGCATCATGCATTCATAATTTCATTTAGTGTTGACAGCTACTTAATGCATGTTAAGTTTTAAAAATGGAAGTTCAACAAGGTCGACTAAATAGCCTAAGATCACATGGTTATTTAAGTTTTGGAGGTTAATTTGAAATCCAGGTATTCTTCATCACAGTACTCTCAGTATGTCATGCAACAATGTGTATCAGCACACTGGGAACTTTATTGCTAATATGGAGTAATTCTAGACACTAATGGTATGCAATTTAATTGTATTTTACTTTTATTCTGTTATAGATATTTGTGGAGAATGCAAATTTCAGGATCAGAGATAAAGCAAGCTGCATGAGCATCGGTACACATGCTTGAGTTCCCACGTTAGGTTCCTTTGCCTATGTAAATTCAGTAGCTCAAAATGACACTCATTTAGTATCTCATAGCACTGTACATTGTAAGTCCAACAGATTGGTTGATAGTCTGTTTATGGCTCCCATGATCAAAATCAAGATATCAATGGGCCTGGATTCTTCCCTGAATGTTCTGAAGGAGAAACTACTTCCAGGCAGAATTAAATATGCAAAATTCTGTTGGAAGAATTAAATTTAAATCTATGTGGTTGTGAGAACTTAAATTCTTATTTCTTTGCTGGTTGTTTTTGATTTCTTGGCATCACCTAAATTCATTGGCTCATGGATTTCCTGTCCCCCTCCCATTATTACTGTTATTATTATTATTATTATTTCTTTGTGTGTGTGCGCCTGGGACTGAACCCAAGACCTTCATGCTTTACTACATCCATATTCTTTTTTTCACTTTTTATTTTGAGACAGGAACTCATTAAGTCATTAAGTTGTCTATAATGGGCTGAAATTTGTGATCCTCCTATTTCAATCTCCCAGACTTTTCAGATTACAAACATGTACCACCACTGCTTGAAACTCTCAATTTTAAAGCCACCAATGGCACACCAAATATTCTTTTGCTCAGAATCTCTCTTTCTCTTCTCTGGCATCTCCCTTACTTCCTTTGTTGCCTTTGTTTGTAAACACTGCAGTGAAGACATTGATCTCCTTAGTTCAGTATAATCTATTTTAAGGTCAAATATTTAGTAAGCTTAATTCCTCTACAATTTTTTTCTTGTGTGAGACAACATATTCACAAGCATGGCTTCTTATCAAATGTAGTGCTGCAAGGATTAGGGGAATTATCTTTTTGAAGTTATAGTTTTGCCTACCACAGTTCTTGCCCACAGATCTCATGGGGACAAGGCTATCCAGATGAATACACACATGCTGTTGAGTCACCTAAGCTTGGGGAATCTACCACTTTTATAGCAAGCAGTAAGCAAAGCTGCTTTGTTTAATGAACACTAGAGGAGACTTATAACTCTCAAATTTACCAAGTGCATGAACACAACCCTCTGGAATTACTAGGGTAAGGAGCTATCAGAGTTTTTCACTCTTAGAATAGCTAGAGATACATGCAGGAGACAAGACACACAAAATAATATCTTTCTTAACTGGTACCAAAAGTTTTTGAGGAGTCCAAAATGATAATTCAGCCTTCAAACTTTGAATACACAAGTCAGTCTCAACCAAAGAAAAGGATCTCTTCCAGATTGAACTTCCAGTTACAGTGAAAAGTATATTCCCTGAATTCAATAAAAGGGGAGGGAATGTTTGCAATTAAAGCTAATAGTCAAATCCTATGTAATATTGGTCTGAGGTTGATAATTACTACCGTTTATATAAGAGAGAGAAACATGAGTCAAATGAAATTTAGAATAACAGATTAAAAATGAATATGATGGAAAATCTTGACATATTAAGGTAGGGGTGAAGTTTTCCCTTTACCTCTATTGGTGTATGAATTTAAATGAATTGCTTAATCTCTCTGTCTTTCTGTTTTCTTATTTTTTTGGTGAAAATAATACCCCTACTGATTCATTGGGAGAATTGAATGAAATAATTCCTATAAAACAAATAGTGTTGCATTTGTTATACAGTATATGTCCCATAAATATTTTATTGCCATTTTGCCTTCTGCTCAACTCAAACTATAGCCAATTAAGATGTAGCCTAGCATGAACCTGCCTTTGATGTTAGGACACCTCAGATTCCACTAGGCCCAAATGTCCACTTAATTGAAATAGATACCACTTAGTGAACATTGCCTCTGAGCAATGATCTTTCTCCTAAAATCAATATATATGGTCAATGTATGATCCCAAATGACAGCTTTGTCTCCTCAACTCAAAATATTTCTTTTTCTTACTCATGAATTTAGAGAGCTCTAAAAAAGATAAAGTTTTTAGTATCATATGCTTAAATGTTTCACTCATCTAAAAGTGTATAGGTTTAAAAAAAAAACAAACTTTAGAAAATATGGACTTTTCACTGGGCTAAATATTCACCTGTAGGGGACCTTGGGAAAATTACACTGTTTTCACTGCTCTGGGATGGTTTCCCAAAGCACTTAGGCAGGGCAGGAGGCCCTCTGGACCACCTACCCAAATGTGTTCCTTTCTTTGATATCTCAAAGTCTTCAAGACCATTTTGTGGTGTTATTGCTTGGCTCTATAATCATTATTGTGGTTACAGTTTTTAAAAGGTTCGTTTTTGTGCTTTCCAGCTCAGCCTTAGGTCTACAGTGGAAAATGCATTTACAGAAATATGTCGTTGAGTGAGGATAGCTTCCATTTTGGGCCTGCCCCCAGACCACCTGGAACACCTTCACGGGTCTCAGTTATCCAAAAGTCACATGGTGAAAACCAGCAGGCTGCTTCTTGAAGTTAATATTGGCAGTTCTGTGAGATCCCCAAATAAACAACCAGCAACTGTTTGTTGTTGCTTCAGAAAAAACCTATTTTCCTTTTGCTAAGAATAAAGTGTCTCTTTTCTGCATGTTAGCATCATACTGATATGGGAAACATGCAGCACAACAAATAATTTTAAAATTGGTCTTTAATTTTAGGTAAACGTGAATTATAAAACGACGGTAAGTAACATTATAAGAAAGCTGCTGCCTGTATTTCTAACCTGGACATGGGCGTCTGTAAAGTGCAGGCCACACCCTAGGAGCCTACCTCAGATTTATAGAAGGCCTAGTGTGTGGCTTGCAGTTTAAAGTTCATTCCAGGGATGAACTTAATGACACTGTTGGCTTTTTGTAATTCTCTTGAAACCCTCCTCTGGCAAAGTTCCCGAGCAATCAGTTTCTGTAGCACACACCGTCAATGCAGGGATGTCTAAGCCCCATGAAATTTTTCCAATCCTCAAGGATTCTGATTTTTAAGTAAATATTAATGCTCCAATTTCTATGCTATGGAAAGAGTAAGAAAAGGGCTTAGGAATCTTGCCCACAAATTTCATGGTTAGAGAGAACCAACTACCTGACCAACAGACAGTGAAGGCCAAAGACACACCAAACCACACAGCTCAGGCTCAGTTTGCCAACACTGTGGCTGAGTTAAAGTGGATTTGGCCCTAAGTATATTAATTCCAGACACCCGGAGGTCTGAGACAGAAAAGGCAAAAGTAAGCCAATTGGTAAAAGGATCAACTTTTTTCCCTCCACATCCCTCTTGTAAGGGTTCCTCTCTCACATGTGCCTCCAACTTTCTAACAAAGCAGTCAAAGGAAAGGACAGTGTAGCAGGTGAAGGAGGGAGTTGAGAGCAGCTGCTGGGGCCAAAGGAACCATAGGTCTGGCAGTCGCAGGAGGACCCTGGTCCATGGAAATAAGAGGCTGATCTGCCTCCATTTTCCCTTTTACCAAAGTGATTCTATACGCTCTTGGTAGTAAGTCGTTAGGCAAGCATAAACCGACTCACACGTTTTAGAAAATGAAGCTGGGGTACTGGCTGCATCTAAACTTGGCTCTTATCCTTTGGAAATGTTAAACCTGCCTTGGTTTGGTTTTTATCTGCTCTTTTTGTAGCAAACGAAGAACTGTAACTAGAGCACAAACCTTAAAGCCAAAATCTATGGTACATTTGCAATGTTGCCTTTACTTAAAAGAAAAACAGCAACAAAAACAAAAACACAAACAAACAAAAAGCTTTTTATAGCACAGGTGCTAGTCTTTTGGTTTTTTTTTTTAATTAAAAAAATTTTTTTCAAGTAAATAGGAAGGTGGTTACCGATCTCTCATTACAAGACAAAATCGCCAATACCCACAGTTGAAGGAGCAAAGGTTTATAGCTCACTGTTGATAGATGTTTCAGTTCATAATCACCTGGCTCCATGGCAGGGTGGCATCGCAGAGGAGAAACAGTTCATGGCAGGCAAAAGGCAGAAAAGTAAATAGCCAGGTTTTACTCTTCTAGAGATTGTAATTAATGCAGGAGCGCTCCCTCTGGCTACCAGTTTAAGGAATGTTCCTCCTGTTAATCAGAAAAACTTTTCCTTTATGTGGTCTTAGGTTTATACAATAGTAAAACTGCATATCAAATATCAGTGATAAGATTTCTGCAGAGATTCTAAACTTTTGACTTACTGAATTGGATTTTTAACCTTGCTTTTTGTTCAGGAAAGTATTACTAAAGAGGCATAATGAGGAAGAGATTGCCTGTGACAGTAGGTTTTATCTTTCAAAGCAACAGACTAGAGAGGTGTCATATGATCTGAAGTGAAATTTTTCATATTTGCTTTAAAAATATTGAGAAGAAAACCAATAAAAAAACACTTGCATTTTAACTCAAATCATATAGAAATTAATCACAAATCTTGATGTAGCATATGAAGTATTTTGTGAGAGCTCTTATGAAAAGGCAAAGGTAGAAAATATGTCATTCTTCTATTTTGAATTGACTTGCGTTATTTTAGCAACATTTATACTTCATTTCTTCATATAGCTACCTTTTTGTATTTATACTTTTCCTTTGTTCACCTTTACATGTTAAAATAAAATTGGAACATTTAAAAAACATAAACCTAAATATCTCAAAATGCTTCAACTGTCACAAGCTAAAATATTGAAATTTATGTCAAGTCATGAGACTTTGCAGAGGAGTGTCTACAAACAAAACTGCACCATCTTCTATATACTAGGGTGTGGATGTCACTTTGTTACCTCTGGCAGGTATTTGCTGAGACATACTACAAGGCACAATTCAGTTTAAAAGAGGAGAAATTTAATTTGTCTTACAGTGTCAAGAGATTCAGTTCATAGTCAACAGCTCCAAGGCGGAAACATCATGACAGAAAGGCACAGAGCAAAGACAAGAGGCTTTGTTCATGGAGGCTGGGAAACAGTGGAGGGGGAACAGTGTCAGAGAAGAATCAATAAGAGACCTGTATATAGTACTCAAAGCCACAATTCGATGACCTACTCACATACCCAAGATTATGCTCTACTGGTCTGCTGGGTGTAGCTTAATTCAACGAAGTTGACATATCATAATTAGCAGTCCTAATCCAACCCTTGACAACTTCAAACCCAAACATGTCTCCTTAAACCATAATTAATCTTAAAAGACAGCATCGAGTTCACAAATTCACTGAACACAATATGGTTAGGCCACATACAAGTGGAAACTCAATAATCCCTATCCCCAAATCTCAACAGTTTCAGAATTTTTGAAATGTCCAAGTCTAAGTCTCTTCTGAGACTCAAAGCAAACTCATAGCTGTGAACCTTGAAAAAAATAAAAAGGAACATAATCCTAAGTTTATGGCACAGAATAAACTTTCCCATTCCAAAAGGGGTGGTGTGGGTGAATAGAAAAGCATAGAACCAAAGCAAGACTAAAAAATGAGCAAGGCAAATATTAAATTCTATAGTTCCATGTCCAGCATCCAGGGCACAAGGTGATAAAATATAACTTACAAAGAGCTGGGTGGCCCCATTCCTATGTGCTTGCAGTTGTACTCACAAGGTCTCACCCCTGGGATGAATCCACTTGTAGCTTTCTTTGGCTGATGGTTCATATTTCTGGTATATCTTAGTTCTTGGACTCTCTACTGCTCCTTTGGTTTTATTTCCACAGCACCATGCACTGCCTTCTTGGGGTTCCTTGTTCAGCCTTCCAGACCTTCCTCTGAAAACTGGTGGAAGGCTCTGTGACCCCACAACTCTCATATTCTGCTTGCAAGTAAAACCAAGTTCAGCTGGATGATGCCAGTGTCTAACGTCAATCCAAGCAAATACCCACTGCTACTGGTACCATGGCTACAGTGGTCTCTGGATAGCTGAACATGGTAAAATGAATACAGGAACAAATTCCCCAGGAACCCTTTCTCTATCAGGATTATCAGGGACTCTTCTGAAGTGAAAAGATGTCACTTTAGTATCCTTGAATTTGTCATGGGTGTGGTCTTGATTCCTGAGATGCCTTTAAGGCATCTTTCTTTCTTTTGTATATAAAGCAGTTGGTTTCTTTTAAATGATGCTAATCTCATTAGCAGTCATATCTCCTTTAACTCCAGCTTTATACATGGTTGCTTCTGCACAAAAATTAATATTTTCAAATGTTTTTGCTCTACTTTTTATTCCTGATTCTTACTATAAATTGGACTAAAAGCATCCAGAAATATTCATGCCACAGACTGAATGTCAGGCTATCTTGAAATTTCCTTCACCAGATTAATTAGTCCACCACTTTTAACCTCAGTTTACTGTAAAATTTTAAGATAATGGAAAATTGCAGACAAAAATTCAGCCAGAGCAGTAACTCACAGGCCCTCTTCTCCATTTGATGATGGAGTCCTATTCTTAACTGAAACCTCTGATCCTGGACCTTTACTGTCTGCATTCCAACCAGCATTTTGGTCCTTTGAGCTCCAATCTTCTACTTACTAATCTTGAGTTACATCTTTTATGGCTATTCTACTCACATCTCCAAACTCCTCCCACAGACCAATTCCAAAGACTTCTAAACCTCAAGGTTGGACAAAACCAAAGCAATGGTTCCATTTCTTTGGTATGAATTTTCTGCATTAGTCTGCTTTCCCATTGCTGAGACATAATATTAGACAGCCACATCTTAATGGAGGAGATATTTGTGCCATGGTTTCAGAGATTCAGTCTATGGTTGACTGGTTCCAGGGAGAAACATCATGGCAAGAGGGTATGGCAGAGCAAAGATGCTTGCTGTGGCTGGGAAGTAGAGCAGGGGAACAACATCAGAGCAGAGGGGGCTTCAATCCATGTACAGTACCTAGGACCATACCTACATGACCTACGCAACTCATTCAGACATGCCCAAAAGCATCCTCTAATGATTGTCTTGGTATTTCTTAATGCCATAAAGTTGACATATCAGTATTAATAGTTACATCAAGAGATTTGAGGGGCATAACTTAAGTAATAATCTAAAATTATGATTCAATATGCTATGCATAATGATTAATAAAAAATTGTGCAATGGATGGAAATTAATTTTTATAGTAAAATAAAAGAAAGAGGTTATCTTGAACTAAATCTATTATGACGCTCATGAACACCTGACAGCAATTATATTTCTGATAGTAAAACTGTTGTTTGCTTCTTGTTTTTTTTAGGGGATTGATACACACAGTTAAAACTTTCAATTGATCTGATAAAATTTCAAGAGCAAACAGCGCTTCAAGGTTCTGATCTATTTTGCTAGAAATACCAATAACTTGGCACTTCTTCATCAAGAGCTCTCTTGTACTTTATCATTTTTATTTCACATGCACATCTCTTGCATGTGGGTGTGATTATGACATTCCCTTAAGCACAGTGGTTTTGAGATGAAATACAGCTTCCCCCATTTTGCTCCCTGGGCAAAGATTTCTATTTCAGCATCAGGCTCTTTATGAATGACAGTATACTACTTCTTGGCCTGATGTGCAACATTTCATGGATACTTTGAATTCTGAAAAGCAACTGAATTGTATGCTTTCATCAAAGAAGCTTTGTGCCTCTCTTAAGTCTTTGCTTTGGTAATACATATACTGTATACTGCAAGTGTGTAGCAAAAATTTCAGGAATTGTTTACACTCTCAGTAAGATTTAAGCAGAAAAGGGAGAAGCACCCCTAATTCCTTTTGGCCTTGTATTTAATATCGCATGTTAGATGACAGTCTCATTCACTGACCAATGTGTAGTCTGCTTCAACATCTATAGGCTACAATTCTGTTTTCTACCGATAGTTATAAAAGTAGGAAAACAATTTATTCAAATATGTGAGATAAAACTTAATTTACCTTTGACATCTTTTTAAAGAAACATATGTTACCTTTGAAAAAAATATCAAAGAAGTTACCTGAATGAGGAGAGTGAGTTTTGGTCCCTGTCCATCAAAATATATTTCCTTGCAGTGTTCCCTCCAGATCTTTGATTTACACATAGGTAGCTTGTTAATATTCTGAAGTGTCTTTTCTGTCCTACCTCAGGCATGGAATTATTTGTATCAGTAGTTCTATAGTAGTTAGAAAATTTTTTTTTTCTGTTAAGGATTTAAGCCTTAGACCCAGAGCTTTTGCACTGAGCTACACCTCCAAGATTTTTAAATTTTATTATTATTATTTTTTAAATTCATGAGATGGGGTCTTGCTAACTTTCTCAGACTGACCTCAAACTTGCTGCCATCCTGCTTCCATATCCTAGAGTATTGTGGTTACAGGAAGGTGCCACCGTGCCCTGCTGCTGTAACGAATCGACAACCACAGCAGGAAAGGTTTCATAGCATTTTAGTTTCTTGTTGCAACTTGGAGATATTTCAAAGTGTAAAGACATTTAAAGAAAATTTTAACACAGTATTTAACCTGTAATTTTCCTCCAATATGATTGCTTAGTCATTCATTGCTTATTGGAAACTCAATCGTTTATTCAACTAACAATTATTAAGTTCATTTTAGTAGGGGCTGAGATACAGTACAGTCTTGCTTTATGGGAGTTTCAATGTTAATGTGTGAGATTATTACAACTATAGAAATAATTATTCTGCTTCTGTACTGATAGAGCCTAATAGTGGAGGAATACGTAGAAGGCTTAAAAGGAAATGCTGACCTGGGCTTTCTGAGACTTAGGGCAAGGATTCCAAACACAGCGATTTTCACGTGCAACATTCTCTACACTTTTGTTACGCAGTGCCTTAGTCTTCTTAGCCAGATTATCTGCTTATTTATGTTAATTTCTAATCAAACATTAAATTATTGTTCATGAATTTCCCTTAGTGTTTCTCTTCTGTTGTTAGGGAAATTATTTTTATTTTGATTAACACTAGGCACATGAAATTACACAAGATTTTCTGTTCCATTGTGAAAAAGACAATTGTTTGTGCTTATTTTGATGCCACTGTAAAACTAGCTATTTCCGACTTCTTAAATTTATAGCTCTAAGAGACTGAAACTATCTTGGGAACAAAGGAATATTTTGGCTAATGTAGAGCCAAAATACTGTTTTGAAAACCAGTAAAGTGTTCAGTTTCTTAGCTGTCATTTCACAACAGATTTTGGGAGAAGAAAAACCATGATTTCTAATCTTTTGGGGTGACCCTTGAGGATCCTGAGAAACTGCACATTCCTTACTCAGAAAGATTTACAATAGCAAGCCAAAACCAAGCTTGCTCAGCTCACTTTGAAAGGTGAGAGTATGTTTAGATCAAGACATGTCAGAATTCTCCAGCCTTCTAGTTACTCTGAAACTAGTGAGGACATTACTCTCTTTCACTTAGCTAATTTCATATTATCAGCTTCTCAAAATGAATGTCATATGTTCTAATTTGATATTTAAAACTGAGCCACTTTTATAGTACAGTGGATACAGAAGTCAGTCCATTTGAAATTCTCTATTTTTTCATCTAGTCAAATCCAACATACTGAAATTTTAAATATGGCACAACTCAAACTCAGCTACTTTGAGGTTTTGACTTTTAATTTATTATTAAACAAGCAAATATATTTTTAACATATTTATCTAAATAAATGGAGTAACAAGCATGTCTGCCCAACTGTTAGAATGTTGGCCTGCAGCAAGGAAAACTGAGTTTAGATTATTTTAAAATAACTTAGGCCTTTTTTCAAATAGAATTTTGTATTCTATTGGCCAATAATTATTAAAGATGGGAGTTTTTTACTCATACAATTTAAATATTATTTTCTATTTTATGTGTCTCATTTCAAAATAGAAGCTTAGACTCAACTACATATGTCTGGAAAGTTATCATTAAATTAAATTGGAATTTTCAAGAAAAGTTTATAAATTCAACCCAAAGGTAATATTTTGATAATAGTAGTATCAGCATCTTTACTGTTTATTAGCAACAAAATATATCAGTATAAAAAGTTTGTTCATGTGTGAAGTTTCTTAGCTCTAGCCACAGAAGTTATATCATTTTGCGTAAAAAATAAAACAAAAAACCCCCTCCTTTTCTGCATAAGGAAGGAGCCCAGAGACAATATAATTTTAATTTTTTTTTTTTTTGTGGTCCCAGGGACTGAACTCATGATCTCACACTTGCCAGGCAGGACAATATAATTTTATAAACATGGTCTTGAGGGGTTTGTAGAGGTAAAGAGATGGGTGCCTGGGTACAATAGAAAAAACCAAGAGGGTGGTACTCTTATTTTTTTTTGCTAATTAGAACAGATGGTGAGAAACAAATATATCTGAGTAAACATGAGAAACATGTATGTGGAATTGGGCATAGAGATGCAGCCCTATATTAGTGGCAACCTTGACAGAAATCCAGACTGGAGTTTGTAATATGACGCATTCCAATGGGATAGAGCTTAATTATTATTTTAAAAAATTAATTGCAACAAAGTCTAGCAAGTTTTTAATTTACACTATTGAAAGCTTCTTTATTAAAGAAGTGATTGTATTTCCCTAGACTAGGGCAATCCAGTTTAATTTCCCTTTTTATGAGTTGACAGTTCTCTCTTGATCAATTTTCAAATCATTTAGTGTCACAAGTTGGATCATGTTCCATCCATCAAGTGATCATGTGAAGATAGTTCTGGGAAATCTAGTTATTAATAAAGTTAGGAAAATGAGATACATTCATAACATACTAAGATACTGAATAAGAAAGGGGAAAAGTCTATTTCCTACAAGTGATAAAATCTCACCAGAAAATTGTTTCCATAAAACAAAGGAAAACTATAACCCAATTAACTGGGTGGTGTTTAACCAGAGAATCAGAGCACTGTTGGTTGATATAGAACATGAGAGTGCATGCCTGTAACTTCAGCAATTGAGAGGCTGAGGCAGGAAGACTGCTATGAGTTTGAGACCAGCCTAGCATAAACAGTGAGTTCAAGACCAGCCTAAACTACATACTGAGACCCTGTTTAAAAAAAAGAACATGAGGGATCATGTCAGTTTACCAACAAGGCATCACTAAACACAAGTTTGGCAGAGATGCACAACACTACACCATTAAATCAAGATATTTTCATAATACAGTGCAACTGGTAAAATCTCAGGAGCATGGGTAGCAATGTGTAGTAAAATAGAAAAAAGAAACCAAAGTATTTATTGTTTGTGAACAGTATTATACACATAGTTGTGAAGTTATATAAACAAAGTTTTAAGATTAGATGTGTTTAACAGTTAGCTCATAAAATTGTGGAAAATAGTAGTCAGTTACTGAGAAGTCAGTAAGACAATATCCTGGATGTTAATGAGTTTAGGATTTTCTCCAAACATTATCAAATTACACACATAACATTTGTTCATTTCAGTGTATGAAAACTCAGTCTCAAAAACATTTAAAAAATTGAACTTAATAATTTGCTTAAGAATTAGGTAGGTTAATAATCTTTAAGTTCATTATTGTATATTCTGGGGATGGGCAAAACATGTATCTAGTGATAAAAGGTGCAGCTTTCTTACCCTTGAGAGAGAGTGAAAATGTCAAAATGGGAAAGTAGCGTATGTCTATACCGTTGGACTGGAATTACATTAAACTATCAGCTGTGTACCTAAATGTACACTTGGTGTATATCCCTGTAAATATATGTGTGCAACTGTATGTGAAAATGTAGATGAATATGTACAAATACATTTAAGTGTGTATGTGTGTGTTTCTCTCAAGCAGCCTGGGGCAATGAGGCATAGGTCAGTTTGAATTTCTATGGCCCAGTGCCTCTTTCTAAACATAGCACATCGTTGAAATGAATCATTAGAGAAATATATATAATTTCAGAGCTGGGAAGAGGAAAGTACAACTATGAAAATATATTTTGCACACAAATTAAAAAAGGACATGTATTAATGGGTGCTGGAGCTAAGCCACAGTAATGTATTATAAACAACTGAATAATACTCAAACATTATTGCATTCTGTTAAATAAATAAAGGTAAGAGAAAAGCCTCTTATTATGTAAAATCCTACCTAATTAATATGAAAGGAATAATTGAGTTAGAAATTTTAAAATGGATAATAAAATTTATTGTATAAAATTTGAAGAATAAGATATATATATGGTCAAGATTTATAATTCAGGGCCGAGGATTTAGCTCAGTGGCATAAGCACTTGCTTGGCAAGTGCAAGGTCGTGAGTTTGATCCCCGGTATCACAAAGAAAAAAAAATTTATAATTCAAAATCACAAAGTGATACTCTAAGTAGTTACTTTATTACAGAGATGTAAACATTGTCTTCATCAAATAATCAATACTAATATCATTAAAATTGAAAAAAAATCACACTCAGTGTAATTTGATACAATGAGAAGCAACAGTGTGACATCAGTACTATTCCTGCCCAAAATGAGTAACCTGAATTTCTTCAGAGGAAAATGTCAGAAGCACCCAAAGAGATGAAATTCACGTAAAATAACTGGTCTAATAGTCAAAACTGTCAAAGTAAAAAAAGTTCACAAAAAATTTTTTTAGAACTATTCCAGTTTAAAAAGATTAAAAAGGCAAGATGAAAAAACAGTATTTGTCTCAGTATTTACAGAAAGGATGCTTCAGCATTCAAAAACAAATCAGTGCAATTCACCATATCAATAAGCTAGAAGTGCAAATACCTATGATTCATTCAAGAGATGCAGAAAACCTATTTTAAAAATACAATTTCCTTCCATACCAGACATTCTCAACTAACTAAAAGGGATCTTGGACTAAGGCAAGCTGTTTTGTTGTATCATTCCTAATCATGATATACTGGGTATTCTAGTCAGTACAGTAAAGAAAGAACAATAAATAAAAAGCATATGAATTATAAAGGAAAGGAAAATGCTTTATGAATGACATCGTCTATGTATAAATTCTGAACCACCTGCAAAGCAACTATGTGAAATATGTCATTGGAATTTTAATATGAATTGTATTGAATTTATAGTTTTAAGTAGCATATGCTTTTTGACATCACATCTTCCAATTTGTGTAAATGCCTTTTCATTTGTTTCTGTCTTCCACAATCTGTCTCATGGATGCAATAGTTTTAAACACAAAGATCTTTAATCATCTTGGTTGCATTTATTCCTAAGTATTCTATTGTTTTTGATGCTATTGTAAGGTTGGTAAATTGTCATTAGATAACTTATTAAAAAATAGTATTCACCAGTAAAATGGAATGAACTTGGAATAAAGTGGGTGAATCTTAAAAGCAGTGAGCTAAGTAAAAGGAAATACAAAAAGTACATAGTGTGCAGCTTGTTTGACATGAATGCTGGAACTGATAAAACCACAGCGACAGGAGTCATTCAGTGGTTGTGAGAGCCAGAGTTAGAGGAGAGACTGCATGTAAAATGGGGTGCGGAGACACTCTGGTGGGCTGGAAATGTATACGATCATGCTGAATATGAATGTTTTGGTGAAGGGTGGGCAGCAGATACAGCAGTGGTCCTACAAGAGCGCATGATCTATTGGTGTCTTACCCATATATCCATACACGCTGCAATGCTTGCACAGTGGTGATAATAGCAGAGGTATTCTCAAAATATATGTCTGTGGTCTATCAGCACATGACAGTCTGGTGATTTTAGTGGATGTTAAATAACCACACAGAATTTTAAAATTCATAAAAGTTGGATGTCTGAAATGGGTCATTTCTGCTGTGTGTAAATAACTCCTTAACAAACTTGAATTCAAAACGAAAGGCATAACAACCATGTGCAACACATAATAAATATGTTTTGGATTACAGATACTGGGAAAATGAGAGATGAAGGGCATTATCTGCACAATTAACAAAATTTGAAGAAATTAAAATATTGAGCAATATTAAAGATTCTGATTTTTTTCTCTATGATCATGTAAAGATGTTTTTGCTCTCAGAAAATAAGCGCATTTTTTCTTAAAGGGAAATGATTTCAATCACACATACACACATATAAAGTGGTCTCTAAGTATAGCTGTACATATCCATATGTGTGTCTTATATGCATACATACATGTGTACATGCAGACATAGGGCAGAGAAGGAGAAGAGAGGAGAAGAAAGAGTAGAAAAGAAGACAGAATGACAAAATCATTGAAGCAAAATGTAAGCGCTGAGTGAACTTGATAAAAGATGCCCTGGACTTTATTATACTGTTCTTTTTTGGTTGTTGCTGGTATCTGAGAAAAGATCTTGTTTTGTAGCTCTGGTTTTCCTTGAACTCACTATGTAGCCCAGGCTGAACTTGAAGTCTCAGCAAGCCTCCTGCTCAGTCTTCTAAAGTACCAGGATCACAGGTAAGTATCACCTTGGATGGCTATTTATACTACTCTTATACTTAGTGTTTTTATACTAAGTATACTCAAATACAAAAAGAAGGATTTTTTAAGGAAATTAAATACTTAATATTTAGGAAAAGCATCCTGAACATTATTTGATTATTTTCTTTACATCTACATCTAGACAAATCTACAGAAAAGATATAAAGGTTCATAAATGAATTCACTAAGATAAATAAGTATGTGAACCCAAATAAATGTTATGTATTGTAAATTTTAAAAGTCATTGTTATATATTGTGTTGCATTGTTTAAAAACATGCAACGTAAATTTGCATTACTGTTTGCATTACACTGAAAGCTGCAAAATGCTGAAAGAATTAAATTAAACAACAATAAGTGGATAGATATGGAATAATCATAGATCATGGAATCCATAATCTAAGGATGTCTATCAGTTGGGTTCAAATTTACTGGTAACTTCACACACACCCTAAACAGTTTCAATAAGATTTTTTTTTGAGAGAACATAATAATATATTCTGAAACAAATGTAGAAATTAAAGACTAAGACATCTATGATAATCTTATACAAACAAATAATTTGGATTACTTATGTTAGCATTTATTGCAAGATTTACAATAAAACTACATTAAGACAATATGTAATGGAAAAAAGGATATGCAAACAGATTATTGGATCAAATAAAGATTCCATATACAGATTCACATTCACATGAACACCTTATTTTTGGAATATGAGTAAATGTAATATAATTACATACACAGAAGATGACTATGTTTCAATGAAAATGAATAATCTACAGGTACATGAAGAATACATTGACTCTAATACTCTTAATGAAGAGAATAGATAGAAGCAAAATCTAAAGAATACATACAATAGGATTCAATTTATACAAATTAAAATATGTAAAGCAGAACTAATTTATCCTAGTGGGACTTCAGAATGAATCTCCCTGGGGGAGGTCATAAATAGAAGGAGACACAAAATAGCTTTTGGCTATTGAAAATGTTTATTCAACTGGATGCTGGGTTTGTGACATGTACAGCCTATGAAACATACCCAATTATATACTTGCATAAATTCATTTATCTGTACATTATCTATAGTTCCATACATTTTAAATTTTAAAAAACTTTGAAAAATGTGAGAAATTGGATTAAACTTCTGTTCTTCTGGGACCAAGGTTGGAAGAAAGGGTTAAGTTGGTAAAAGGAGGGGAGATAAAGAGGTATCATTTGTTAGCCTGTATGCATTTATCTCTTTGTGAACCTACTTGCAGTAACCTAAAGTTTGCAGTATTGGAATGTCTACACAAACATGGAAAGGTGGTCAAAATTAACTGTACAAACATCTTCAAGGGATGCTTTTGGTATTCTCTGTTGCAATGTATAAGATGAATCCTAGCAAAATCCTTTGAAGGCTACTAGAAGTTGGGCTCACTGCTGGAACACTTCACTTCTGTGACCTTTGCCAAAGGCTGCCAGCAACTCCATAGGGTACTGTGCTGTTTCCTGAAAAACACCATTGCATGGGATTAGCAGTTCAGTAGGAAATAGGACTTTCACTCATAGGATCTGTCCTGTTAATTAAATTAAAGAACTTAAAAAAGTTTTTTTTCTAAAACAAAGAGTTTAAATTATAGAAAACTCTAGACACTAACTGTCCATTTTCCTTCTTATTTGCAACTCACATAATGTCTCAGTAAGCCAAGCTATCAACATTTAAGAATGTTTAGGTATTTTTTATGCCTAATATTTTTATTATCAGATATAGATATTTTAATAGCTTCTTTACTTTTTCTTTTTTTCTTCTTCTTCTTTTTTTAACCTGGTACCAAAAATCAAACTCAGGACCTCACACTTACCTGGGCCACTCAGCTCTATCTCTGGCCCACATAAACACATTTTTAAACTGAGTTATACAATTTTATAGACCCACACAATCAAAACTTAAGGATAAATGCATTTTAACACATTTAAAAATATGTAATTCATGTCAGCTCAGGAGAATTCAAACTCAACTCTTCTGAACCTTGCTAGTTATTCAAAAAATAGTAACTAGCAATTTTAAGTAGTGTTTGTTGACCTCATTATGTGCCAAGCACACTGTTAAATCCTATATATAATGTGACTTACTCCAACCCTAGGTTTTCTAGAGTTAAACAAACTTAGTTTTAACTGAGGCTTAGCTACTGCCATAAAATAAAGATGGAGACAAAAAGTGAGAAAGCTTTACTTTAGGATTTCTGTTTTTGACAAGCTATGAGTTTTGTTGTGAAAATATTGTATGTAAATATATATATGAAATTATGATATATTACATATAACATAAATCATGTCATGTATATATTTACACAGACATATGTATGTATATATATAGTCTATATTATATATATATTTAAACTGTTCACTTTGTTTTCAGTCATGGAGAAATTTTTAAATATACAAAATATTTTGGACCATAGACAGTACATCAAAATGATGATGATCTTTTACAGCTCATTTTATCTGATCAAAAAATTAAATAAACACAAAGAAAAATACTGATAGCAAATAGAACCCATTGGCCACTTTAAAAGATTTTCATAAAGGGCACTTCTATAATTTTTATGACAACAATTAGTTGGAAAACTCTGAAGGACTTATAGCATTTAAAACACCCCATATCAGAGGTGTAAGAGCTATTGGAAAAAAAAAATCTCTCATTGTAATGTAAAATCTTCAAACATTTACCAAAATCTTTCCTTCTCCAAGAAAAGAAAAAGTGGAAATAAACTATCTACTTAGTCCAGGAAGGTATAACAGAGAAGAGCAGGACAAACTAGAACAAGTGGTAAGAATTAACAAGAATAAACGTGGAAATTTCCTGTAAACTGAGAAACACTAGAATGGTTAATTGTTTAGAAAACTAAGTTAATAAGGTGAAAGAGAAAATAAAAAGTAAGATGGCTCTAACTCCTAAGATTTTTACACGTAAATGAAAGCAACATTTGAACACAAATAATAGATTTTATAATTAGAATGAAATGAATTGCTTCTAGGAAAATGGAAATTATGACTACTCAAAAGTATTAAAAATTAGTTGATGTAATTAATTTAGTTAATATAATTAATTCAGTTAATATAATTCAATACTGATTTTAACAGATTCTGGAGTTCATAAGTAGTATAATAAGATGTGTAAAAAGCATAAATATTGAAATAGCACACAAAATGTTACATGGTATATAGAATTACCTATTTTGGACACTTTATACAAATTATCTAAAAATCTATCAGAACTAGTAAAAGTTATACATAAGTTTTGTTAAAATATTAAATAGACATCAACAGCCAAAACCTGACTGAAATACTAAGAAGGTAAAAAATGAAATGAAAAATTTTTTAAAAAATGGATAATTTTAGGAAAAATATGTAGAACTTATATGAAGAAACAATAAATTTAATGAGGAAATTCTAGGAAGACTAGAGTAAGTGTAAATAAACCTTACCTATTGACATATTCTGTCACATAAAGATGCACTCTTATTTTGAAAACCAGTCTATACTTAATCTCAATAAGAGAACCAATAGTTTTTTGTTTGAGGATGAGAATTTGACAGATTAGTAGTCAAGTGAGAAGCTGGGATAGATGGTGAGAAAGAGGCTGCTGCAAACCAAGAATTCTGAGATGTCCCACACGACATTAAGTGAGGTGCAAGGTCCCCTTCACCACTCAGCAGTGTGAACTGGGTGTGCATAGGACATCTCTTACAGATGTGCAAGGTTTCTTAATGGTGAAGAGCTGGGAACACTGGAGAGAGACAGAGATAAATATGAAGCCATTTCTGTCTTTAAGAGATCTCTGTATGGAGAGAGGCAATTCTCACTGATTAAAATAGTTAATATTATAAGAAATGCATACTTATGGACATAGAAAAGACCATGATTTGAAAGTGATTCTGAACTTAATTCTCAAGATACTTAGTGTTCCAGGTACAAGAGCAGGAAAGAATAATCTTGGAAGTGGAATCTATTTATGCAAAGAAATGAGTGTAAGAAAACGTACCTGGGATTAGATGCCCATAACAGAGTTCATGTGTGCTAAGGATGACAGTCACAGCAACAAAGTCAGACGGGCTCTCATTGATGAAGACCTGTCTCTGCCATACTAAGTTATGTTTTCAATATATGTATGTGTGTGGATGTAGAAGTTTGTATATGTGTGTAATGTGTGAAAACCATAACGTGCAGGTTTTTTATGCTACTGGAAAGTTACCTTATACTAACTTCTAAAAAATGTCAGGTACATATTTCTTAAAACATAATACACTATTTCATCTTGAATAGAAATGTTCTAGTAAGCACCAGAATATATTGATGGTGTTTCACCAAGAGATTTTGAGGCTGTATTGTAAACTATACCTGGTATTTACTGAGTTTGTGTTAAAACTATGCTTATATCTCTCTCATTTAGTATGTGAAATTAAATACATTGCACCTACTGTTAATTCTTAAAACAAGGATACTATCTTTAATATATTATTGTCTTTGTCTTTTAGCAAAATCACTATTAAAATGTTATGAGACGTTTCTTATATATCTTTATATGAATGAACAATAATTACTGTTTTTTATCTAAAAATATCACAACACAGGAGCAGAGGTGTATAAAACGTTCACCTTTCAAATTTCTCTTAATGTTTGTGAAAAGTAAAACTCATTTTGATGTGAACAGAGATGTCTTTTGCTTCTACTAGAGATAATCACGCTGACTACGCAAAACAGCTTTCTAAGAGGTAGATTTTATTTGTCTCATTATTTACCAGATAGTAGCACCAAGAAACTTATGAATAACAAGATAATCCTCAAAATAAGGATTTCTTTCATTTGATTATTAATTACAGAAACTACTCTTGAGTCTTTGGACCCGCTGCTGAGTTCCTCAGATTGAGAAGTACAAAGTGAAGACCCTGCTGTGTGGGTAAACTGATGACTCACTTTTAATATTAGGTTGAGCCAGGAACTCAAACTCTGCCAAGTCAGCTCCACAGGGAGTCCTACTTCAACCCACTCACATTTCCTAATAACAGCACTCTGTTTCAACAGTGCTGAAATAAACTGTGCCTCACTTTAGCATTTTGATGTGAAAATGAAGGTAGCATGTACAATAATGAATTGCGGCGATTTTTCAGAAATACTTTAAAGCAGCACGTTAAAAGAACACCTATATTATGCCAATGGCATGCAACTGTATCCTAATGGAAATTAGAAATGTTAAATTGTTAGCATAGCTTTTGCTCCCATTTTAGTTACAAAATTATTCCACCTGCAGCAACAGAAAGATAAAATTGGTGCTATTCATAAGAAGATGGTGGAGGGGAGGAGGGCCATGAATAAATGTATGCTTGTAAAAATAGAGTTTGAAAGAGGTTTAATTTATAAACCCAGGGGCCAAAGAAGTTTCATGTGATGTAGGCCATGCATTTCTGTGTTTTGACGTTGGGATTTAAGCTATCGCCCTGGTTAGGATTTTTATGACCCCTTTAGACATGTTTATTTGAAATCTCTCTGACTTTCCTTGGTGAACTTTAGACATGCAGAAGTACCCTGAGGGCACACACTCATCTCTGGCAGATTTGTTTCCCATTTTTCTCCTTTTAGAACTCCAGCTCAGCCTCTATTGCCACACAGATCAAAAGAGCCATGTTTATTGTCCTGGCCACATGGTGGAAAATATATCTCTGGGTAAGCCCTGCATTAGGTTTCCTGCTTGAGAATACAAAATACTTTCTGTTCAGAACAAAGATTGTTCTTAAAAGAGGCTTGTGTTTGCATATGAAGCTGCACTGCCACACTAATGGCAAATCCAGGAGCATTTTTAAATGGTGACAAATCATGGCTTTGGTTTTGTTTCTTTCATGCTCACTTTCCTCCCCGGTCCACCATGGTACTAAAGTCCTTCGCAAAAATCAAATCTGGGTGCTGATAGTTCTTCCTGCGCCTGAAAGAGGCAGTCATGAGTACAGAGCAGATAATTTAAAATATTTTAACTGAGCTTTGCAAGGTGAGCCACAAATATCAATCACACTTTCTAAGTTTTGTTTGTGGTGCTTACATGATCCAACAGGTGTATATTCAGGGAGCTAAACAAACAATCCTTTAATTGACCAGCTTTCAAACTAGTGTATCACCAAGAAGCATGACTTAGTCGGCATCAGGGTTTTAAATACCAAGGTTAAAACAGACATATCTGGTAGTCTATACAGTCAGTCTGCTATACCCTTTTAGCCTACAGAACTCCGTTATATAAAATTTAAAATCCTATCTGTAATCTGAATTTTTGAAGAATTCTCTATTCCCCTAGAGTACGAGTTCTTAAATAGTTTAAAAGTGCATATAACAAATTTAATGGCTCAGAAAGCAAAACCTGTGGAACAGAAGAAAATATTTACAAACCATTTTTTTTTTCTGGTAAGGAGTTAATAGCCAAAATATTGAAGGGGCTCAACTAATTCAGTAATAAATAAAGCACCTGAAGAAAATAGAGCAAAGAACCTGCATGAGCATTTTCCTAGGAAGGCATACAAATGATCAGCAGGTACGGAAGAAGGTGTCCAATATTATTAGTTATCAAGGAAATGTAAATCAAAACCACACTAATGCCTTATGCTTATTATAATAACTTTGATCAAAAGGACTAGAGATAAGTGCTGATTAGGATATGGAGAAACGGGACCTTTGTATGACACTGATGTAAATGTTAATTGATACACATTCTGTGGAGCTTCCTAAAAAATTGAATACAGGACCGCCATATGATTCAGTAACCCCACTGATTACAGCATTATTCACAATAGCCAAGTTATGTGATTAAGAGCAGGGGGTCCATCATGACAGACAGAACAGATAAAGAAAATGTAATGTTTACACATAGCATGTTATTATTCAACATCTAAAAAGAAATCTCACTATCTGTCCTACGACTTGCAATGACATAGATGTACCTGGAAAACATTTTTAGTAAAAAAAAAAAAAAAACAGGCAGAAGCACCTGGAAGGTATGTTTCATGAAATAAGCTAGGGACAGAAAGACAAGCGATTCATGGCCTCATTTATGTATGAACAATTTAACAAAAATAATGAACTCAGTAGAATAGCAGTGACTAGGGCATCGAGGGATGAGGGTAACGGAGAGATGTCATCAAAGGAGACAAAGTTTCAGAGCAGCAGGATAAATATGTTATGAACTGATATGCAACACAGCTACTATAGTTCATAACACCTGTATATTCAGAATTCACGAGAGTAGATTTTGAGCATTCTCAGCACACACATCAGTAATAAGCTTGTGAGGTAATGAAATTAGCTTAGTGTGGTAATCAGAGTGTGTGTACACATAGCAAAACGTTGCATTCTATAAATATTAGCGATTTTTATTTACCATGCCTCTATAAACCTGGGGTAAATGGAACTCAATAGAAAATAAGTTAAAAGTAAATTCTGCTTTAGAGAATTGTTTCTTAATCCCTGTGCAGCAAAAACATCTTAATAGAATGGTTCACTATTGAGTCTTCCCTTCCTACTTCCTTCCCTTTTTCCTATTTTTCTTTCTTCTTCTCTTCCTCCTTCTTCTAATGCATTTTTATTTTCTATCACAAAATAAATCATCTTAATGATGGCAAAACTCTAAAAATGAAAGTACTTTAATATTCTGTATTTACCGTGCCCATCTATAAATGCAGTTTATGATTTTTGACCAGTTCTTTGAAGTTTCAGTAATCTAATTTCCCCTTTCATTAAAGGATAAAGTGATGCTTAACTTAGCTGCTTGTTAGGTGATGGGTGCTGGTTTTAGTTCTTTAATACTCTTTTTTTCACAGATTGATCTGACCTGTCTATGCTAATGACTGAGTCAATAATAAAATCATTTTTATGTCACATGAGTATCTTTCAGATCACAACTATAGAGGTGCTAGTCTGCATTTCTTGTGCAAATTTCAAAGTTATATATAATATTACTTAGTTCCCAAAACAATGAGCCACAAAAGTGTTTTTTAAATGATTCCTTTAAAACAGATAAGCAGAATGCGAAAAATATCATTATTAAAGGTAGGGATTTACATAAATACTAAAAGTGACAATTGGCAATTTTAATTAATTATAGATTATGCATTAGTTTCTTCTCTTAAGTGACCGGATGCATTCATTTTTACAAATATTTGCAATCTACACAATGTCTGTTGCATACTGGTGCAGCTTAAATTCCAGTCCAAATGTAATGTGAACACAATGAAGAAAATTCTGGAAAGAAGATGGTGGAAATGGTTTCAACAAATTCTAAAATATCTTTGAGTCCCCTCAGAAAATAGCACAACTAGCACAGAGATATAAGTCAGAGGTATGGTTCAAAGACAATATAATATCCTTGTATTATGAGCATCCCTGCCAGAGGAGGTACAGCTGAGGTAACTGCACATCTGTAAGCCCTGATAATCTAAAGGCCCTTCAGTAGCCCTGAAAATCTACAGCAGCAATCTCGAGATTGCTGCTGAACTAGGAGGAGATTCAAGAACTGACATTACTGAAAGGGTCTGAGCTTTATAAACTACTAAAGCTAGTAAATTAAGGTAAGCAAATGGAGACAATAAAGGCAAAGGAAAGATAAGACACAAATAAATATAGGGTAAGAGCTGGCAAAGGGTGTCAGACATTGAATGTGAGAAATTATTTTATTACTTTGCAAAACAATGGGAAAAAAGCCCCTCTCATCTAGATCCACTAATTCAGAAGTTATTCTGGCCTGCCCATGTCCCTAAAACTACAGCAAAATGCATTTAAATCAATAACCAAACATTTAGAGGCTTTTAGTTGAATTCTGTATGTTTTTATAAGAAAAAAGAGGATAAAGGACTGAGTACTGGTCCCAAAAATGGAAATCAATAAAGGAATACATGCCACAAGCCATAATGGGATAAAGATATAAGCTGCATAAATTAAAAATGTAATGATTAAAGAAAAGGATGTTTGGGAGAAAACAAAGCCCATAAAAGAATGAAAAAAGAAAAATAATTTTAAAAATGAAAACTGAACTGGAAAAAACATAAATCCTTTAGAAAAACAGGAATTAAAAAGAAAATTATAAAATTTAAAAAGTAACAAGGAAGTCCTTTAATGCATATATAAAAGTTCCTAAAGAATGAAAGCAAACCAACAGCATGCACTACAAAAACAAATTCAAAATTACTTCCGTTTGAGTGAATTTGGAATTATATTTGTCGTAATGAACTGTATATCTGGGAGTACTAAACTTGAATGGTCAAAAGCAAGAAATATTATAGTAAAACAATTCTACATGAAATAAATCAGAAGAAAAATCCATTCATCTGCCACAATTACTTATTTAAAGAAAGATTATCATCAGGTAGCAACAATGTTTTATATTAAGAAAAAAATATCTTACACAAAAAAGAAAGTCACGAACCACAGATATTTTTATCCAGTCAAATATGAAACTCTTCAAATACAAAAGCCATAAAATAATTTTATGAATACATAATAATTGAGAAATTATTGCTCCCATACATCTTTCCAGGAAAATCTAAAGAATTAATTTTATACAACAAAATGTTTTGGAGAAACATCAAAGGAAGGATGGAGATAAGAATTAAATATGTATCATCTTATAAATAAATAGTATTAGGATAGTTATGAAGACAGTATATTATAATACCAAATGGAAGTCTGCTCTAATAAGATAGCACTAGTAAAACTATCAAAAATACAAGGTAATTAGGACTGTAGGAAAAATGGAGGGCATATAAGAAAAACCTTTCAGATTTTTTATATGTATTGCTGGTAATAAAAGAATACTAGCCTAAGACATGGAGGAGAAGAGTAGAAAGGGTAAAAGAAGTTACTAACACCTATTTTGCTGATAGGCTGAAATAGACAAGCTAAAGGGAGTGTCCCATAATAATACAAAGAGGTAGAAGAAAAAGCAAAGGAGATAGAGAGGAAGGAGGATGATACCAAGGAAAGAGGAGATGATAAACAAAGGCAGATACAATAGACTATGTAGAGAAGACTGTATATATGGACATGTTCACATACAACAGAAAACATAGAAATCTAATATATTGTTCATATCAATAAATGGCAGTGAAATTAACACATTAAAAGAATCTTTGAGTGTCAAAAAAGCACTTAACACTGTATACGAGTGACACATAAAAAGCAAAGATTAAAAAAACCTAAAGAAAAAAACTAATAATATAGGCAATCAGGTGATATGAAAGCAGTTGCTCATAAACTTGATACTTGATTATATAAAGTGTAGTATAAAGATACATATATTGACCCATGAATTTAAATCTCTTTTCTGTTTGATGTAAATTTTGTGGCTTTACAGTATTTGTACATTTTGCCAGACAGTATGGTCATTGAATGTGTGAATATAATGTGTCATAATCAACTCAGCTAACAAGTGTTTTCACTGCTTCAACTACTGATCATTTTATGTTGAGAATTTCATACTCTTATAGTTATTTTAAAATATAGATTATTTTAACCAGTAGTTTATCCTAGTGAGCTAAAGAAGAACCAGAAGTAGTTCCTCCTTTCTGTGTTTGGTGCTCCTTACTGAACCGGTTTCCATTTCACTCTCCACTACCCCGTCTCTAATGACCGCTACTCTACTCTCTTCTACCATATTAACTTCTTACTTTCTATATATAAGTTGAAACACATGGTATTTGTCCTTCTGTGTCTGGCTTATTTCACATAACATAATGACTTCCTGTCTCACCCATGTTACTACCAGTGACAGGGTTTCATTTTTTTTAATGGCCGAAGAGCAATCCGTTGTGTAAACACACCACATCTTCGTTATCCATCATTCATCTGCTGCAGAGTATCCAGATTCTATCTTTTAGTTATGTGAATAGGGCTGAAATAAACATGGGAGTATAAATGATCTTTTTGGTATAATGATTTTGTCTTCTGTTGAAAATACTTGCTTCTGTAAAAAGTCATCACAATATCTGGCTTGATATAATGCAAACTTATTAAATACTTACACATCTGGAGGTCAGAATCCAAAAAAAAGGTTTTACTGAACTGAAAACAATATGTTGGCAGGTCTGTATTCTTCCAGGAAGCTCCCCAAGAAAATCTTTGCTTTGCTCAGCCTCTAGAGGCTGCCTACATTCATTGGTTTATGGTGTTTGCCTTCATCTGCCTAATTAGCCTCATAGCTGCTGTAGAGCTTTCCCTATGCATTCGTATTTTCTAAAACTCTGTCTGTTACTGAAGCTTTAGCTAGAAGCATGATGTTTAAAAACACAGAGTGGGCTGAGTCATGGCACTGTTATGATGTAATTTTTCTACCTCGGGTCCTCAATAGCCCAGATTATGGCCTAGAAATGTTGAGAAAATTGCAATATAGTTACTTATACAATCTTTATGTTGGCATTTTATTTCAATCACAAGGAATGTTTTGAATTTTCTAAGGAAATAGTCAAATTTTCTTGTCTTGTTCATCTTGTGTTTGAGGGATGTGAATACTTTGATTGATATTACAGTTTTTATAGTTGTAACATGGAATAAAATTGTAATAACCAATGGAAACATAATTTTAAAAAATGTTATTATGAATATTATTAATATTTCTTCCTCTTTGACATCCTTTGTTTGGTTTGACTAAGGGAAATTTTTCTACTCCCCTTCCTTAGATCTTTTTTTTTTAAACTATCTTCATTTAATATAATTCAATTCTCATGTTCTGTACCTCAGAATAAATTAGTGAGTAATATTTTTTAAAAAGCTTACTGCAGAGAATTCAATTGGTGCTTATATAGACATTCAGGTTAAAGCATATGTCTCCTAATATCTTTAAGTTTGTTATATGTGGTGTTGGTTTTACTCTCAATCTTATTTTGAAAATATCACAGCATGTAAGACATATACTGCTTTTAATTTCATGCTGTATAGAAGTCATTTTCTCTATGAATTCTCTCTGTTCTGAGTAGCAATACTAAGATCAGTCAAATAGACCATCTTGGTGTTTTTGCAAAACAAAAATATGTGAATTGAACACTTTCAAAAAATGTTTCCTCCATTGTTTGTAAATACTGAACTCTCTGAGGCTGATTCAAGGCCTCTGTTACACTGGGTACTGAATGGAGTTCTACATACCAGACTCTGTAATACCAACCTTGTATGGATACTAAGACATGATTATGTATATATACACATACAAGTATTATTTCAGCTAGTGAGATAGTCTCCTTAACTTAGTCTGTTTTCTGTAGAAGCAGCAGAATGAGACCGTGTAGTTTATAAGTAGTGGTTTATTTAGCACACAGTTAGGGAGGCTGGGAGGTCCAAGTATATGGTACTGACATCTGATAGGCAACTGGTGAAGGCCTTGTCTTATGAAGTAGGCAGAAGGCATCACATGGTGAGACAGAGAAAGAGTGCTACCTCTGGTCTGTCTTCCTTTTATTTTAGAGTCAAAGGTGCTGTCATGTCATGAGATGCTTACAACCTTATCTAATCTAATTATAGTACATACCAGAGGCCCCACATCTACAAATACCACTGAAGGACAAATTTGAGGATTATGCTTTTAATAGGAATTTGGGAGAGTGGTATTCATTTAGACTACAATCTCACTCATCCTTAAAATTGAGGATAAGAGAAATTATTCTGTTAAATTAGAATGACATATCTTATCAGAGTAGAATGTTCAAAAATAAGTTAAAAATAGAGTAATTGTTTGCTTTAATGCTGTGCTGGTTTGTAATTTAAAAGATAAACTTATCTAAAGAAAGATGACGTTCATTAGGGGATAGTGCAAAATTTGTACTTTTCCCATTCTCAAGAAACAGTTTTTCGTGGAAATTCAAACTCCCTTCCTATTCATTCTGAATCTTCTCTTTGATAACGAAAGCCATCATTTCTCTAAGGGATTATACATTCAGCTGTGAAAGCATTGTTAAACTGTTCTTTGTACATTTTTAGTGATAATTTGGCTTCTTCTTACAGCAATATTCTTCCAAATCTCACTTTGGACATTTTTTTGGAAAAAAGCACTATTTTTAATGGGAAAAATTGGTTCTTAGGCTTTTCTACACATAATGAATTCTTCCTGAAACCTAAAAGTGTCAACTCATACATCCAGCATTGTGATAAGTGAAATACCCACCTTTAAAAGTACATCAGCAAGTAATTCTATTCAAGGTGTCTTCAATTCCAACCTTCATAAGAACATAAAATCTTTTCACAAAGTCAGAAAATTACTAATCATATTACATGATATTTTAGAACTGAGATGTACTGATTAAACATATTTTAAATAAAGACTAATGTTGGATAATTGACTTCATATTTATCTGCATATTTGTGAAGTCATTGCAGAGAAGTGGCAATATGGTTTTTCTTTCATGTTTAGTCTCAGTTTCTTTTCCTTCCATCTGTTTCTTATGTGTTGGAGGTTTTCAGGATTCTGTTCTTGAAAATCATACATATTTAAAAGTTTTAAAAGACACTTAAATGCCCATGACTCCCAAATCTCTCCCCTATATCTGATGAACCTAATTAACTTCTTGCCCAATAGTTTTTATCGGCATTCTTGTTGCCTTCTTAGTGAACATTTCCACAAATACCCCAGAGTCAAAATGAATAACCCTGCTCTTAGCACCTTCTTCTCAAATATACTATCTTGATATTTCTATCCCTGTTGGTTACTATCTTCCAGCTAAGCAATCTGGAATCACCTGCAATGCTTTCATATTACCCACTATCATAACTGATTGTAGGTTCCACTAAATTCTCCTCCTTATCATCCTCTGGTTTTCCTTCCTTGTCTTCTACATCCTGCTGTCATCATCTTAGATCAAGCCCTATCATCCCTCACCTTGGTCACTGTAATAATTTCTTAATTCAGGGTTATTTAAGTCCAGAAACTGAGAGTAAGCATATAAATGCTATCATTTCATTTTGACACTGGAACTTTCCAGCACATCATGATTGGATTTATCTCATTCAATAAGTTGTTGACCATTTAGGATTTCAATAAACTCTTCTGGTAAATGGCAGAGCACCAAACTGAGTATTAGCGCTACCTAGCATGATCACATAGCAGTCTGCAGCCAATTAAGAACTCAAACACAGAATGAATAAACAACTTTTCCATCAGAAACGGGGAAATTTTTTGTAGCAGGAATTGAACTCAGACTTTACACTTGTCAGACAGGCATTTATGCCACTGAGCTATATCCCCAGCCCTCAAAAATGGTTGATAATTGACTTCATGGTTCTCCAAGCATTTTATGCCAAATTTACCAGTGGCTCCCAATCAGTATAGGATATGATCCAGTGCCGTGTTACTTGTGCAAGATCCTTCACTACATTTTCCTATAAAATGAGTAAAAATTTAGTCTTCATGACTCTTTATCATATACTCTAAGCAACAAAAATGTCTAATTTCTTGTGTGCCATGGCAGGCCATTGCCAAGCATACCATTAAATCTTTGTTCATTCATATCTTCACATGAAACTTTTCCTGAATACTCATTCACATGAAAAGTTTCACTCACATGAAACTCTGCCTGACTACTCACATGAGTTTTATTGTAGCTCTTCTCTCATCCTATTATTCTTGGTATTTGTGCCTAATGCTAAACCTGCTGTCTTAGGACATCAGTGTTTGTAAGTCTGCCTGTCTCAGGAGAAGGAGAGTTGTTTTAGATAGGGACTATGTCTTACTCATTATTAAACTCCTCTGTATCAGAGTGAGCAGTCAATATAAATTTTTGAAAAAGCTAAAGATTTTTGATACATTAAATAAAATTAAAGATTCTAGGTTTGAGATTTCTCTATATATTAGGAATAAATGTTTCCTTGAGTGGACTTGCAATTATATTTTTTTCATGCAGGAATATTCACTCAAATCTAAAGACAAAAGAATAGCCTTATTGATTTCTACTGTGTCAAAAGAATTTGAAGCTCTATGCTTTGAGGATTCCATATGTACATTTAAACAATAAACCATTTTATTTTATACTCTTTCTTTAGACTTCTCCTAATCCCTTGGACCTGCAGAACTATTTAGCAAGTAGAGAAATCAATTATTGTTATGGAGTGTTTCAATCATATTAATTATGCTTTTCAGTATCATTGTTTTCCTCCAAAGAGTTCATCTTATATGTACATTCCATTCAAGGTAATGATGAATTTTTAGTGGAATTTCTTTCTAAATGAACATTCCAGATATTTGGATAAGTTTGAAAAATATTAGAAATTTTATAATCCTTTTTGTTTTAAAAGCCACCTAGGTACTAAACCAATATGAAGTTTTTTAATAGAAATTCTAGCAGTTTGAGTAACAGTGAAATACATACATATAAAAGGCTTCCACGCAGATATAAAAACACTTATGTAAATGATATGCCAATTAAAGTTATAAATACACTGGGACTGATGCAGCAGACCACCTTTCCTCCCCCACACCACCTTCCACCACACACACTCAAAGACACTCTTCACCTTCCCTCGCTACCAGTGACCACCCAGACACAGCGGTGGTTACCTAAGGGTAATTCAGTAACATCTCACACCCAAGTACTCTGGGTCATGTGTAGTGTGAGATCATTATTCGTTACCCACATACATTAAATTTTTAAAGCACTCTTTGGATTTGATCCAAGAATTATCTCATCCACACTTAACACTCTAGCCACGGAACAAAGGGGCAGGAGGGTGAAATACCACACAGAAACCTGAACCAGGGGAGAGACTAGTGCGAGACACAGAGGAGGAAAGTGCTTCAGAGTTACTTGGTGGCTGTAATTAGTCCCCCAATCTGCACAGTTGGGGAGTCTTCAAGTGCCTCGGAAGCCCAGCCTTTGGGCAAGTACATATATTACCATGAAATACTTTGGTCCTGTGCTTGTTAGCAAAAATAGAATTTGGGAAGTGTAAGCATGGAAGGAGAAGGGAATCAGAGGCAGCCCTGGAAGCAAACGCCTCCAGCTACTTGGGAGCAAAAGGAAACAGGACAACACTGAGCAGACCCAGTTTCCAAAACTGGGCAGCTATGTTTGTCAAGAAGAGAAGCTGGAAGTCTTCTTCGCAATCCTTTTGAGAATTAGAGGGTCACGACAAAACTGATTTACCTCAGAAGATGTATTTAGCTATAGAAATACAATCAATAGGAGAAAAGCAACATTTTTGGGATCCTCTAAGCACACAATAAATATGCCACTCTTTAAAGAAATGTTTGGTTTCTTCAAAGACTGTAGAACTTCTACTGAAACACTCCAAGGCAATGGGGAAAAAAATCACATATACTAGCAAGAGTTTTGAACAATGATTTAAGTTGTTATGACTGGTATCCTTTTAATTCTTCTATGATGCTCAAGAATGTACTTACAATTTTATGGCTTTGACGGATATTTATTAACTGATGGTGACTGTGTGAGAACTGGGCATAAAATGACGAGCAAGATGGCCCAATGCTAATGTCCTTTATAATTCCCCCAGGAACAGAAAACAATTACAATGCCTGTTGTAAGTGTTATGATAGTGAGATAATGTGTATTTTGAAAGATATAGTAGAAACTTCGGATTCAGTTTAAGGGCTATAAGGAAAATTAAAGCAAGAAACAGTTTCCCTAAAATACACAGCACAAAGATCTCTAAATGAAAAAAATGAGATCAATTTTTTTTTAAGTGCTGAAAAGTAACTGGCTCAAGTCATTTTTTTTCCTGTCTTTTGAAGGGAGGAGAAATAGAGGGAGAGGGGAGGGGAGGGACAGAGACATAGAAGAGGGAAGAATGAACATGCAAATATATATGAAAATGAGAATTGCCATCGTTAGATCAGAGAAAAAAGTTCAGATTTAACATGGGGCAAATTGGAAGAAGAGGGCAAAGAGGCAGTCAGATCAGGAAAACACTCACAAGGACAGTGGCCATATAAATCATCTTGCAAGTTGGGATACTTTTGAGAATGAGAGGAGGTGGTAGTAAAAATTATGCCCAGACATGGGCATAAGTGGAGACATATGGTAATTCAATTCAGAAAGTACAGAAAGCCTTTTAAATGGAAGAATGGTATGTTGACATTTGCCTTTTTAAAAAATTCTACTCTAATGGAGAATGTTGGGGAGAAAATAAAGGTAGGCATGAGCAGTCCTGATAGAAAATCTTAAATACCCATATAACTATTTGGAATTGATGGGGTGGAAGAACTGTCTTGGAAAAGAGGGAAAGTCAAGATTATTCCTAAGTTATGACTTGGGCCACTGATGGGATGGCAATGAGCTTTATTAAAATTAGCGACATTAGTGGAGAATCCTGATTTGGGGAGATGGGGATAGTTGGTGTTTAAATTGTATCATGCTAAAGTGACAGACACAGTAAAGGGAATTTTACTTTTAAAGAGGCCCCAATGAGGATAAAGGCCTTGGACAGGTCTTGCTATTCTCAAATGTTTTAATTGATCAAAATGGTCACCTGCTCCAGAATTTATGTGTTGAAATCCTAACCCCCAAGGTGGGACCAGTGGGAAGTAATTAAGTCATACAGACAGAAATCTCATGAATGAGATTAGCAGCCCTTTAAAAAGGACCCCAGAGAACTAGTTGCACCCTTTATAAAGGAAGCAAGTATAAGGTAGAAAGTGGCTCTCACAAAACAGGAAATCTACCTTGATCTTGGCCATTCCAGTTGTCAAAACTGTGAGAAATAAACTTTTATTTATTAAAGCAAGGTTGACAAAGGAGACTGAGAAAGAACAAACAAAACGATAGAGGAATGAGATTTCGGTAAAGTAAAAATTATAAGCACACAACAAATTCAGCCATTAATAGATTATTTAGATTGCTGTTTTCCTCACTTTTCTTTCTCTTGTTATATAAAGTACCTGCTTTATTTTACCTTTGGCATTTCTTTGTTAGAAATGTGATTTTAATTCTATTAATGATAATAGTTTTACATGGAAATGTACATAATTTCCAATTATGTAATTGTTAAGTTAAAAATAAACCATTTTAAGCCCATTTTAGAAACAAAGACAATCATGTTTTGGCCTACATTGTTCCTTCTTTTTGCCACTTGTATTCTTTCATTTACCATAGAATTACAGATGATATATGTCTATAGATATATGTATAGATACATATTTACTGTGTATGCATACAAATTCTCTTCACTTCTGTTTCCCCCTCATACTTTGCTCTGACAGTACAATGACAATTATTTAGGCAATGACTCTAAGTCTCAAAATTAATTGATTTCCTTTTGGAAGTTGAGAAATCTGAGTGTAAATACTAGCTCCAGGTCATATTAATAGCCTGAGTCTAAGCAACTAAATAAATTCTATGTGTTGTTTTTTAAAAAATAGCAAGTTTCTGGCTCAAATAGTGTTAAGAAAGTAGTTTCTTTCATGTTACCTCTGATCTTTAGTGTGTGTGACTATTAACTGCAAGTTTGTTTCTACTGTGACTCCCCAGTTCTTGGTTTTTGCACTTGGTTGAGTCATCTGACCGCAAAGAAAACTTTGGAAAGAAAAAGTACTATGTTAGTACATTTTCCAAAAGTTTATAAATCTGAGGATGTCTTTATAATACAGTAAACTGATTGGATCATAATTCTCCCCTCTGTCAAATCTTTGAAGATTTTTTCATTGCACTATAGAATGTTATTGTCACAAAAAGGAGAAATATGAGCCTGATTAGATTTTACTACTTTGAAAGTAATCTCTTTCTTTCTTCTGGATGCTAGAAGAACTCTTTAATCTTGAAATCTAATAATTTTCTGGGAGCATTGTGTGTGTTTGTGTGTGTGTATGTTGTGTGTGTGGTTTGTGTGTGTATGTATGTGTCTTTGCTACTGAATTTGGACCTTTGGTTTTACTTGAACTTTCTTATAAATTTTATGTCTCTCAAATCAGCTCTTTTTTGTGATTTGGAAAATTTTCTTTACCTACATAGAAGAATATTGCTTTTAATTTTTTAGTTTCAAAAACATCTATTTTTTATAACCTAGATTGTTTTACGATTCACCTTCACTGTTTCATCTTGTGTTACTTTATATTTCTTTATGTAACTTACTGTTGTTTTTGGTGGTTTTCAAGAATTTTCCATTATTGCAATTATTCTGTAATATTCTGTGGTTATTGGCATTTTCTAATCACATTTAATTTTCTGTCTACCTTTTCTTTGATCTCTATAGTGAAGACTAGAAGGCAGCTTAGAGTTTTTACCTAATATCCTCTAATTTTTTTTCTTATAAGAGATAAAATATCTGATGAGTAAAGTAAGGCAGGTCTGAATAAAGTATTTGAGATTAGAGACCTGATGGCAGCATTCTAGAGGAAAAATGAAATGAAATTTAAAAAGAAAAGGAAGAGCTGAGTAAAATAGACTACTTAACCAAAACTAAGAATCATAAATTTGTGGCTTCTTCCCTGTTGTAATATAAAATTAAGTTGGGGAAAATGAGAAATATCAAACCATTACAAAACAAATAATCTATAATGGTACATGATTGTGAATAAGCAATACAGATAAATTCGTGACTCAGATATTTTTCCTTTTAGATGATAATCAGGCACTTCACCAAATACAAGGGGAAACATGTTCTTTTCTCCATGAGAGGGTTTAAAAATATAAGCATAACCATTTATTTCTGTGATTTCATCCACTTTCTAACATATTTTCTTATAAGCCTAGCACTGGGATAAAAATATATATTTTAATTTATGTATTTATGTATTTATAAATATATATTTTTATGTTACTTAATTTATAATAAATGTTGAATTAATTTTATCACTGTGTCTTGAATATCTTTAACTTCTACTTTTTTTAAATTTAGGGACAAATAAAGAAAATGACTTCTTAAATATGCAGTTATTTTAAAATAATATTCCATGTATTTGAGACTGATTAGTATTAAACCTGAAATTTTAAATTTATATTTAGGAAGCTTTTAAAATACAATTATAGTAACTACACATATGAGTCTTACATTGTGAAATCACATTTACACTAAAATAGAAAAAAATGCAAAATATGCATTATAAAATTATGAAGATATTAACATGTATTATGGAAATAAATTGTTACAGTATTCATAGAGAATAATGTAATGTTAAATTTAATATACTTTATATATACTTAAAGGTTACCAGCAAGCATAGAAAGAAATTTATTGAATATTTTCCCTCATTTCTCATTTATTCAAGTCAACACTAATGAGCTTAGAAATTTACTAAGCTCTAGGGTTCAAAAAACTAGAGTATAAAGAAGCAAAAAAGAATACCACAAATGAATATCATTAATAATGTGAAATAATATTGTAGATTTCAGTCTACTGTTGGTTGTTCTGGAGTATGCTCATTGTACCAGGAAACAACTAGATATGAAGAAATTATGACTTTTGACTAGCAACTCTCCCAAACAAGTATCACAATCTCTATGGAAATATAGAAAAACTCTTACGTTATTTCTGGCAATGCCTTGTGTTACATACCCATCTGTATTAGTCTGCTGGCTGCTATAACAAAATACATCACAGACTGGTGTTTTACCCATCTGTATTAGTCTGCTGGCTGCTATAACAAAATACATCACAGACTGGTGTTTTAAACAACAGAAATTTACTTTTTAATAATTTTAGAGCCCCAAAGTCCATGATCAAACTACTAGCCATTCTGGTGCCTGGGGAAAGCTCTCTTCTCTGCTGTAGACTGCTGACTGCTCACATTTGCACAGTGCATAGACTGCAAGTGTGTGTGAGCTTTCTAATCTTGTCAGATTAGGTTCCCTACTGTCACAATCTCATTTTACCTTAATGACGTCTCTGGCAGTCACCTATCCAACTATAGCCATACCAGGGCTAGCCTTTAACATAGGAATTTTGTTGTAGATGCAAATGTGTATTTAGTTCTTACCAACATTTATGGGGTGGAATTACTAGAAAAATCTTTTCACTTTATCTTAGAGGAGCCACTACTTTGAAGTCATTTAAATAAACTTTAAATATTTTAGATTCACAGGTGACAGCAGATTAGACACATCTCTGTGCTCAGGACTCTTGTTTTTGTTTTGTTTTTTTTGAAAAGTGCTGTCAGCTTGACCAGGTCCCCTCCCGATTGCCACTGTGATGGGCAGAGTAGGAGGGTGGAAAATCAGGATAGCACAGTATAGAAGGCCCATTCAAATTACCCTAAATAAAAGAGATTGTCCTCTGGACAAGTAAAAAAAAACACAATAAAGACAAACAAACATAGTCCGAAGTTTTCTCTAAAACTACCAGTTGCTCTTGTAGGTGGTATACATTCTTCAAGAATTCTCCCGTTTGAATAATATTCTACCTAGTTGGTTTCTTGGATTATCTAACAACCTATTTTACATGCCTAGCATACTTAATTTTATACTGCCTTATGGTGTAATTTTTTCCTAAATGAAGTTGTGAATAATCTGTTTCAAATTTTATCTTAAGCAATTTTAGGGAAATAGCTTTTAACTCCAGATCTTAACAGCACATTGTATAAACCTGATCTTTTCTGATATTATTAAATAATTATACTAACACTCTACTTGTCACCTAGGCCCCACTTAATTGAACAGAATTCTTGTTTTATAAACTTTCCAGTTACATTTCTGACTTTTTGAAAATTATTATTCTCGAGGTTTTTTTAAGGTGAGTAAGTAATTTTCTGGACTCGTTTATGTTTTCTTTCATTTAATTTAAGACAAAGCATATTTCTGGAATTGTGGTAAAAAGTAAAGTATCTCATAACCTTTTCAATGTCTGTGCAAAAGCTCACTATTACAACATCTGTCCAGGGTATTAAAATGACTTACAGAGTGATGTTTATTGCACTAGAATAAAAAAAGCCCTGGCTGTTGTTTTTCTAGTAACTCTTTGTTTTGTCACAGTGCATACTTAGATTTGCTTCCTGATATGATTTCCATTCCATGAATCCTGGCCTCCTAGATATACCACCCATGCTCCTCCCACTTCTTGTCTTATAGACATCAAACAATGCAGGAATCATTGGAGTATATTATTTTTAAAAACAGGCCTGGTACTTTCTTGGCTCTTTTGTAACTGTTATTATTGGAATTTTTACAATTTTATGGAATTCAATGGGACCCTACAATTTCCTTGAGTGTAGGATTTCTTCTTTCCTGTGTTTTTATGCCACAAAGCTGAATTTCAAAGAGAAACACTTCTTTCTGCAAGGAATAAAAGAGCCTCAGCAAATTCCTAATCTAATTAACATCTTTAACAATTTAGACAATAAATTGACTGCAACTGCTCTTGAAGCTCTGTACCACCTTGTTAAGCTCTTTTTCAAGACTGCTATAAATCAAAGGAGAAATGCTAAGGTCCTTGCATATGTTTGTTGCTTGTTCCAATGTGCAAGGCTGATTGCTTTACCAACTGCTCATTTAGACTAGATTTTTTTTTCTTTAGACTTATTGAACATTTCAAGTTTTAAAGAGAAGGCCTCTGAATGCACAGGATTATATTTTGCCTTCAGTACCTTGGGCCAAATCCTAATAAGCAGGCTACTTAGCTCATTATGAATTATGCCTATTTTCCATAGAGAATAATGAAGTAAATTAAAATTTATGAAGAAGACTATATACTATGGTGTAATACTTGACCAGACATTTTGTCATGCTACTGAAGGTGTTTTATTCATTTCTTATCATGAATTTTGATGACATAATGTTTGGAAATTTCACTCATTCTATAGTGATGATAATGGCCTTTCTCCAACATACCAGGTTATCATTTATGTTCAGATAAGCAAAGTTTTATTTCTTGATTTCAAAGTGAACCTTATACACAAGTGAAATAGTTAGGCAGGCAATTATTGGTCAGCAGTTTGCTTAGTCCATTTGAATACACTCATCTTTTAGATACAGTGGTACATCAGTTCATTCTCTCCACGATTCTGGTGTAGAATTTGCTCCACAATTCTGTTTACAACCAAAAATAATTAAGTTCATGGACTGAGTTACCACTTGATATAATTGTGGGATTAGTTGAGTTTTTTTTTTTACCCAGTTCTCTTGCTTGATAAAATATCCACATAGTCCCCAATGTATAGAATACCATGATTCTGAGATTTTAACCAAAGTCTTCATTATATTTTAGCCAATTTCTTTTATGAAACACAAATTAAGAAGTTCCTCAAGGATAGCTCTTGAACTGTATAACCAAAATATAGGACTATTTGTGTTAAAGCCTAATCCAAAAGTTTTCTTTTGGATTATAAGTAAGATCTCTATTGCATCTGTTTACCCATAGAAGACTCAAGTTTATCCTTCTTTATAGCTGGGCAGTACTCCATTGTATAAAAATACCACATCCTTTTTAAAAAAATTTTTATTTAAAGAAAAAAAGCAAAACAGAAAAAATGGTAGAAATAATACAGAATTAAAAAAAACATTAAGAAATCACTAGTTGATAAATTACATATTGTCCTTTTAGAAATAGTTGTTCAAGTTACAAAATTAAAGCATACAAAGAGGATATTCAAACAGTGAGGCTGCAAACAGTTCTGTTCAACAATCCAACAAAAACTTAGTAATATGGTTATCAATCCTACACACTTAAGCATACATGCAGTTATATCCTTTATTGCACTTTCTTTTCCTCACTTTTTTGCAATAGCAATTACATATTATGGGTTTATTAGTCTTATATTTCTTATTACTTTTTACAATAGAGACACAATATGATATTTATAAATATGATTCTTATTTATTTCACTTATGAGTATAGTCTCAAGTTGTCTCCATTGACCTATGAAGGCCTCAAGACCATCCTTTTTTATAGCTGAATAATATTCCACTGTATAAAAATACAACTTTTTCACCCACTCTGTGGTTGATGGGCATTTTGGTTGTTTCCAAGATTTAGCTATTACAAATTGTGCTGTTATGAACATGAGTGCACACATATCACTGTGACATGACCTTTTCAGTTTTTATGGGAAAATACCAATGAGGGGAATAGCTGGATTGAATAGAACTCCCAATCCTAGTCTGCTGAGAAACATCCATACTGATTTCCACAGTGGTTGCACCAGTCTACACTCCCAACAACAGTGAAAAACTGTTCCTTTTTCCCTGCAGCTTCACCAACATTTCTTATCAGTTGATTTCTTGATGGCAGCTACTCTTTCTGGAGTGAGATGAAATCTCCATGCTGTTTTAACTTGCATTTCTTGAATGACCAGTGAAGGTAAACATTTCTTCATGTATTTATTTGCCATTTGTATATCTTCATCTGAGAAATGTGTGTACATCTCAGATGCCCATTTTTGGAGAGGGTCTTTGAATTTGGGGGGCTTGATGTTTTTCAATTCTTTATATGCTCTGGATATAAGTACTTTGTCTGAGGGGTTGCTGGTTAAAATTATTTCCCATTTTGTGGGGTTTTTTCACTCTGTTGGTGATTTCTTTTGAAGTGCAAAACTTTTCAATAATATGAGATCCCAGTTGTTGATTTTTTAAAGTGTTTCCCGTGCAGTTTGCATTTTGTTCATGAATTCTCTGCCTACCCCTATGTCTCCAAGACTTCTATCTACCTTGTCTTCTAGTAGATTTAGTGTTTCTGTTTTAATATTTATGTCTTTGATCCATTTAGAGTTTATTTTTATGCATGGTGATAAGCATGGGTCTAGTTTCAGTCTTCGGCACGTAGAGAGCCAATTTTTCCAACACCATTTATTAAAGAGGCTATCCTTCTTCCAGTGAACATGTTTAGCTCCTTTGTCTAATATCAGGTGGCTGAGTGTCTTTGTAGTTGTGTTTGCATCTTCTAATCTGTTCCATTGATCCTCAGGTCTATTTCTTTGCCAGTACCAGGCTGATTTTATCACTGTGGCTTGTAGTATAGTTTCAATTCAGGAACTGAGATGCCTCCTGCCTTGCCTTTGTTGTCCAGAATTGCCTTTGCTATTCTAGATTTTTTCTGTTTCCAAACGAATTTTAGGAGTGTTTTCTCTAGATCTGTGAGACATGTTAATGTTATTTTGATTGGGATTGCATAAAATCTGTATAACAGTTTTGGGAGTATGGCCATTTTCACAATGTTGGTTTTTCCTAAACAAGAGCAAGGAATATCCTTCCATTTTCTAATATCCTCTTCAATCTCCTTTTTTAGCATAGCATAATTTTCAGCATCTAGGTCTTTTGCATTCTTGGGTTGATTCCTAAGTATTTCATTTTTTTAGATGCTATTGTGAAGGGTGATATTTCCATGATTTCTCTCTTGGTGAGTTTTTTGTTTGTGTACAGGAATGCTATTGGTCTTTGAGCATTAACTTTGTATCCAACTACAATGCTGAATTTATTACCTCTAGTAGTCTTTTAATGGAGTTTTTTGGGTCTTCTATATAGAATATCATGTAAAATGCAAATAGTGATAATTTAACTTCTTCCTTTCTTTATTCCTTTTATTTCTCTCTCTTTTCTGATTGTCCTGGTTAGTGTTTCCAGAACTGTATTGAAAAGGAGTAGTGATAGTGGACATCCTTCTCTTGCTCTTGATTTTAAAGTGAAAGTTTTCAGTTTTTGTTCATTTAGTATAATGTTGCCTGTTGGTTTGTCATAGATGGCCTTTATCAGATTGAGGTAGACACCATGAATTCCTAGTTTCTGAAGACTTTTTATCATAAATGTGTTGGACTTTATAGAAAGCTTTTTCTGCATCTATCGAGATAGCCATGTGTTTCTTTTGTTGTTGTTGTTTTTATCTCTTTTGATGTGGTGTATTACATTTATTGATTTGCGTATGTTAAACCATCCCTGCATTCCTGGAATGAATCCCACTTGGTCATGATGTATAATCTTTTGATGATTTGCTACATTCTATTTCCCAGTATTTTATTAAGAATCTTTGCATCAATGTCCATTAGTGAGATTGGCCTATAGTTCTCCTTTTTGGTTGGTCTTTCTCTGGTTTTGGTGTGAGAATGATACTTGCCTCCAGGAATGATTTAGGGAGGATTGAGTTTTTCTCAATTTCATTGAAGAGTTTAAGGAGTATTGGCATCAAATTTTCTCTAAATTTCTTGTAGAATTTAGCCTTGAATCCATGAGGACCTGGACTTTTCTTTGTTGGTAACTTTTTAATTATGTTTTCAATTTCAGCAGCTGTTATTGTGTTATTCAAAATTGCTATATCTTCTTGATTGAGCTTTGGTAGTTCATATGTTTCTAGGAATCTGTCCATTTCCTCTGTGTTTTCCACTCTATGTGAGTAGAGATTTTCAAAGTAGGTATTCATGATCTTTTGAATTTCCATGAGATCTGTAGTAATTTCCCTCTTTTCGGTCCTTATTGCATGAATTTAGGTTTTTTCTTTCTTTTTCTTGATAAGATTAGCTATAGGTTTGTTGATTTTGTTTATTCTCTCAAAAAAACCAGCTTTTTGATTCACTAATTCTTTGTACTTTTTTAGTTTCAATTGCATTGATTTCTGCTCTAATCTTTACAACTTCCTCTCTTCTGTGAGCTTTGGGTTTAACTTGCTCTTCTTTTTTGAGAAGCTTGAGATGAAGCATTAGGTTGTTTATTTGTGCTCATTCTGTTTTCTTGATATGACAGTTTATTGCTATACATTTCCCTCTTAAGACAGCTTTCATTGCATCCCACAGTTTGCAGTATGTTGTTTCCGCATTTTCATTGAATTGTAGGTATTGTTTTATTTCTTCTTTAATTTCATCTGTAGCCCACTGGTTTTTCAGAAGTTTGTTATTTAATTTCCACGTATTTATTCAGGTTTTGCAATTTGTTTTGCCATCAGTTTCCAATTTTAGTGTGCTGTTGTCAGATATTATGCATGGGATCTAATCAATACCTTGAATTTACTTAAGAATGTTTTATGGGATGATATATGGTCTATTTTGGAGACTGTCCCATGCACAGCTGAGAAGAATGTGTATTCCAATGTGGTTGGGTGGAATACTCTGTAAACATCTACTTTGTCCAATTGCTCACAGGTACGATTCAGTTCTATTGTTTCTTTGCTGACCTTTTTGTCTAGTTGATCTATCTCTTTATGACAATGGGGTATTAAGGTCCACTGTTATAATTGTCTTCTTGTGTATTTGGTTTTCCATGTCCATTAGTATATAGTTGGGTTCTCCTGTATTTGGTGCATATATGTATTTATAATTGTTAGTTCTTCCTCTTGAATTTTCCACTAATGAGTATGTAGTGACTTTCTTTATCTCTTTTAATCATTTTAGGTTTGAAGTTCATGTAGTCTTCAAATAGAATAATTACCCCTGCTTTTTTCTGGGTTCCTGTTGCATGGAATACTGTTTTACATCCTTTAATTTTATGAGTTTCCTTTTGGGTCAAATGGGTTTCTTGCATACAGCATATTATGGGATCATGTTTCTTGATCCATTCTGTCAACCTACTTCTTTGGGTAGGTGAGTTGAGCCCATTTACATTTATAGATATCACTAATATGTACTGAGTCGACTTTGCCATTTTGTGTTCCTATTGTTGGTTTCCTGCTTTTCTCCCTTGTTTAATTTCTTGTCCAGCCTGGTGGTTTCCTTCTGTTGTTGTTCTGGAGGTTGTGATCATTTTTATCTCTATCCAGGATATCTTTCAGCACTCTTTCTAAGGTTGGTTTGGTGGACATGAATTTCTTCAGTTGTTCTTTGTCACAGAAGTATCTTGTTTCTCCATTTAATTTGTAAGACAGTTTTGCTGGGTACATCAGTCTGGGTTGAAAGTTGTTTTTTTTTTTTTTAGGGTTTGAAATACTTCACTCCAAGCTTACTTTAACCTGAAGGTTTGTGCTGAGAAGTCTGCTGTGATTCTAATAGGCTTCCTTTGATAGGTGAGTTGTGTCTTTTCTCTAACAGCTTTTAGTATTCTGTTTTTATGTTGTATCTGGGATTCTAATTATTATATGTCTGGGTGTAGATTTATGTTGGTTGTGACTGTTTGTCATTCTATATGCCTCACTTATCTTTATATCAGAATTTTTCCCCATGTTTGGGAAATTTTCTTCTATTATTTCTCTGAATAGTTTACCTATGTCATTTGCATTGACCCTTGCATCTTCATTGCACAGCCTGTTTTAATGCCTTCCTCAGATGATATTTCTAAACTTTTGTGACAATACATAGAAAGAAAGAAAAAAATATTCATCATAAATGAGGCTGAGACCACCTGTATTTGTGTTGTAAAAACTTCTCTACACTTTCATATAGTTTTTAAAATTGAAATTCTTATTTTTAATAGTCCTTAAGTCCTTATTCTGAGTTTTCCTGCCTAGTGATTTATATATAGTTTAAAAAATAATTTATTATTTAATTTCAACATACATGAAGGTATGGACAACTATTTTGAAGAGAATAAGAGACATTACAGTAACCATTGTTGATTTTCCTATTGTCTGGTTTTGAAGGCCTGTAATGCCTTCATTATTCTGTTTTGATCCATTTTATACTATTTTTTGTATTAATTCATTGTGTGTGAAAATATAGACAATTATTTAGAAGAAAACAGGAGACATTATGGTAGCTAATGTTGATCTCCTGTTCTCTTGCTTTGAAATCTGTGTCACTTACATTGTTTTCTTCTGATCTGCTTTGTTTTGTTATGTTTTGTTTTACCCTCTTTAAAATAAAAAGAAATAATAATTTAGTTACACCAGTTATCTCTTGCTCTAACCCTGATCCTAACTTTAACTTTTTGGGATATTTTACCAATAAAATTCTTATATAGAGTTTATATTGATTTCCTACAAGGAAATGTATAAGGGAGAGACAAAGTTTTGTCTGTTCTTGCTTTCATTAGCATGCTTAGTGATTAACCTCCAATAAAAGCAAAAACACAACAAAAGTAAAATATTCCCACCTTATTACAAAAAGTTATTTATACTTGATGAATCTACTTACCTATTCACCTTATTTTTTTCTGAGAATTTTAATAATCTGAATCTATAGCACAAATGTTGTGTTTAGCACATGATCCAGGTTCAATAACACTATCACTAGTTTGGAGAAATGCATCTAGCAGCATATTATTGATGTGTAAAGCCAGGCACTAAATTTCATAAAAGATAAATCAAGATTTTCAAATTTTTCTTTCCAAATAACACTTAAGAGTACAATTGAATGAGATTTGAGGACAATAGTGAACAATAAAGTTGATTTTAAAATATATAATTCAAATATATAATTCATTGGTCATCACTATGAAAGTGTTGAGGCACTAAATCAGGTTATAAATATACACAGCAACAACTGTATTTGTATCTAGTTTCCATGAGTAGGTCACACAAACAAAACATCTGTCTGGGTGATTTTGTTTCTTAACATGTAAACTTGAAGTTCCAAGTCTTCCAATTATGCCTAATGAGAATTCCTGGAGTTATAAGATACATAATTGAATTGTAAAATAATCTAATTTAGTAAAAACTGGAAGATGATGTTTTAAGAGTGGCTTGACCAGATACAAAAGACCACCTCTTGTACTATTTCTCCATTTATATGAAATGTCTAGAAAAGAAAAATTTAGAGAGACAGAAAGTAGATTCGTGGCTGCCTGGGGGTGGAGAGGGCAAGGATTAACTGTAAACAGGCACAGAGGATTCTTTGGGGTCATGCAAGGTGTCTGAAACAGGACTGTGGTGATGATTATGTCACTTGGCAAGTTTACTAAGTTTTGAAACACTTATTTCTCTCTGTGTTTATGTATACAAATATAAAAAATGGCTTAATTAAAATGTAGCTTCAATGACTTTTTAGTAAAAGTTACTTAGTTTAAATTTGTTTCCAAGCTTTCATTATTCTTCTAAACATAAGAAGATGAAAAGAAATTCTGGACATTTACTGTGTGTTTCCATAGTTGTGGAACAGTGAACATATGTTATCCTCCAATTTTAGCCACTTTTTAAAGGACTCAGATAAATGCAGTGACCCATATATTCACAGAAAGAAATATAAAATGTATGCATCAATCTTGTCTTTCTTTCTCACAGCTCTCTGTCCTCAGAAGCTACCATGGAGTTATACCCATACTCTATACACTCCATTAAGTGTTTGTTAAATAAATAAATGGAGAATGACATGAATGTATGGCTCCAAAATAACATTGGCAATTCCTTGTAGAATTTCCCATAAATGTATAAAACTGTATTAAGTAATTCATAGCCTGCTATTCATTAAAGTATTTTACGATGTTCAAGATTAACGTACAACTTAAATATATCCAAACATCATTTTATCTATGCACCAAATGTTACGAAATATTGTCTTCATTTTCAATAACTGAATGTTTTCCCAGACAGGAGATGAAAATAGGCACAATGTTACACTACTTACTAGGATACAATGAAAAGTCATTTTATAATTATAGAATGAAATGGTTATGGCATATTATGGTTTATTCATAAAACTATGTTGGAAACATACTTGCTACTCAGCTTTTGGCAATGGACCTTTTCAGGAACAAAATCAATAAAAGTCAGGATGCATTAAGGAATTGATGGATCAAATAAAGGCATTTTGGCATACAAAAGAAAATAATTCTTTATGACCTGATTTTGACTTATGTTAGTCAATTCTATTGAACAAAAATGATATATTTCAGTCAGCCACAGAGTGCTAATTTCATAGTCTTTTCTTTTTTTCCCAGGTGTTCCTGCATAGGTGCTAAGGGTAATTAACTGCCATTTTTCTCAGTAGTTCAGAATCTGCAATGAATCAAAAATCTTTGTGTGAGTGGTTGTAGAGTATGGCAACACCTAGTTTATTATGTAGCACATTTTTATTCCTGTTGTTTATTATTTGGAACAGTTTTGCCAAAATTTATTATGTGTAACTATAGACAATTAGTTTTACTCACATACACTAACTTTAAGTCCATTTTTGTGCACAGAGAGAAGTGCATCTACACACCCACACACAAATACAAAGAGGCATGAACACACTGAAGAAGATGGATCTACTATCGACAGCAGTCATAGCTGTGAATATGATTGATGAAAATTTCAATCTTGTATTCAAAGTAAGACCTGCTTTTAAACACAATTGTCTTTCATTATTTCAACTTTTTGAAAGGGTACTCTCATGAGAAAAGTATGATCCTCACTCATATGTGGCTATAGATAGAGTTGCATTAAGTAGATACTCAAATGTACTCTTACTTAGCTATCAAACTAAATCACTTCTAATCACAACTGTCACAGAAAACTCATTTGAAGATCTACTTCTCTGTGTAGCTCCATAACTGTTAAGTTCAGTGCTTGGGTTATTAGCATCCTTTCAGGGCATGTGGCTAGGAAACAATAGGCAGCTGCTTTCTGTTCCTTTGATGTGGTGGCAGAACTCTTTAGAGTTCCTACAACAAAAATTCAGCCTTTCTTTGCTCTCAAATCCTGCCCCGGAGGCTAGATACATGTAGTTCTTGTGGCCAGAACCACAGTAGATGTGCCATGTGGTTTTTAGCTTGGTAACTTATATCAGCAGTTTCCACTGGGTACTGTGTTTTCATTTAGGAAATGATAAGGAGACTGTGCCATTACTTCCACGACCAAGTTTCCAGGTACCTAGACAAAGCTTTCCTGTGCAGAGATCTATGACATTGTAAAGTTTGTACCTCCTTGCTATCCCTAATGGACTGAAATAAACCCAGGCAAACACTTTTGGCCCAGAAGATACAACATCTTGTTCAATAATTAATGTCTGTCTTCTCCACTACATGGGAAGCTCCATTAAGTATAAAATCACATTTAAAATTTTTTTTTGCTGTATTAGGTGCATTGCTTTTAACACAGTGCTAAAAACAATTAGACTGACTTGTATCAGTCTTCCCCTTACAAAGTGGCTTAGATCTGCACGTCTTCAATCATCTTGCCAGTTGAAACCGACCAGTTGCATCTCCATGTGTGCCTGAACTGAGCTTCCCAGCCCAGCACGTGTGACCAGCCACTCTTTGCTGGATGACACTCCCCTAGAGCAACACTCCTTGCTTCTCCTTTCCCATGGCCCCAAGGCAAAATGGTCAGACTAACACTATGTGAATGCTGTGCTCCCTTTAAAGACACTTTACTCCTTGTTTTGAATTGTGTCCAGGTGAACACTGGCCCTCAAATCTGAGAATTGGTGTTCTGAGGTTTTAGTTGGCATTTGTGAAGTACTGAAAGGGTCCCTAGGACTGAGGAGAGCAAAAGAGGCCACATGCTTCACTTTCCCACTGGGCTGAGAGTTGAAGTAATTATGGTTCTGGGTTTTGAGCATGTTTGGAATTTAAAACAGTTGCTTTGTCAGTGTGTTGATTTTATGATCAGTCTCAAGAGTAAGTCGATTTCAAAAACATAGCCAGTTAAGAGGAGACTTGGCTGACTGTTAGATAGAAGTATCCAGATAATAACAGTATCCATGCCACAAGTTGGTTCTGAAAGGAGGGTTGTAATTGACTTAAGCCATTTTTTGCTGCCTGTTCTTTTAAACATGTGGCTGGAATGCATCTTCTGGTCTCTCAGCCCCAGTGCTTAAGCATAGTCTGTAATAGTCATGCAGCCCAGGCTTACACAAAGAGAGTATTGTACTTCCTTGCTTGCCTAGGTTTTCCTGCAGGATCAAAAGTGAAAGCTATTTCCATTTGAATTGGAACTATGCAGTAAACATTTTTTAATAGAACTTTTAATATTTCTCTCCATTGCAAGGAAGGCAAAAAATAAACTGGACTGTATCTGTTTAAGGCAATTGAAGTTCAATGGGATATATATGCATAGATTAAAATAGACTATAAGCCTGTTTAGTTGCATAAAGGACAATACTTAGAGATGAGAAATAGGTTTTCAGACATAGTAAAATCTTTGGTGACAGCGAGTGACATTTTCACCAAAAACTTACTTTTAGTTTGGAATAATTTATGAAGAAAGCCCATAAATCAACTCATGAAGTAAAAACACCACAGAGAGTATTCACATGACTTAAGAAGATTGCAGTGGTTCTAGTATCTCTCAAATATATAAAAAGCCAATGTGTGCAACAATCAACATGCAAAAGTCAATCATTCTTAACAAGGATTTTATTAAAGATTTGCTGTGGGATTCAAATTTGTGAGTAAATGAAAGCAACAGGAATATCTTCTCTCTAAATATTGAATAGACATGAATTCCTATCAGAAGTTTGCCTCAAGTATCTGCTACATTCTTGCTTCCCTTGCTTATAGGTCCCAGAAATAGCCTCAGCCACTAAGCAGAAAGTTCTGAGATCCAGTACATGCATTCAAATTAAAATGTATTCTTTTCATTACCAGTAACTGCAGCACACAGTGTTATGGAACTGCATCAGTGTGTTGTCTTTTATATGGATTGGGAGACGAATTGTATGAAGCATTTACATCTGGGAAAGAGTCTGGGAGACTGACCATGACCTCCGAAAAGGAAGAGATTTTGGACAGAAACCAGACATGGCTAGGTAGATGAATATGGAAGGCACAGGGTCTAGAAAATCATTCAGGAACCTGGCGGTCTCCAGTTACTGGCATAGAATTATTAGCAGGGGAGTGGATGGTGGGAATAGCAGCCCTTCAGAGGAAGAATGCTTGGAAAGTGGGAGGTTCACAGTGTTCAAAGTAGGAAGAACAAAGTAAGCAAAACACATGCAGAGATGGGAAAGGTTACCAACGACCCCAGGCCTGAAATTATGCCTTTAATTTCCTCTTGTCCCAAGAGTTATGTACATTCTGAATTTGGATTGGCTTGTTGAAATTGCTCCCTTAATGATCATGTAGTAAAACATGGTGAATCTGTGTTTAAGAGGATATGGAACCCCGGTAATGCTGAGGACCTGCTGAAGGGTCTCACAGTAATTCAGATACCATTTCCCTCTTTGACACTGTCTGGCTTCATAAACCATCTACTGCAAATACCTCAAACTCATCAGCATTTACACACATCAACACATCAACACCTGTTCTTCTTTATGTTTCAGAGCACGAAATCCCTGAAAACTGTTTCAACAACCTGTAATTTTCCTTCTTCATCTTGAGATAGCTATCACTCTCAAGAAACTTGTTTTTTAAGGTAAGGAAGGATTTCCTTGATCCTTTAACAATAAAAGAAGTGGCCACAAATAACTAGGAAGTGTGAAAGTATCTTGGAACGTTTTAGATTTTACCTTTTAGTGTATATATACAGTTGCAACATCAAGTAATAGAGGATTCCCATTTCAGATCAATACCAATGACTTATTTAAAATTGAAATTACATACACATATCTAAGATTGAGAAATTTATAAGGGAATGTAAAATTGAGCTTTGAGCAGGTCACATTGCACATGGATGAAGGTCAGGCACTGTAGAAAAGCGTGTCAGAATCATCAATAAGATTATGCACCATGACTAAGTAGGATTCATCCCAGGGATGCAGGGATGGTTCAACATAAGTAAATCAAGAAATGTCATACATCATATGAACAGAATTAAAGATAAAAACCACTCGAACATCTCAATATATGCAAAACAAGCATTTGACAAAGTCTAACATCCATTAATGATTAAAAAAAAACATGACAGCAAGTTGGAATAGATGGTCTTTACCTCAATCTGATAAAAATTATCCATGACAAACCAAGAGCTATCAACATACTAAATGGTCAAAAGTGTAAAGCTTTCACTCTAAAATCAGGAACAAGACTAGGATGTCCACCATCACCACTCCTATTCAATATAGTTCTGGAAATATTAGATAGAGCAAGAAATAAAAAGAATAAGGACAGGAAAGGAAGAAATTAAATTATGAATTTTTTTTGCAAATGACATGGTACTCTACATAAAAGACCACAAAAACCCCACCTAAAGACTTGTAGATTTAATAAACAAATTTAATAGTGTAGCTGGATACAAAGTCAGCATTCAAAAACCAATAGGATTGGTGATTCTTGAGCTCTGCATCATGCTGGAACTTGGGGTGCTGGGAGAACAGGCAGCTTGCTCGCCACCCTGATAAGCAGCTGGGAGCCTTACAAGCTGCCGGTGGACCAGGGCGAGAACTATTAGCAGTTCCTGAGCTCTGCATCAGGTTTGAACTTGCGGGGCTGGGAGAACAGGCGGCTTGCTTGCTGCCTTGGTAAGCAGCTGGGGGCCTGCCAGTGTGGGAGCTAAGAATCAGATATTGATACACACACACACACACACACACACACACACACCCGTTAGCAAGTGGGAGCTGGAGGTCTCAGTATCTCTTGGGAGGATGAATGTATGCAGTGTGGCAAGTAAGGGGGATTTCCTTCTACTATCTCTTTGAAGGCAAATATTTTTATCACTGTTTTGCTCAGTTCTGATTAATGGTACTGCTCTATTCAGTATTCTGTTTTTATAAGTTCAATATTTCCTTCCATTTTTCTCTACCTGACTGAAAGAACAGCTAATGTGAACAGAACGGGATATACTGTTGTGCCTATTGCTGGTGTCCTGGTGACCTGCTGTCAGGTTCTGTGCCAATTTCACTGCACTGCCTCACATGGGTTTGTTCTGTCTTGTTCTGCTGTATTTTGCTACCTTCAAAAAAAAAAGTATATAACAAAGTAGCAAAATACCTCCAAAAACCTATCAACTACACCAAAGCTGATCCATGGGGCATGGATGAGGAGAAAATCAAAAACAAAGCAACAGAATAATATAAGGTGATTAAAAAGTGAATAACAACAACAGGTCAGTAAGTTACTAAGCAACCTGAAACGGGATATAACTAAACAGATAATGGACTTAAAAAGTAAAAGGAGGAAAAGAAAGTGCTCTAAAGGATATAACTGCATTTATGTTTAAGTGTGTAGGATTGATAACTATGTTGCTAAATTGTTATTGGATCATTGAACTTCTTTGCAGCTTCACTGTTTGAATGTCTACTCTATATGCTTTAACTTTATAACTTGAACAACTATGTCTAAGAAGACAATATGTACTTTATCAACTAGTGATTTCTTAGCTTATTTTTTCTGAAATTCTGTATTGTTTCTATCCCTTTTTCTGTTTTGTTTTTTTCCTCTTTAAATAAAATTTTTAAAAAATTATATGAAGAAAAAAAAATCAGTAGCATATTTGTGCACAAAGAAACTCACTGAGAGAGAAATTATGGAAATAACACCTTTCACAATAGCATCCAAAAGATGAAATACTTTGGAATTTATCTAGTAAGGGATGTAAAATATCCATATGTTGAAAACTACAGTACTCTGAAAAAGGAAGTTGAAGAGGATATCAGAAAATGGAAAGATATCCATTGCTTTTGGATAGGAATAACCAACATTTGGAAATGGCCATACTCCCATTAGTGTTATACACATTTAATGCAATCTCAATCAAAATATCATTAGCATACCTCACAGATCTAGAGGAAACATTCCTAAAATTCATTTGGAAATGCAAGAGGCCTAGAATATCAGAGGCAATCCTGGGCAACAAAGGCAAGGCAGGGGCCATCACAATTCCAGATTTTAAGCTGTATTACAAATGTACTGTGATAAAATCAGTACTGGCAAAACCAATAGACCCAAGGATCAGTAAAATAGATTAAAAGATGAATACAGAACTACAAAGACCCTCAGCCACCTTATCTTTGGCAAAGGAGCCAAACATGTTCATAGGAAGAAAAACAGCATCTTTAATACATGGTGCTGGAAAAAATTGGCTTTCCACATGTCAAAAACTAAAAGTAGACCCTGCTTATCACCATGCATTAAACAAACATCAAAATGGATCAAAGATATTAATATTAAAATAGAAGCACTAATTTTACTGAAAGAGAAAATAGGTGGTAATCTTGAAGACATAGGTGTAGGCAGAAACTTCATGAACAAAACCCAGCCTACCTGGTAAATACTACAAAAAATTGACAAATAGGATCTCACCTTATTAAAAAGTTTTTGTTCAGAAAAAGAAATCACTAATAGAGTGGGGAAAATTATAGCTAGTTGTCCCTCAGACAAAGGGCTTGTATCTAAAACATATAAATAATCAAAAATATAAGGTCCTCTAGATTCATAGGCCCAATCCAAAAATGGGCGTCTGAGATAAATACACACTTCTCAGATGAAGAGATACAAATGCAAATAAAAATATGAAGAAATGCTCAGCATCACTGATCATTCAAAAGATGCAAATTAAAGCAACACTGAGATTCCATCTCTCTTCAGAAGAAATGTCTGCCCTCAAGAAATCAAACAATAACAAATGCTGGTGTGGGTGTGGGTGTGGGTAAAAAGGAAAACTTCTCCAATGTGAGTGGGAGTGCAGACTGGTGCAACCACTGTGGAAATCAGTGTGGAGATTCCTTAAAAACTAGTATTAGAGGTAGCATTCAACCCAACTATTCCCCTTATAGGTATATATCTGTACCCTTTTTTAAAGAAGCACAATTTGTAATAGCTAAATCTTGGAAACAACAGAAATGCTTATCAACCAAGGAATGGGTAAAAATATGCATTTTTTTATATAATAGAGTACTACTCATAAAAAGAATAAACTTGAGACATTTTATACATAAATGGATGCAACTTGAGACCATACTCACAAATGAAATAAATCAGACCCACATGCATAGACATCATGCTGTCTCACTAGTTTGAGAAACTGAACCAGTAAATGAGATCCAAAATGTATAATAGATATTGTGAATTTGGAAGAAACCAGTCAAAAGAAATGAGAAACTGATGGGGAAAGGCAAAAGGAATGAAGAAAAAAGGATATATATATATATATATATATACACATATATATATATGATAGTTAAGATAGTTACTCTCTTATTAGACTGATTTGAATCTGTTTTATTTCTATTTGTCTTCTTCTCTTTAAAATAAAATAAATGTACTGGAATTTTAATCCTAGATCCATAATGCAAAATTGTGAGGCTTTGATCACTCAAATTCTTTGAGACCCTGTGTTCTAGATAAGACCATAGCCTTCCCCTTGTGACCCGCAAGGCTATACAGAGGAGAAGCAATAATAACACAAGCACAATAGAAATCTACACCCAATGTACTAGGTATTTAAGAAGCCGAAGAGGTGGTTCATTTGCGGAGTGTTATTTGGTCTGGACAATGAGGACTTAGTATTTGGCCTTTGTGATACCCTGGATTTGTCTGGGTTCTCCATCTTCTCTTTGAAATGCCATGTTGTTGACTATCAATCAAGTGGGTTTTGCCAAGTCCACACTCATTTGGAAATCAAAGTAAAACTTCAGACAAATATTAAGATAGGAGTTTCTGGCTGCTTTTGAAAGGAGGAACTACTTTTCATGTCTCATTCCTCAGAGAGCTGGGATAGTATATTTAGTGTTGGAATGACTTTCCTTAAGATGGTGGAATTATGGAGGTGGGATGTAGTAAAAAAGGACAGTTTTTGATGAGGCATGATAATCTTCAACCCTAGCGATCATGGAGAGCTCTCAGGAATTGAAGTGAGAAGTGAGTGGGAAGTGAAACTGTCACTTGGATTTGGACTTGCCATTGGCGTTAAAGTCTGTTGGATGGGAAGACACCATGCTGAAGGTATGTTAATAAAATGATATCATAGGATACAGTCATGTTGCTGGGGATTTAGCTCAGCAGCTCAAGCACTCGCCTGGTAAATTTAAGGTTGTGAGTTCAATCCCCGATTAAAAAAAGAAAAAAAAGATACAGCCAAGCATTTATAAGTTTTTCAGCTAAAACTAACTGAATGGATCAATGAGAGTTGCTGGACTTTACAGGAAGAGAAATAATATGGTGATGCTGAAGTGAGGCATATAGTCTTAGCTTTAATTTGTTTAGTCTCTTATAGTTAAATTCTCTAGGTAAAGAGAAATGTAGGCATGTGGGAGTCTGTAATATATGTATTATTGTTGGTTTTTATAGGTTTGGCTTTACTTTAAATTCAGCAAAATACTTTATTTTCCTCAGAGTTTTTTTTTTCTAATGTCTAATGAAGCTGGATCCTAATATCATGGCTTTCCACCTCACAAGTTACTAAACTAAGACAGATTTCTATCAACAGACAAGTAGGGCTAAAAAAATCCAGAAAAAATCACAAAAAAATGATGCCTCCAGACTGTTAACCTGAGGTCTATGTTATATGGACTCTACCATTTTATAAAAATTTTGACTATAGTTGTAACTTAAATCCTTGAGATTCCACTGAAAATCCAATTCTTACTTTCTCTGAAGGATCAAATCTCTTTCAAGACTGAGTTTTTCCTGTGCTGTTCATTGACAGCAATCAACGGTAATTAGGTGATCTTTTTAGAATGCCTGGGTTCCATGCCACTCAGCCTAGGCCTGATGGATTTGAATTCAAGACAGCTGGCTTAGGCTTAGTTTTACAATATTTATCGATACATCTCCTGTCATCTTTACTGGAGAATAACAGACAAACAGAAATTATATACACGTAAAGTATATATAATGGCTTGAAGTACCTGTAGGTTGTGAAGAGTCCTCATGATCAACCTTTACAAAGTTACCTTTTTCTTTCTTTTTAAGGGATGAAAACACTTTAAGATCTTTGCTCTTAGCAAATTTAATCAGCCAATATAGTACACGGTAGAAAGGTGATTGCTTGTGTTTGGGAGGTGGAGGAGATGTGGGATGTTGAAAAAGGTACATACTTTCACTTATGGATGCTAATTGTGTCCATACGGTTCAATAAATTTGGGGATGACTGAAATAGCCTAGTGACTATATGGAGATTAGGTCTTTATTTTTTAAAAAAGAAACAATCTTTTATATATCTGGGGATGGAGGAGACTGAAGGGTGGGGAGAGGAAGTAAAATAATTAAGGTGTGGTGAATTAACTAATGGTCAGTTTAAGTGGGAACACCCAGTAAAAACTGAGTCAGCATGATTCTGGGGACAGAAGACCCACCTGAGGATTATTGCCAACAGCATAAAAAGAGAACTGGAGGGGACAACTGCGTGCTGTTGATTTTCCTGGAGAAGCTGGCCAGGGCTGATTTTTCTGATACAAATATGACTGTTCTTGTCAGAGGAGCTCTGGTCCTCACTGTCGCTGAGGATGGCTGCTGTTCTCTTCTAGGGAGATCTAGTCTTTGCCTTGAGCATTGATTCCTGGCTCCAGTGTAGGTCCCTCAGCCTTCTGGCCCAGCTCTTTCACTCTGCTGGTGCAGACTTTCTAGCTTGCACCACTGACCTTTGAGCTTTCCCAGTGCAGATCCTTGATACAGACTTGTATAACATGTTGCCATTGGCTCTAGGCCTTTGGTTGGACCATGCAGGACACTGCCATGGGATCCAGGCCCTCAGCTGGACATTTGAGTCTCTAGCATGCAGACAGATAGTTCTATTGCACTTCTCTGCATTTGACTTTTTGGATGAATATTATAAAATAAATCTATAAATTATATGTCCTGTATTAAATCTATTCCTTTGCAAACCATGACTATAGTACTGTGATATTTCTCAAAATGAATGTAATTATTATGTATTGCAAACAGATAATTGTAAAAAGGAAACTAAATAAAAAGAGCAAAAAAGCTATCCCTTTTAATGACAATAACAACAACAAAGCAAAAGGCTTCTAATCAATGACACTGCTACTGTAACTTTTAAGTACTAATCACTTAGAAACAGTTATGAAGAAGAGGGATTACATAAAATTGTGAAAAAATTTCTGTGTTATAAATACCAATGATAGAAATGTAGGACAGAAATAACAAATTTAAGTAGTTCAGTGAAAAACTAGAAACCTCATAGTAATAAAATCAGTCACTAGTTATAAACAAAGATGTTTAATAAAAGAATTTGGAATTCATTCCTTTTTATAAATATCCCTTTTCACTCCATTCTCACTTAAAAACACTTGTATGTAGTAATTTAGAATTTGTAAGCATTACCACATACATTTTACCATTTTATTTTAGAAACATGGTCAAGAAATCATTGTCTTCTTTTTAGAGGTGCATTTTGAAGCACACGCTGAAGTCTCAGATTAGGAGTGGAGCCAGCCCTAGCACTCTTCATTCGGACTTTCAGCCCAGAGCCCTCCAACTGCAATCATCCAGGCCCTCAATTTGCAATAGAATCTTTTGCAGGGAAATAAAACGTCCAGTCCCAAAGGTGCTACAATGCTAAAATATGAGATGCGATTTAAATTAATTGTCACGTTCTGTGGTAAAGAAATGAAAATATTATTCAAGCTTAACCTTTGAGACAAATTCAGACAAACTCAGCCAAATACTTGGGAAAAATTCTGCAAAATGACTTGGTGGAAGGTGAATCACATTTAGCCAAAACCATCAGCAATGTCCTCCTACTGTTTACAGTGGAAGTCATACCACTGTGGTACAATTTATGCCATTTCTCAGAATGTATTTCTGCATCATCCTGACACACAGTACTGGTTTGCTTAGAAATTTCAAGATGCATGTGTTTTTTAATTGCTTAAGCAAATGGACCAAAAAAAAAAATCCTTTTGCAGCAGTCAGACTGTCTCCTCAGATTTCCTGGTTTTTGTGTCTTTTATAGATTGACTGGTATGAATGAATTGCAGCTATCTCTAAGATCTCAAGACCCGTGCTGTCTAATACAGTGGGTAGAATTTATTCTGTGAGATCAGACATATCTAGTGTAAAAACTAGGTTTCCATTTTCTAGCTATTTGAGTAAACTATATTCATTCATTCATTCCAAACTCTATACCATATACTCTGAAATATGTAATCCCAGAAAATAAAACTCACTGTCCTTTGGGAGTTTACAGTTTAATGCTTCAGTATCCCAGAATGTAAAATGAGAAAAATAGTTTTATTTACAACAGTAGATAATTCCTGAGATTTTATAAAATTCACCCTCAATTAGATGGATATTTGTGCACAATAGATGGCTCAAATATCTGCCTGAAGCAGTTTAAAGAATAAATTCAATTTCAATATACGCTCACATGTAACCGACTTACGGTATTACTGATGTATAGAAAATAAAATAAATGAGGAAAACCCAAGGAAAATATACCATAAATGACAAATGTTAATTCAGCTTCCTTCTCCCTCCATTTTTCCTCCTCTCCCTTTCTCTTCACTCTTTCTCTTCTTCTCCCCCCCCCCCATTATTTTTCTATTTTGAAATCATTTTAGATTTTGAGGAAAGAAGCAAAAAGTATAGTTTTAGTATATCCTAACCAGTTTCTCTTGGTGTTAAATCTTGATTGACTGTAGTAAAATTGAAAAAAAAAACCCAAGAAATTCACATTGATAAAATACATTAAACAAGCTATAGACTTTATATTATAGACAAGTTGTATTTTACTTTTTGCCAGTGTTTATTTTTTATCCCAAGATGCAACAAAGCATATATTGCACTTAGCTCTGGCTTCTTACATCTATTCAAATATGTGTCAATTTTTCCATATTTTTTTTTCTTGACCTTGACACATTTGAAGAACATTGGTCAAGTGGGATATTCTTCAGTTTGACTTTGCTTGATGCTTCTAATGATTAACTCAGGCTGTACATTTTGGTTATAATAATGCAGAAGTGATATAATCTCTGAGCAAATATGAGGGAACACAGAGTGAGAATCTCTTCTGTAGATCTTACACTTGATCGCTTGCTACGGTGCTGTCTGCTACATGTCTCCTTTGTAAATTATAAATATCTTAGAAAGATACTTTAAGACAATGCAAATACCATGTTTACCCTCAAATATTTGCTCACTAGGTTTAGCATCTATTGGTAAATTTCACTTTCAATAATTATCATCATTTTCTAATGTGAGTGTTACATTTGCTTTATAGTATCTTATGATTATAATGGTTAGTCTATAAGGAAGGTCTATCTCTTCTCTTTCATCTGTTTAATTATAGCCATGGATTTTAACTGACATTTATTTTTGCAGTATGGTTATCCAATACCATTGACAATTTTATAAAAATTATTTTGGTCTGAAATTGTTTTACATTTGACTATTGGGAACAATTTTAACACAGTCTTCAGACTCCTTCATGTACCATCCTTTTCTGAATCCATCCTCACTTTCTGGTACTACTTGCCATTAGTTCTAAGAAGTCCTTTGGGAATGCAGCACATATGAAGTTGTATTCTTAGCCAAGCTTCAGTGTAACAATAACTAACATTGATGGGAGAGCAATGGTTCCAAATCATGGGCCAGAGCAGTGCCTTGCGAACTCCATTCTCCTTGACTTGGTGCAGTACACATATCAGCCAATGTGCATCGCTTGCATTTGACATATAAAATAAATGAAGAGTATTCTATTCACTTGATGTTGCTCGTGAACACCCCTTAGATCTGCTGGATTGGGGAGTGTGAGGTTAAGCCAAATAAATAATGCTGTTTCCAGAAATCTGTTAGGTGGACTTCATGGCTCTGTTATAAATTTGAAGAGAATGAGAAAAACACTCTCTGTTGTATGGAGCTTTAGTGTAATTAGTCTATAGTTTGTGTCTTTTAAGATAGAAGTCAGTGAGCTAGAACTCAGATCTAGGCTGCTGGTTTTTTTTTTTTTTTTTTTACATCCCACAAGGTGTTTGTTACATTTCAAATAGTAATGTTTTGTAGTCATGTAAGTCCCCACATAATATCTAAAAGTTTTCTTCTCTGCCCTCAAAGCTTACTACACACTATCTGGACTCTTAAGGAGAATTCCTTCTTGCTTTGTACATGCTGTTTCCTTGCCATAAAATACTTTTTCTATTTTTCTCACTTGACTGGCGCCTACTCATCCTTTAGACATCAAATCAAGAATTTCCTGTCTGGGCCGGGATTATAGCCCAGAAGCATAAGCGCCTGCCTGGCAAGCACAAGGTCCTGAGTTTGATTCCTGGTAACAAAAACAAAAACAAAAACAAAAACAAAGAATTTCCTGTTCTTCAGTTTTTCCCTCACCTAGCACATAGAGTTAGATGTCTCTTGCTGGCCACCTGTACTGTGATAGCATCGTAGTATGGCTTGCCTCTTCTCCAACTGGCTGAGAAGCGACAATTCTGTACATTTTGCCCTAATATACACTGAGTGACATCACATAGTAGCTTGAAGCTAACCACAGTGTGAGTACATATATCATGGAAATTGGCAAATACTACAAACCAGGCAGTCCATCTTCCTCCTGAGAACACAGCATTAACTTTACTAGTACATAACTTCTTACCACACCAGTTTTTTATTTTATTAGTACACTTTTGCCATACATAATGTGTATGTATCACATTTTAAATCTATTTTCACTCCCTTTCCTCTTCCTCTCCTTCTCACTCCCTCCATTGCTCAATCCCGCTCCCATTTAAGATAGATCTGCCCCCTCTTTTCAAGCATCTATTTCTTGCTTTGCTCTTCATTTATATTTTGGGTTTCTTATATGAGAGAAATGAGATAATATTTAAGCTTGTGTGTCTCATTTACTTCATGAACATTATGGTTCATTTTCCTACAAATGACTAGAGTTTGTCTTTCTTTATGGCATAGTAGTATTTCATTGAATGTAAATAATGCATTTTTTTCTCCACTAGTTTTGCCTTGCTTAATTTTTCATGTGTTTGGTTTTCTTATCTTATTTTGTTTTTAGACTCTCAACAGCCATTTAACAATGAGACTGCATGTTATTCACGTTAGGGTGTCTTACATAAAATATGCAATTCATGGTTTTCAAATTAATAGGAAAATAACTATAGAGTGAAAATTGTATACATAGGGAAAATTTTTTGTAATCATTTCTAAATCAAAGGAATAATAGGTTCATTTGGTGATCTAAAGCTAATGTAAATGAAAGATTTTGTTTAAAGCAACCATCCTTCAGAGCCTCAGTAAAAAAATGAAAAATGAGAAAACTCAGGGAATAGAAACAGGTTGGATAATAGGATAATAGAATTTTCCAGCTGAAGACATTCTTAAAATTCATAAATTCCAGATGGCTAGTAGCATTCTGGAATAAGCCTCAGGCTTTTTTCCCCCCACATCCCAGGGCCTTTCTGCTCTACTGAGAGCCAAGAATTAAACCCACATTTGTCGAAAGAGAGCCTCATCCCTCATGTCTATCATGTCTGTATTTTCTCTGTTCTCTGTCAGCTTTCTCTATTTAATCTCAGTCCATATTATTTAATTTTGGCAAATATGCCAGGTTATTGAAAGATACAAAAATAAAGCCATCTATTGCCCACAAATATTGGTCGAAAATGGAAATCAGACGGAAAGAAGTGAGGAAAAGGAATCTTTGTAAAAATTAGGCACATAGTAATGGAGTAGCCTACTTTATATTCTGAGATATGATAGCATAGTTTTAATACTTGTGCTTCTTTTGAGCAGTGTGTCCTTATCTGGTACAGAAATAACACACACACAAAGACTAAGATGTATCCTGTATTATTCATGGTGCTGGCTTCTTTTATCCCTAGGGCTTCTAATAATGAAACAAATACTTTTCAGAAGGCAAATGATTTCCAGCACATTCTAGTCAACTCCGTTCTTAGACTGGGGACTCCTGGGACATCCTGTGACTCTTGAGTTCCATGACTATGAATGTAATCTCAATTCTCTTTTTTGTACTTCTTCCTTATTTTCACTTAAAAATAAGAGAGTATTTTATAAGGTAAAGAAAGTGAGGCACATAATTTACATTGTAGGTGAGAATAATCACAATTATTGTTTGTCACAAAGAACCTAGAAATAAAGACTATTTCTACAAATTAAAGATTCCTAAAATGACAGTGAAAGAACTGAAACTAAATCAGTTTGCCTGTGTCTTAATTCAATATCTAGATACTTTAATAATCTTTGTCCAAGATTTTCAGGAAATAATTCTTTTTCATTCTATCATTCATGTAGTCCTATCAACTGAAAAATCGATACAGATTTAAAAATTCTTGGAATGCATAAATGATAGGTCTGTAGTGGGTGATGATTTTTCATTTTCCCACTGAATTAAAAATATTAATGTTCAAAATGTAGAGTGTCTTTATGATTGCATGATTATTGGACATTACAAAAAGCAGCTGGAATATGAATTGTTCAGGGTTAAGTAACATTGCTTTCCAGTTTTAAATACAGAATTATTTTCATAGTACCAATAGCCATAAGTGCTACTAAAACTAGTTCATAAGTTTAGTCCCCAAATCTTCAAGCAGTTCAATAGTCCAAGCTGTCTCAAAGTAAAATACAGACAGACCAAGTGGTAGTATTGCCAAAACAAGAGGGTTGTATTTGGCTCCCCTGTTTGAAGCACAATCTAGCTACTGTGAAAAGCCTGGGAATTTGACTTCTGTTATAATTGGATCAGATCTTTCCAGCAGCTCCTTCAAGGGATATTAGTTTCATATGGAACCTGCAGTTCTTCCAATTTGAGGCTTTGATCGTACAAATAAATGTTGAAACGTTGATTCTGATTCTGTCATGCTAATAGAATTGGTGGCTGGATTTATATTTAACTTTGTCAAAGACACAAGGGAATGGGTGAGTAACTAAATGAGCCATTTGCTGAGGAGACACTGTGTTGGTTAAGGATGATGAAAAACTTGTCCAACATTAAGATTTCAGAAGATTTTCTTTTAGTACTAAATTAATAGCCACTCCATACTATCACAAAATCTGAAGTTGCTACTGAGCTATGTGATCAAACTGCAGATTTCTTGAGGAAATGTTTTGAGGTGTTAACAACCTCTTGGAGATATCTGTCTCAACAGTATTTTTTATTCAGCCACTGGTTAAGGCTGATGCATCTGAAAAGTGTGTGGAATCCTCTTTCAAAATGTATTATAGCTGATGACCATGCTGCCAATGTAAGCATCCCACTCAGGATATATTCAAAATTAAATATGACATTTTGTTTTTATACAAAGAGAAAACTTAATTTTAAGTTCCTTTTAGATTTATGAAGAAGCTGCAAACCCAGTACAGAGTTTCCATATATCCTGCACCAGTTCCTCCTATTGTTAACCTCTTACAATAGTATATTTGGCACAAATAATGAAGAAATATTGATGCATAATTATTAACAAAATTTAATACTTTATTCAGATTTTCTTAAGTTTTAGCACTGTGGTTTTAGTTTTAGGATATTATCCAAGATACTACTTTTAGTTTTCATGTCTCCTTAGGTTCCTCTTTGCTCTGACAGCTTCTCAGACGTTCCTTCTTTTTGATGGCCTTGACAGTTCTAAGGAGTCTAGTGAGCAGTTTGGGGGTTTGTCTGATGTGTTTCTTATGATTAGATTGTGGTTATGGATTTTTCAGAGAAAGACCAGGGAAGCAAACTTGATATACATTAACCAGTCGAGATAGTATGTGTTCAATTTCTCCATTGCAAAGTTATTATTTTTTACCCTTATCATACAGAACTCTTTGCAAGGAAGTCTTTATAGGCAGCCTCCACATTACAACTGGTAGTGTGAGATTATACATTCATCTCCTTAAATATATTGACATTAATATAACTATTAGAATTTAAAATTTTGCAAAGGAGGTTTACTTATTTTAATAATTTATTTCTAACATTGTAGACTCACAGACATTTATTTTGTGATTTAAGATAAAAGTTACATATTTTGTTGGTCAAATTGTACCATACTTGGCCATTGAGAAATCCTTTAGTTGGTGCATATGTTTCTTTGATATATTCTTCTCTCACTCATCATTTGTTTTGTTTCATTTCCAGTGCTCCTTAACTATTTGATACTTACAAGATAATCCAAAATCTTGGACATTCCTTAATATAGTCCTGGGATCATTCATAGCTTGAATGATCAAATTTCTTTCTTTTTTTTTTCTTTCCTAATTGAGACAGTGTAGTGAAATTGGTACAGAACTGCACAGCAGGTTACTGGGATAACAGTAATAAGTACCATAGTATATCTCGTTATCTTCACAATAGTTGCTCTTTCAATCAGGTATAGCAAAATCAAAGGAAATACAGAACATTATAGAACTTATCAAAACAATATTGAATAGAGCAACACCATTAATAAGAACAAAGAAAAACAAAGATAAAAATATTTGCCTTCAAAGAGATGGTAGAAGGAAATCCCCCTTATTTGCTATATTGCATATGGTCAACCTCCCAAAGATGCTCAGATCTCTGGCTCCCATTTGCTAATGCAGGGGGGAGTGAGAGGTGGGACATTTGTTTCTCAGCCCATGCACCAGAAGGTTCACAGCTGCTTACCAGCTGGTTTCTTGGTTTCCCAGAACCCTATTTTCCAACATGGAGTGGATCTCAGGAGACACTGGTGGTTTTCGCCCTGGGGAGGTTGCAGCTTGCCACACCATAGCCACTTACCAGGGCAGAGAGCTGGTTGTTTGGTTTCCCAGTGCCCTTTCAAATTTCAATAGTCTGTTGACATGTTTTAATCTCCATTGTTTATGTCACATATTGTTTTTAATCAAAAAGAAGTTTCCAGTTGAATACCTTTTGTTTCCAACAGCGTATCTTCTTAAATGTTTCTCTCTAGCTAACAGATTCTATTTAGGAAAAATAACCCAGTTGACAGATTTATTTTCAAGTTATTTTTAACTGGATGGCTTTTTAATTTATAATTTAGCATGTACATCTCTAATCTATGTTCAAAGGCGAACAACAGAGAGCTTCCAGTAAGATGGCAGAGCAGTAAGCAGCACAGAAAATAGCCACTCTGAGAGTCACCATCCAGACCCTGGAATATAGCATCATGAGGAAGACAAGAAGAAAGTAAGTGGGTCCTCTGGACCAAGGAAGAATCTGACGTGTGAATTAAAACCCACAGAGAGAGTGAAAAGAAAAAATTTAAGGAAGAAGACCCAGCAGTAACCAGCTGGGTCTTTGCTCTGAGATGGGATTCACTGTATGAGAGGAGTTGCTTGAACTTGGGGACTCATGGTGATGGTGACAGTGCTGCCTAGCAACCCCAGAGGCCTCGGCAGAGAGATGTGGCAGTGAAGGGGAGCAGTGGATGTGGAAGACTGCACTGGCTTGTGGCAAGTGCAAAAGAATTAGTCTTCTTGCTGGGAAAGAGCCCTTAGCTGGGGGCCATTTTGGAGATGGGCCAACTGAGCTTGGAACTCAGGACTGCTGCTGGCTTCCTGTAGCATCTCCTAGCTGGGCTCAGACTTCTTGGAAATTGCTTGGACTGCAGCAATGAGTCTGGTTTCAGGGCAAGCCTGCTGAGATTATCCATTACCCCACCAGAAACCCACTGCTGGCTTGCTGGGATAGATCGGCATGATTCAGGACTCTATTTCCACAGATTGTCTTCTAGTGAAACCAGAGAGAATCCTGGAAGTAGACTGTTTGTTTTTCTTTTCCTTTTTTTTTCTCTTTTCCTCCTTCATTGTTTTTATATGAGTGTGAAAGTGGTTTCTAACCTCTTTTTGGGTGTGGTTCTGTTCTGTTCTTCCTTTTATCCCTTCTTTCTCTCTTTTCCTTCAGTCTTCTGCACCAGTTTCCCCAAATTGGCATGATCCCCTTTGTCCTCCAACCTTACTTCTAATCTCTTTTCATCCTCTTCTCTACTTTCTTCTTAATCCATTTTAAATTTTAACCCTTGAGGGAAAAATTGACACATTACAGACTTATATATTGAATATAATTATCCAGTTAGTTTTACATAAATCTAGTTCATACAGTTAAATGTTGTGAATTAAGGGTTAGCTCAGTTTGTTGTTTTGTAGGCTGTGTTTGTTGCTATTGGTACCACTATAGCCAAATTGGCATAATTGTTCTAAACAGCTGTTGGTCCTGGTATTACATTACTGAGAGTAAGTAAGGGTCACAGAAAATATGGTGACAGTGCCAAAGAACCAGGGACTAAGCCAAACAAGCAATAACTTCTCATTTCAAACAAACTGAAGAGATAAGATCTTCCAACAGATTCAAAACCCCAAAACCAGCTATACCTGGAAGATACTTCAGAGAAGTAATCATTACCTGATGGTCCTAAACACTACCAATGAAGCAACCCACCATAGGCAATTTACAAGCGTCACTCCAGGAATGAAACTAAAAAAAACAGAGAAAATAAAATCAGAAGACACTTAAGCAAAATGCAACTCCAGACATCTAGTTCACCAAGGCAATGAGGTGGGACAATCCAAAAGCCCCCCACCAGGTCTTTCTGAAGAGGTGACAATGAAGCTATTGAATGAGGTTTTGGAAAAAATGAAATCAGAAATAATCTCTCAGATAACTACAGAGATTAGGAAGATGCACACCGTGCTTATTGACGTTAGAGCAGACACAGACCAAAAAAATAGACAAAGTTAAAAAAATTATGGAAGCTCAGCATAGGAAAGAAATGGAATCCATAAAACAGATTCAAGTAGACATGCAAAAGAATAAAAACTCCACTGAAAGTATGCAAAGCAGATTAGGCCGATATGAGGACAGGATCTCAGATATTGAAGACATGATTGCAGTTAGCAACCAGTAAAAGAAAGATTTCTCAAAAATAGCTAGGGACTATGAGAAATTAATCCAACAGCTGCTAGATGAGACAAAGCAGAATAATTTAAGGTTAATCTGAGTCAATGAACAGGCAAGAGACATCACAAACAACATTAAAAGATGTTCACACAAATCATGAAAGAAAACTTCCCCAGGAGAGAAAAAAATTTACACACATAAAAATAAGTCATATAGAACTCCAATTAGCAATAATTTTTAAAAAAACCCTACAGGCAGGCATATCTGCCACAACCCAAAGTGGCTTCTGAAGTTCTTGGGGTTAAGGACTGGCGAGAGGATGAGAAAAATAAAGAAGAGACAAAGCTGGGTAGATAAGGTGGAGCCCTTATCCTCCTGATAGGAGGAAAGGAACTGCTCAACCACTGTAACACCTTTATTTATATACTGGGAAAGATGATGTCAATTTTAGCCCTTCTGCCTAGCAACCCATTGCTTGGATTGCCTAGGGGCTTGGTGTTTTCCTGGGTATAGCAACTTCTTCTCCTGGCTGACCAGGGAGCTCTTTGTTTTCTGGTAGAGTCACATCTGTTGTCATGCCCTAGGTCAATTTCCAGCTTCAACAGCTCCCAACACATATCATAGTCAAGATTCCAGAAATTCTACACAAGAATAGAATCCTAAAAGTTGTTAGAGAAAAGAAACAGATCACATATAAAGGAAAACCCATCAGAATTAGAGCTGACTTCTCAGCACAAAAACTCTCAAGTCAAGGAGATCTTGGACTCAAGTACTTGAAGTTCTAAAGGAAAACAATTTTCAACCCAGATTGATGTGCTTTGCAAAACTATCTTTCAAAACTGATGAAGAAATAATATATTTCCATGACAAAGAACATCTGAGGAAATTTATGACCATTAAGCCAGTCTTCCAAAACTAAGGGCATTCTAGAAAGAGATAATGAGGTCAATAGCTCCAAGAACCCCAACAGAAGGAATCCACTAGGGAAGGCAAACAATTGGAATGAGAAGAAAAAAAAGATGAGCCAATAGCAGGAAAGTAACATGATAAAGATAAGTCAATACATTTCAGCTACAACCATGAAAGTTAATGGTCTTAATTCACAATCAAAAAACACAGACTGGAAGAATGGATCCAGAAGCAAGATCCAACAATATTCTGCATAGAAGAAACACATTTAATTCAAAAAGAAATTCATAGACTGAAAGTCAAAGGTTGGAAAACAATTGTACATGTGACAGGATCCAAGAAAAAAGCAGGGGTAGCTATTTTATTTGCAGACAAAGTGAATTTCAAGCCAAGATTGATTAAGAGAGATAAATGTCCCTTCATCCTCATAAAGGGAATAATCCAAGAGGAAGAGATATCATAAATATATATGCAACAAATACCAGTGCACCCAACATATAAAACAATTACTAATAGACATGAAAAATCAAATAATCCATAATATAATTGTATTGGGAGACCTCAATACCCCACTGTCACAAAAAGACAGGTCACCTAGACAAAAAATCAATAATAAAATATTAGAAATAAATCAAACTTTTAAACAAGTGGACTTAGCAGATTTCTATAGTGTTCCACTCTACAATATCAGAATGTACATTCTTCTCAGCTGTGCATGGGACATTCTCAAAAATAGATCATATACTGGATCATAAAACATGCTTAAGTAAATGCAAAGGAATTAAAATTATCTCATGTGTACTACCAGACCACAGTGCAATAAAATTGGAAATCTATACCAAAGGAAACCAAAACACAAATAGCACCCTACTGAACAACCAATGGGTCACAGATGAAATTAAAGAAAAAATTAGACAGTTTTTACAGTTGAATGATAATGACAATACAACATACCAGAACTTGTGGGACACAATGAAAGCAGCCTTAAGAAGGAAATTTATAGCAATAAATGCTCATATCAGGAAAATAGAGCAAGCACAAAAAAAAAAAACTTAATGTTGAACCTCAAACTTGTAGAAAAAGAAGAGCAGGATAAGCCAAAAGCTTTTAGGAGGGAAGAATTTATGCAGATCAGAGAAGAAATTAACACACTGAAGACTAAAAAAACCCCAAAGAATCAATGAATCAAAGAATTGGTTGATTAAATAAAATTTACAAACCCTTAGTCAACCTTCTCAAAAAAAGGAAAGAAAAGACTCGGGTCCATGCAATTAGGAATGAAAAGGGTGAAATTACAACAGACCCTGAAGAAATCCAGAAAATCATCTATTCCTACTTTGAAAACTTGTTTTCTAAGAAGAAGGAAAATACAGAAGAATAGATTCCTAGATACATATGAATTACTAAAGCTGAATCAAGAAAATATAAAAATTCTACATAATCTAATATCAATAAATGAAATTGAAGATATAATTAACAACCTATCAACAACAACAAAAAGCCCAGGCCTTGATGGATTCACTGCTGAATTCTATAAGAAATTTATAAAAGAGATAACACTACTTCTCAAACTCTTTAATGAAATTGAAAGGGAAGGATTATTTTCAAATTCACTCCTGGAAGCAAGCATTACCCTGATACAAAAACCAAAGAAGGACCCAACTAAGAAAGAAAATTATAAAATAACTTTCTTAATGAACATTGATGCAAAAATCTTCAATAAGATACTGGCAAATAGACTGAAGCAAATCATTAAGAAGATTGTAAACAATGATTAAGTGGGATTCAACTCAAGGATGCAGGTTCAACATACATAAATCCATAAATGTAATATAACAATTAACAGAACCAAGAGCAAAAATCATATGATCATCTCATCAGATGCAGAAAAAGCTTTTGACAAAGTCCAGCATCCATTCATGATAAAAAAAAAAAAACTCTACAGAAAATTGGAATCGATGGTCTTTATCTCAATCTGATAAAAGTCATCTATGACAAACCAACAGCCAACATTATATTAAATGGACAAAAAATGAAAGCTTTCTCTTTAAAATCAGGAACAAGACAAGGATGTTCACAGTCTCCATTCTTATTCAACACAGTCCTATAAACCTTAGCCAGAGCAATTAGACAAGAGAAAGAAATATAAGGAATAAAGATAGGAAAGGAAGAAGTTAAATCATCATTATTTTCAGATGACATGATACTCTACTTAGAAGACCTCAAAAACTGCACCAAAAGACCACTAGATTTAATAAGCAAATTCAGTAACATAGCTGGTCACATGGTCAATACTCAAAAATCAGTAGCCTTCCTGTAAACAAATATCATATCGACTGAGAGAGAAATCAGGGAAACTTTTACAATAGCATCTAAAAAATGAAATGCCTATGGTTCAGTCTAACAAAGAATGTTAAACACCTCTAGATTGAAAACTACAGTACTCTGAAAAAGGAGATTAAAGAGAATATTAGAAAATAGAGAGATGTCCCATGCTCTTGGGTAGGAAGAACCAGTAGAGTGAAAATGGTTATACTTCCAAAACTGTCATACAGATTCAATGCAATCTCAATCAAAATTCCAATAACATATCTCACAGAATTAGAGAAAACAATCCTAAAATTCATTTGGAACTAGAGGAGACATAGAATAGCAAGGGCAATCCTGGGACATAAAGATAAAGCAGGGGTTACATTATTCCTGACTTTAAATTATACTATAAAGCTACTGTGATAAAAACAGTGTAGTACTTGCAAAACAAAAACAAAACAAACAAAGCCAAAACAAACAATGCCCACCCACAAAAAAACAGACCTAAAGACTGACGGAACAGATTAGAAGATGCAGAAACAACTCCAGACAGGCTAAATCACCTTTTATCTTTGACAAAGGTGCCAAACACCTTCACTGGGAGAAAGATAACCTCTTTAATAAATGGTGCTGGAAAAACTGGCTACACATGCCAGCCCATATCTTCCACCTTGTTCTAAGGTAAAATCAGAATGGATCAAAGATCTTGATATGAAAACAGAAACTATAAATCTGCGGGAAGATAGAGTAGGTAAAACTCTTGAAGGCAGTGGTATAGGCAAAGACTTTCTGAACAAAACCTCAATTGCACAGGAACTCTCACAAGGAATCAACAACTGAGATCTCCCCCTATTGAAAAGCTTTTGCACAGCAAGAGAAACCATTGACAGAGTGAAGAGGAAACCCACAACATGGCCAGCTTTACTTCAAAGGATTACTATTGAGAATATAAAGAACTCAAAAATATCAGTCCTCCCAGTCCAGAAATGGGCATCTGAGATGAATACACACTTCTCAGATGAAGAAATACAAACAGCAAACTAATATGTGAAAAAAAAAAGTTCAGCATCACTGGTCATTTGAGAGATGCAAATTAAAACAACATTGAGATTCCACTTCACCCCAGAAAAATGGCTATTATCAAGAAATCAAGCAATAACAAATGCTGGAGGGGATGTGGAAATGCAGACTGGTGCAACTACTTTGGAAATCAGTGTGGGGATTCCTCAAAAAATTAGGACTGGAGGTCACATTTAGTCTAGCTATTCCTCTTCTGGATATCTTCCCAAAAGAATTAAAAACATCATACCACAGCAATGTATGTGCACTCATGTTTATAGAAGTACAATTTGTAATAGCTAGATCTTGGAAACAATCTAAATGCCTGTGAACTGAAGACTGAATTAAAAAAATGTGGTGTTTTCATAAAGAAGCCATAGAGAAGGACAAATTACAAACTTGTATAGGTAAATGGATGCAACTTGAGACCCTACTCATTAGTGAAATAAATAAGACATACATGTAAACATTGTATTGTCTCATTAGTGTGAGAAGCTGAAAGAAGCAACATGTGTATATGTATATGTACATGTATATGTATATAAAAACAGTTAAGATTGTTATACTTCTGATTTCTCTGAGTTCACTGAAGAGGAAGATTTGTGCTGATATTCTTCAGACAATTGAATGCAGATGCCTTGTGCTCTGGGTGAATGATTTGGGGATGACAATGCACAATGCATGTACCAGTGTTGACCCTTGATTGACATGTTTTAAAATTTTGTTTTAGTTTTTTCTTTTTTTCCCTTTTTCTCTTTGAAATAAAATTGATATGGGAAAAAAGGTGAACAACATTAACTGTAGTGCTCTGATTTGAGTAGTTCAGTGAAATCTATCTATGAGAGCCTAACCCTAAAAGTAGAGAATCAACTTATTCAATGGGATAATTGGGACTGTATCCCCTGGCACAAGAGGCTACGTGTTCCCAATGGTAAAACTCCCAAATAATGGAGAAAAGCACCCGAGAGGATACTTAGTCCATAATTTCACAGCCTGGAGGCAGGGTGTGAGAGGAGACGTTCAGTGTTCCAAATTTATTTATTTCCTGATAAAAATATAAGCCAAGAATTGATATTGTGATATTTTGTTTTGGAGGGTGTTAACAGAACAATTCTATAGAACTCTAAAGAAATATGAACAAAGGCTTCTTATGCAGTTAAAAGTTGTCTTACTAGAGAAAACTTAATTCCTTTAAAATTATAAGAGATTATTTGGGTCCAAAGATTGTTTGGAGGAATTAGAAACCATAAACAGTAAATTTTTTTTTACTCCCTTAACTTCAGTATAATCCTATTTTCTTTTAGATAAGGTCTTTCTGTGTAGCTCAACGTGGCCTTGAACTCACGATGTAGCCCAGACTGGCCTTGAACTCCTGGTAATTCTCCTGCCTCACCTTCCCAAATTCTGGGATTATAGGAATATACTATCACACCCTGAGCCTATTTTTTGTTTGTTTTGTTTTTTAGCAGATTGAGTACTAGTTAATAATGTCTAGTAACTTTATGTTGAATCATCTTTGGGGAGCTTACTTGGTCATAACTAAAAGAAAGTATTTGGTGTGTGTTGAGGTAGATTTTCTTTTTATTTGTGTTTTTCTTTTATAGGTGAACTTCATTTATACCTTTAGAATTCTATCATATTAAGCACTCTTGTCATAGCAGAAACATTTGTTTTAATATGGAGGGCTGAGTGAGCAGCACTGCTACAAAAATCTACTTCTGTTGCTCCTTCTTAAATCCTTTAAGTATTTTTAAAGAAAAGTCACATTAACCAAATCTTAGTTACTTTTGCCCATTTTCAGTAAACTCTGAGTTTTGTTTTGTTATGTTAAATAAGTCAATTTTTATTATGTGTGTGGTTTTTTGTAAAAATCAAAATTCCTTTATGGTAATATAACAGCTTGAGCCAAAAGAACTCATTTTATTATTAGAAAATGTTTTGGAATATTTACTAAACTGAGAAAAGTTGCATGTTAGAACTCTGCTGACATTTATTTTTTATTTGTCCAAACTGACTTCCTTCCACCAATTTATTCATCCTGCAGAGACCCCACAGCCTCACAGTGATACTGTGTGTAGTACCGCTCCACAGCAATTCTGCATGCTACAATGGAGGTCAAGATTGTTGTCTGAGAAACAGCTCCTGGTCAATCTTTTATGAATAATCAGATTCATATTTCAAGGAAATATGTGTACAGAATTAGAAGCCAAGAATTGGTCATTTAAGAACTTGAGAAGCATGATCAGAAGAAGTCCAAATTGAATGAGTGGATATTTAATTGATTTTGAGCAAGAGATTATGACAAGAAAGTGATAGTATCCATACTTTGGTTTATGAAAATTTTAATAGTACAGTTGTAGCAAAGAGGAAAGGTATAAATAGAAGAAGAATAAGCTAATTCCTTAGGAGTTTATTAGAGAACCAAGAGCAAAAACTTATTCAACACAAAAAAAGGCATTTTTACTCATTACCAGCCAAACCCTGAAAGCAAAGAAAGTATAAAGTGAAAGTGACCCAAAGTTGGAGCTTGTTTAACCAGGGAGATCATAGAAAAACTGGTTGGGCTCAGGCAACTTAGAGAGAAAGAGAGAGGGGGAGGGAAAAGGAGAGAGAGAGAGAGAGAGACAGAGAGAGAGAGAGAGACAGAGAGAGAGAGAGAGAGAGAGAGATTTCTAGATGAGGTAGGATGTACATGATAGATTGTGATAATTTATTTTGTATGTCACATTGACTATGTTATGGTGTCTAATGTATTGTTTCTGAGTACTTTTTAGATGTGATTGCCTTTCAAGTAAGGTTCTACATTCATAGATTCAACTAATTGCAGGTTGAAAATATTCAGAAAAACAGTGTCTGCATTTTTTTCATCATTCTTCCCTAGAAATTATAGTATAGCATCTATATATAGATATAGATATATAGATATAGATATATAGATATATAGATAGCATTTTCATTGTATTAGTTATTACAAGTAATCTTAAGATGATTTGAAGCGTAGTCTACTGGAGGGTATGAGTAGGTTACATGCAAATGCTACTTAACTTGTAAGAGACTCAAGCCATCACACATTTTACTTTTCTTACTCAGTGTTGGAGCTAATCGCCCATGGACATACAAGGACAGTTGTAGTTGCATATTGTTTATGTATACAATCTGATATTCTCTCTCTTTTAACCCAGGCACAAATGCCACAGATTTTCCACCGGTGTTTTCCAGTATAGAAGCAGTTTTTCAAGAGTAAAGCCAGTCTCTTTTTTGCAGTATGTTTTTTGGCCACTTGGCAAGACCATGAACTACATATGCATTTTGCAGAGAATTGCTTGATTTCCTTACAAAGCCATCTATGCAAGCCCATAACCTGAATTTTATCATGAGGAAATAATAGACAAACTGCCTTAAATATAACAGATGTCCAAAGATAGGATTAGTTAACTGCCTCTAAAGAGAAAATCGGTTTAATATCTTCAGAGAAGGCAGAGGTTTTAAATGAAAATATCTCACAACATGGTCAGACACAAGGGTACTACTTGTTTGAACAGAGAAGAACTCATGTCATTATAGGCTTGGAATCATTTAAGAAGCTGGGACATTTGGCGTAAATTAATTGAAACCATAGGACTACCACATATATAATGGTAATCTTTTCCTTTTATTAACAAACAAGTGTTAAAAGAGAGAAGTGACTTATCTAGATATTCATAATGTGGTTCTGGCAAACTCTTAATGTTGATAGGAAATGTATCGTCATCAAGACTCCCCCATTATACTTTCAGTTTGTTCTTGAGGAAGCCAAGACCCACTTGGTCTGTAGCACAAATTTGACTTCTTGTTTTTTTGTTTTGTTTTGTTTTGTTTTGTTTCGAGATAGGGTCTCCCTATGTAGTTCAGAGTGGCCTAGATTCACTCTGTAGCCCAGGATGGGCTTGAACTCACGGCAGTCCTCCTGCCTTAGCCTCCCAAGTGCTGGGATTGCAGGTGTCCACCACCAGATTTATTAGCTTTAGTTGTGGTACTTAAGTATCAAACTGGTGAGAGTGGTAAGGGTTTCTGTAATAAAGCAACAAAAAGATACAATTCTTTTTTACCAAATTAGCACAGAACTGGAAAAATTAAATTTCCTGTAGAATTTTCTTGGAGGTGGAGGAGGAAGAGTTCTGATTAAATCCATATTTTATACCACTGTCCAGAAGTAGCCCAGAATCATTCCTACAGAGCTGCCAGGGCACATAGCCATCCTCAAACATGCCAATTAATCACCAATGAATTCTACATGCTGGAAAGGAAGAACTAACAGCAGTCAGGAGTTGTTCACAAATTTCAAGAATTGTGTTCTGCCTGATGACAATATATTTCTGAAAAGAGTTCCTTTTAAGCTTACTGATCACGAAGAATGCATGAAAATGTCTTTGAACTTCACATCTATAAGTAATTTTACACTTATATTCCATAAGAATATCTAGGTTCAGTAATTTAGGCACCAGTTTACTAGGAACTTGATAACTATTCATATTTGTGTACACATTTTCAAAAGCCAATCACTGGGCATAAGCTAACAATCATTAAGATCGTCAAAATCTTACAAATGTTATGTGTCACTGATATCTTGATTCCTATCTACTTCCTTCTTTGTGCTACTTGAATTCTATAGTTTGTCATTATCAACATTCCTCAATACTTTCCTCAGTTCACCCACTTCGTCTCCTTCTGTCATATTTCAGTGTCCAGTCTACTCCTGAGTAAATCCAAACACTGTCCTCTGTCTTACTGAATACATACAGCTGGGCAAACATGGAAATGGTCACACATACTAACAGGTTGGCATTATTACAGATTCATGATCAGAACCAAACAAAGAGTTCATGATTACAATGCTTCAAGCAAGTTCATTCTCTTTTGTACAACCACATCTACTTTGTGCTTTTCCTGCATATTGCAAAATTTCCACCACCCCCTCCTCCTTTCTATCTCTGGTATATTTTTGCCACATTAAAACTTTTTCCTCATGTCAGTGACCTTTCCTCAGATCCATGTTTCAGTGACAGCATCTGTATTTCATGCTAGCTTGTTCTTTCCAATTTCTCAGGCTAACAGCTCAGGTACCTAATCTATCAGCAAGTCATCTTTATATTAAAAGAGTTTTGCAGTCTAACTACTTCTGGTCCAAATGCTGAAGAGAGGAGGAGTTACGCTTGGGGATACTCAGAGAAAATCAACAAAAAAAGGTAGGCAATTGGAAAAAGTGGAGGAACATACATACTGATACCAAAGTTAAACTGAAGTAAGAGACCTGTAGATCAAACAAAAATCGAACTATCTCTCACTTCCTCTACCACCACCAATCTGACCTGACCACAGTCCTGATAATTATATTTTCCTGACAGAAAATATATATTTTCACACGACTATGAACAAACTATACAACATATAAAAAAGCTCTTGGTACATAGCAATATTTAAGAGAAATTTTCCTAACTGGGTTAAATTGCTTTTAAAATCTGTCATATGGCTTATGTTCTGGATTATTCAGTTATATTATAGTTTTTTTTCTACTCTCTGAAACACTGACACAATCAACTGTATGAAATTTCCTCTTCCCTTAAGATAATTTATAAATATTAACTATTAAGATGATCAAATGTGGTTTGATTCTCTATTATTCCTATCTTCCCAGCTTTCTAGAAGATATATTGAGAATGTTCATAAAAATCTCAGTAATTTAATAGTCCCTTTCATTATTTTCAAAGACATGAAGTACTCTGATCCCTGACACATTTTAACTGTTATTCAGAGCTTAAAGTAAACAGAATAAGAAGATTCTGTAAAGGAGATGAATATTGATTTAGCCTTTGAGTGGAGAATAAATGGTATTCAGTTTGTGGAATGGTAGCACTGCAGCCACCATTATTAACATTACTAACAGATATTTGAGCATCATTTAAACAGTATATACTAATTTAGATTCATGTCTTTCAATGTTCAATATGCATATAAAATGCCTGGGATTATGTTATAGTGCAGATTCCAATTCAGTTAGCTTAGAATCTACATTTCTAAGCTCTTAGTAATGCTTACACCAGACTATCCTTCTAATAGCAAGAATTTTCTTGCATAAAGAAATTTGAACAAAAAAGAAAGTCATCCAAAACAGATTTTAATATTAAAAATAAAAAGAGATTCAAGCAACACAAATAAATGATCTTTTAGAGGCCTTTATATTTTCAGAAAACAAAGCAAAGAATGAATAAACACATAGTAAACTAATCCATTATCTTTGAAATGTGTGAGTTTTGGTACCAGATACCTGACTTTGAATTTATATAGAGCACTCATTAATTGTATGAGTCTGGACAAAGTTGCCTAATTAAGTTTGATATACAGTTTCTTTATCCATAAAATATTCAATAACAATTACTTTTAAGATTGTGAGACTTATAGGAGAAAACATATGATGAAAAGTTAAAATATTTCTCCTTCAAATATATAAAAGTGTATTTTAAAATGCTAAATATACATTGCATACTATACTTTATATTAGCAGTATTCACAGTATGAAAATGTCAAAGGCTTTTCTATTTTAAATAATTATGCAAATACAAGTCATATCATTAAAAATATCAAGTAATGTGAGTTTTACATGACATTTAATGGTAAATTTTTGATAGAGTGAATACCTAATTATAGAGTTTTTATTATGCTAATTTTATAATATGTTAATTTATGATACAATTAACAAAATATATAACTATATTTTGTAATACAATGTCCAAAATTTATTATAATGTTCAAAATATGTTACTTCCAGATTTTGGACCATGAATTTTCTATATGGACACAAAGTCAAAAGACCTGAACTCAAGTCTTAGCTCTGCAACTAATTTCTATTTCCTTGAGAAAGTCACTTAAGTTTTGGCTACTGCTTCTGGAAAAATCATATTAGAGCACAACTAAAATCTCTCCTTTCTCAAAGATCCTAATCCCCTCCCCACTGTGGTTCTGGCATTTTTGTTGGATTTAAATTTAACACTGTATATGCAAATACTGTGCTACTACATTAGTAAGTCTGTTCTTTAAATGGTCAACTATGAAATCAGCTGTCTAAATGCAATGCAGTCCCTCTGACTATGGTTACATTTAGTTAATATTCTATCTTGATAAAACTATATGTATGGATCTAACACACTAAGTACTACTGAGTACTTGCTAGCTAGTCTAAGCTTTTTTTTTCTTCAAAAATGAAGTTGTTTGATTTTTATTATAACCCTGTGAGGTAGCTATTATTTTTATCTCCATTTTAGAATTAATGCAACTGAAGTATAAGGAAGTTAGCTTACTTGTGGTTGTCTGGAATTGGAATTTCTATGACTTGACTCCAGAATTCATATTTTTAATCAATATGATAAGTTCTCTGCACCACTATAAATATAAAAATGCATTTAGTCTATTAAATGGCAGTTTTAATTATTTTCTATTAGTTGAGTCACATATACAAGATTCACTGAAGTAAGTCTTTTGTCCATATTTAAAATTATCCCCACAAATGTTTGACTTGCTGTTTTGTTTCACCATCTGGTGGAGATACTCATATAAAAATAGATATTTAATTCCTGTTTTATCATACCTTTCCATTGCTCTCACTATACCTCCTTCTTCTAAGACCAAAAAAATCTTACAAAAATGACCTAAGAAATTAATATAGTCTGAAAGTCATCTCGTTATTCTATTGTGAACACATTTAAAAGTCTTAGGAAAAAAAGTATTATTATTGGTAGCATTGCAGTATCTTATGCAATTTCTAGGAAAATAATTTACTGCGCTTTGAGGTAACAAGTGAGGTAAACATAAATTCAAGTCCAAGTTAAGTAGTTATGCCTTTTGAAGATTTTATATCTGGTGGGGTCTGCTCAGTGTCACTAGGCTTCCAGAGCAATATAGCTGTAACATTCCTTCAGAGGGACCTTGCATCAGGAACACTAGAGCAGATTTATGTCATCAACTCCCATGAAGTATTAATCATTCTTTGAGGTCATTTTCAGCTATCGAGGTAAGTGCATTTAAAAAATGTCAAAACTATCTTAAGACAGGTCTACTAGTTAGCTTTCAGGTGGTGGGAAAAAAATGTTTTGAAGAGAATAAAACAGAACAGAACACAACAAAATAGATCAGAGAAAAACAATGCAAGTAACACAGGATTTCCAAACAAGAGAACGGGAAATCAACAGTGGCTGCCATAGTGTCTCTTGTTTTCTTCAAAATAATTTTCCAAACCTTCACATACAATAAATTAATAGAAAACAAAATAGTATAAAACCAATCAAAACAAAAGAATGAGAGCCTTATGAGCCTTCAAAACCAATCAATAGGAAATCAATAATGGCTACTATAATGTCTCTTGTTCTCTTCAAAATAGCTATCCATACTTTCACACATATTGAAATCAAATAATAGAAAACAGACTAAAACCAATCAAAACAAGGAATAAAATCATTATTGAACTTCAAAACAAGATGATAGGAAATCAGTAATGGAAATCATGATGTCTTGTTTTCTTCAGTGTAGTTGTTCATACCCTCACACATAATAAAAACAATTCTTGTAAACTCTTTAGAAGTTCTAGGCACATATAAGCTTCCACATTTCCTAGCAACACTAGATAGAGACAGTGCCTTAAAAATATTCCCCAAGGCCCAGGGTTTTAGTTCAGTGGCACAATTGCCTGCCTAGCAAGCTCAAAGTCATGAGTTCAATCCCTGGTACAAAAAATTTAAAAATCCCCCAATATACTTACATATTCCTGAAAATTCAGTTATAAGCATAAAGATTCAGGAAATAAAGATTTTTTTTTGACTTTGAGAAGGTCAAAATCCTGTTAAAGTGCTTTCAGAAAGTGCTACTTTTGAGCATCAATGAATATTGGTTATATTGTTTTATGAAGAAGTGATTTCATGACTAATTTCCCATATTTATTCTGGAATTTAAATGTCTTCCACTTTATCATGACTGACCACTTTCCACCGTAGTTCTAAGAGTCCATTTAGAGCTGAATGTATCTTTCTTATCTACAAACTCTCATATCACAGTTTATCATGAAGCTTTAAATCAAAAAATTTGTATATATTGTATGTTTACAAAGGACCCAGCCCAAATTAGGTTCAGTAGCTGGAAAACCCTGGGTCAAAGGGAAAGGAATGAATCAATTAAATATAGAGTTGGTTACTCCAATAAAACAGTAGTGGAATTATATGATATAGAATAGAAATTTAAGACAGGAAGACAATAAAATTTCAAGGAGCATTAAAATCACTTAGTGTATATGAACTCTAAGAGGAAATCATACCTAATGAATATTCTCACACATCATGACCTTCAATACATATGAAGTGAGATACAGTATCATTGTTTCTTCTCTTCTGCTTTTCCTTTCTGATTCTAACTTTGCTTCCATGGAAAGCAAGAAAAGTGAAGGCTGTGTGAGTGACTACTTCATCCTACCTTAAATATTTACCTTGATATCAATTACATTTATATTAATGTAGAAGGGAAGCATTCAGCATGAAAATACACAGCATATATTTGAGAACTCCATCTCCTTACACACAGTCTGTGTGTGGTCTCCAATACTAATTCTCACTGGCCTATGACCTGCCAGTCATAACCAGAAGTGCTGTGTTGTAGCTACCTTTGATATTTGAAGAAGATGGCATATTTCTTCAAAATTGCATATATGAATTATAAGTGTGCATACAAGAGAGTCATTCAAATCTAATTATAAAATGCCTACCACTTAATTTCCAAATGAGATAGTAAAAAACTATTACAAATTAAGTAATGACATTTTATAACAACATTTTTCAAAATCTCAGGTATCCTGAGATCAGTGATTTATTTGCCTTTTATTAGTATTTTTACAATCTCACTAAAAAAGTATGCATTACATTGAAAATACTAATTTTAGAAATACAAAGATATGATAATAGGTAGTTTATAAAGTGGAAATATAATAGCTTTTTAATATACTAATTTTTTTACTAGACATGCTACTAAATCACACTGATTCACAAATTCTTGAATACCACCCATTTAAGTTACAACAATACTTTATTATTCTGGGTGGTCAATCATCCAAAAACTTAGAAAACAGAGTTCCAAGTTGGAAAATCACTGTGCTCTCAACTATCTAAACTTGTTCTTGGAACAATCCTGCCTTAAACACTATGATAATGCTAAGGTTCATGAACCTTCCCTGTGCCTCCTCAGAAACCTATCCAGATCAGCATCTCCCCAACTTTTACAAAATAAAAGGTGGGAATATGGTTGGTTTCCCTGAGCTCTGTTGCCAGAGCATTAAGGTTATATCAATAATAGAGTGAATATAAGAATTAATTGTTCTCCTATTAAAATAGGCAGAAAAGGGGCCCAAATTAACTTAGAGGTTTGCTTTGAACATTTTCTCTGCGTTCCATAAAGACCTAGGGTTTCTTCTATCACCACACCCAATCCCACAAGGGTTTTAATTGACACGCCTGATAATATTGTTTTAAATTTAGTAGGGGAGGCCTCCCAGCACTGACCGTTTCTATACAGTGTTATAGAACTCTTGGGGAATTATCCTTCCAAAGAAAGCATGGAATTCCTCTCTGAAATATTTATTTCTCTAAGACTTTACATGGAAGTGTCCAGAAAAAAAAAAAAAAAGCTAAGGGCAGAATAGCAGAGAGAAAATGAAAGGAGTGAACTACAGAGATCTTAGAAAATGATCAATTTGTATTATTGTAATTTGTTTAGTTGCAATATTAACACCTATCAAAAGTAAAGGAAAGTCATTTTGACAGTTCTGAAGTTTGTCATTTACATTTCACATTTGCCTTGTAATTCCTTTGGTAGTATTCATGGAAAATTCCTTTTGCATATTTGCATTCACCTCAAAATGTATTTCACTTTTGCCTGGTGAGATTGAAAACTACTAATAGAAACATTTGGTAGTATGGATGAAAATGCTACCTGTCATTTTTTTTATATCTTGAGAAATACTTGTGTTTGCAAATTATCCAATAAGAGAGTAACCCAGTAAGAGAGTAACCTAAATTACCCGAGAGTATCTGTTTATTTGCCCAATAAGCAGACATTATTGAATTTAAAAGCAACTTTTTAACTGAACTTTTAGGTTGTAACTAAACTCCAGAATGAATGATTTTGGGTCATGTCAGCATCATTTTGCTTCTTATAGCAATTTTCAAGTGGCTTAGGCCTTCAGTTCTCAGCTGAATCAGGTCAGGATAAGATGCCCTCAGCCAAGCCATTTAGAGGAGTAATTTATCTCTAGATTTACACCTACTGGAAGAATCTATAGCCTATATTTCTTTTCATTTGCCTTTATATAATCTTCACTTTGGGATGCTTTCAGGTAATATGTACCTATGTTTTATTTTCTTAACACATCCTTTGAATGATTTCAAGTGACCCACATTCTTTCTTATGCACTCTATAGAAAAAATCACCAAGGATTGGAAGTTGGCTGACAAAACAGACAGTCAGAACACCATTCAAAATAAAGGGCCAGAGTCAAGACCCTGATGCCCTGTCTTCCATCATTTCTAAGGCAGCCTTTTCATGAATCCAGGTAATACGTGGGCCTTCAATTTGAGATTTGAAACATCTGCTAGAGGAAAGACTTTGGAATATTTAGTCAAATTAACAGAGACTCCATCTGGGACTCGAGATTCTTAGTGCTTTCATATTTTTAATTGTTTCTCGCACCTACACAGATCAAAGTTCTCTCAACAATCCATTCTTTCTACCATAGCATATTTACCTATTTTAGATCAGAATATATAATCCTTACCATCTGGTTTCATAAGGGAATATAAGTCTTTATCACACTAGATTAACATTAGCCTTTTTTACAGCTATGTGCCTGTATCTCTTTTCTTATATGCAACTTTAAACAAATCATGCCTTCCATAGTATATTTTAAGTTTTGAAACAAGCTTCCTAGGTCTTTCTTCTGTAGAACATTTGGACATGCTTCCTTGTTCCTGAATTTAGAGGCATGAAGAAAATCTGTTTTGTTTTTAAATTTTTCCTTCTTCTTTGAGACCACAATAGATTATGTTGCTGAATATTCAATGAGAATTAGGTCAAAATCTGTTAACTGGAAACTGTAAATCAGCTAACTGTGGAAGACACTATATAGCTAAAATTATACATATATAGAAACCTGATTCATATAAATAAATGCATTATCCTTTAGCTATAATTCAAAAGCTCCTCTAAAACATTATACCTGTTTTCATACTCTGTTCTCTTGTGATGTTACATTTTCCTCTTTTTGCATATCCAGTGTACTGTGTTCTCTTGTCCACAGTGCAGCAATTTACTGTCTTCATCTTTCCCCTGTATGCAGTCTGGATCTTTGAGGTAGCACATTATTTGTGAAAGTTATATGCTATGCAGTTATATGCTATGCAATTAGACTTTGAAATGTTTAAAGTGTTAACAAGATAGATGATAGATAGACAGACAGACAGATTTCTGATGGACTGCCTCATTTTTTAAATCCTCAGTGAAATTCTCATAATCACTTTTATATTAGTCAACATTCTCTGGAGAAATCAATAAGCCAGAGAGAGACAGAGACAGAGCAGAGAAAGATAGAGACAGAGACAGAGACAGAAACAGAAACAGAAACAGAAACAGAAACAGAAACAGAAACAGAAACAGAAACAGATGGAGAGAAATTTGGCTCAGATGACATTAAAGTTGGACAGATGATTCCCTGTCTGTCTCAATTTGGAGGAACAAGAATTGAGTGATATACTTCCAGTCCACATTGAAAGGCCTAAGAGCCAGCAGAGGCAATGGTATAAGTCTAGGTCCCAGCCCAAAAATTCAAGAATCAGGAGAACCAAGTTCTGAAGACAAAAGACAGTAAATGTGTCTGTTCAAGCCAGGAGCAAATTCATCCTCCCTCCACTCTTTGTTTTCCTTGGGACTTCAATGGATTGAATTTTCTACACATGCATTGGGGCAAATAATCTTTTATTTTAACTCAGTATACCAATTCAAATGCTAATTTCTTCTGGAAACACCCTCAGAAATAATGTTTTATGGCAATCTGGGTACCCTTTAGCTCAATCAAGCTGACATATAAAATTAACCAGCACAACACTAGATGAAAGAAATTCATGTTTCTGATACTCTCCAGCACTGTAAGGTGAGCAATGGAGATCCTCCAATAAAGAGGTTTTTGGATTTGGTAGACTTAGGCCTTTTCTCTATTTTAGATAGTTACCAATTCTGTGATCTTATAATTAAAAGTTACACTTTGAACATGTTCCTCTCATCCAGCACTGAAAGAATGTGTCTTTCTAGATTTATTCCAAGGAGTACATCATAAATTCTAAATATATCTCTTCTCTTCTATAATGATACATGTCACAGGTAACTATGAAGAATCACATCTCTGAAAGACAACATTTCTAATGATGGCATCTTTCCTACTGTGAAGCATTTTAGGAGTAAATTTCATAGAAGTATTGAAGGAATGTGTAAGAGAAAATAGATGTAATATGTGGATGCTCTGATCTTTATTGTCATTAAAGTCATAGAGGTTTTGGAATTTTTCTGTGATACCACATTTACTATTAAATAAAGCAAAATGTGTGCTTTTATCATTGCATTTATAAATATATAGCTTTCTAAAAAATGCTAGATAATTTCATTGTATTTAAGGTGAGATTCTTTCATCTTTTGAATTAATGATGGCTATACAGAGAAAAAGAGAAACATAATTGATGTAGGAACCGAAAGTCTTCTGTTTTAATTCCATATCTGAAACTAACTAGAAATTATGATCAGAAGTAGTCAGTATATTAAATTTCTCTGGACCTTGCATGTAAACTTAAAAGATTGGGTCATGTGATTTCTAATATTTCTCTAAGCATTAAAATTTTGTAATCTAAGACAAATGACATTTCAATAATATTAATTCTAGACAGAAATTACATAAAATGCTGTGGCATCATTTCACTCACCACCATCCTAGAACTCATTTTCTTGAGGCTATCATGAGGCACCCTACTTTTCTCATTGTGGTGATTTAACAAGAAAATTCAAGCAGGGAACTGGAACATTTATCCCCAGCAGCCAGTGATGGATCAGCCCTAATCCTGCATTGGTGGAGATGAAGAGAAATCTTATCTTCCACACCCATCCAGCAGTAACAAAGAACACCCCCCACCCCAAGAATCTAATGGATTTGGGGATTTTGTGCACTCAATATTTAGAATTCTTTACAATTGATACTGGCTCCACGTGTAAGCAACATGATACTAAAAATGAATTGAAATTTGCAGATGATTGCCTTTTTCTAAAAAAAAAAAAAAGGGTGGTCAAAGATGATTTGGGGAAGGTAACACAGTAGGGCCCATCTTGAATCTGTCTCTGCACCTAGACAGCATTTGTACCAGCACCATTATTTTCTAACTCTGGAGTCAACTGAAAATTTGCAACTTCCTGAAGAAGGCTTACAAAAGAATCTACATCTGTAGGGGAAAATGGAAGTGGTTATGCATGCATAGGGGAAAACCCAGCATCTGAGATGGTCTGCAAATCCTTAAGTTCATATCTCATGCTGACTTTTGGTACAGACACACCCTAAAATAAAAAAAAATCAATAATGGAAAACAGAAAGCCATGGGAGGTCAGAGAATCATATACCCAGAGTAATCAGATTATCAGAATCCAATGTCCTCTTTTCAACAAATCACAACATGTACAAAGAAACAATATAAGATATGCAAAGGAAAAAATAAATGAATAAAAACTGTCCTAAAAAAATGATCTGAGGACAAATCTTGTAGTCAGAGATTTTAAAACTACCTTAATACTGTTCAAGTAACTGAGGGAAGATATAGAGATAGTTAAAGTAATGTAAAACTAAAATAGCTGCATTAATAAAGAAAATATATAAATGCTGCATAAAACCATGCCTATTAATCATGACTGTCAGCTTTGAATGGATTAATAAATTCCAGGAAAGGTGATGGGATTATGTGGGTGATAGCCCATAAATGTTTTTATTAATTGAAGAACTCATAGCAGAATGTATTAAGTATTATGTGAGGCCTAACTAGAGGAAGTGGGTCACAGGAATATGATATTGAGAATTATATCTGATTTGTGACCCTTCCTTTTTGGGCTCACTCTACTCTCTGCTTTGCCAATGTCATGGATTGAGCTACTTTTGTCTGCCACATCCTTCCTCCATGATGTTTCTTCCTTGGAAGGAGACAACCGCAGACTGAAATCTCTAAAATTGTGAGCCAAAATAAATTATTTCTCATTCAGATTTTGAGTGTCAGGTATTTTGTTACAGCAATGAAAAGGGGAATACAAAAAGAAAGCAAAAATAAATGTTGAAGTATAAAAGTAAAACAAGTGAAGCAGCAAAAATCATTATCAGGATTCTAAGGCAAATTTGAGCAGAGAAAAGAATATATGAATTTGAATAAAGAACAATAGAAATTATGAGTGTGAGGAACAGAAAGAAAAAAAAGATGAAAACTATGAACAGCGCCTAAGAGACCCATTGAACACCATCCAGTGGACCAATGTGTATATCATCTAAGTCTCAATACAAAGAGAAATGAAAAAATATTTTGGATGCCACAACACGATTGGCTAATGGGTTGATAATGCTAAGAAAAACACATCTCATTTTCCAATAATGTGGAATATATGTATATCTTTCTATATCTATAATTGTATCTGTACTTGCATCTATATCTATATCTATCTCTATATATCTATCTATTGTTGGGAATCTTGATTGACAGTCTACTATATGACTCATAATTATCTGAGGCATAATACTTTAACTTCCCTAAATAATACATGATTATATGTTATTAGTGGTAGTTATGTGCTATGGTCAATTTTTTTTTTCTTTTTTGTCACTGGTGTAAACTACCAGACACCAAGGACTCAAAGAACAAAATACCTCAAAGGAGTATTTTGGCTCACATTTTCATTCCATGGTTGACTGGCTACAAGATAAAGGCAGAAGAAAAATGCTCATGTCATGGCATTCAAGAAGCAGAGTGATAAGGGAGCCTGGGAGGGTCCAGGTCATTCTTCCAGTAGCCCATCCTTTCGACTAGGCCCCACATCCCAACAGCACACTCAGCCACTGAGCTCATCAGTGGATAAATTCACTGATGAGTACAGAGCACCATGAACAAATCACCTTCCAAAAGCCCTGCCCCTGGGTGCATGAGGCTTCAGAAGGACAAACTCAATCTGAACCATCACAGCACGTGTTTGTAACATCAGCCAGATTGCTTGTCTCCTTCTCTACATTCCGCTCTCTTTTCCTCTCTCCCACCTTCCTTAACTTTATCCATCATGACTTTCTCATTTCAAAGACATTTAGCATAAATAGAGTGAATTTCAAAATCATAGAACAAGACACTGTGTCTAAGCAGTCAAATTCTTGTGCTGCTGATCCAATTTAAGTTTTGTATACATTTGCATTGCCTAACTACATGTTAGGGGTTCAGGGTTGAAACATGAATTCTGATGGATAGTTTCATGCTTCTGTGTTTATCTCTAGTTTTAATTTTGGAACTGCCTGCTAGATGAGTCACTGGATAAAATGCAAACTCCAATAAAATAGAAATCACTCCAATAGGGCCATGTATCTATCATATACTTGTCAACTATTATATTCAGAATTTAGCAAATTATAACCTCTGCCTACATACTAAGATATTGTTCTAAAACACTTTCATCATTAATTTTATTTTTTTAGTGTTCAGACTCATCCTCATTCTGTTTTATAATTACATAAGTTGATTCTTGACATATATAACTACTCATGTCTGAAACCTGAGAGACAATTTCTTTCAAGAGGGATCACATTTACCTCAACTAATAAGACATTAAGTTTCATTTCTATTGCCAAATGCACATTATCCCTTACTCAATATGATATGCTGAACCCAGAAATCTCCTGAGTGCTAAAAATAGCATTTCTCCTCTCTCCTATTTCCACAGTCTTTCTCCAGGGATACAGGCATTTCTCTTCACTCACCTCAGCCCTGATTGACGTGCCTGCTATTTTCATCCCAGCCCTTTCTGTGAACTGACAATCATACCTCACTTGGCTAGAAGGCTTGGGGCTTTTGAATTTGTACAGTCAAGTGTATGCATAGATTATGTTCACTCCACCCAACACTTCTGGATTTTGATTTTGGCATTATTTTCTACACAGACTTCCAGAAGTGAAAGTTGCTTTACCAAATCCCTATGCCACCTGGCTCTTTCCATTTGTTTATATTTTGCATTTTCCCAGCTAGAAAGTAGTAGCCAACTCAGGAGGAGCCAGAAGAAGGTTTAGAAGTGCGTTGACTTTTATACAAATACATGCTGATTGACTGTTGGCCAAACCCCTATTTGCTGAAGCACTTTTACAATTTTGTATTTCTTTCCAGGCCACCTCAGCAAGAGCTTGTCTTTTGTATTTCAGTGGCAAAAGATGACAGAATGATGACAGCTTGGCATGATGCAGGCTTTACCAGATGAATAGAAAGAAGTTTAATGGCTTTGAAGAAACTACCTAGGGGTGCCCAGCGATCATTTCCCTGGAGAACTCTGAATAGCCAAATCCAGTGACTCTGAACCACTAACGGTAACCTGTCACTTTTAACAATGCCATTCTTAGCCTTAAAATGTGGAGTAGAATATCTTTGGAATTAGCAGAGGGTTTATGATCACCACAGAAGATATTGGTAAGATACATAATTAACAGTTTATTTGACCAAGTAAAAAATACCATTTCATCATTGTCCTTCTGTGCTTGTACTTGATGAATTGAAACAACAACAAAAAAATCATTTCTTGAATTCATCCTCTAAATATGTTTTTAAGCATAATAATTTTCTTGCACGAACAGAGCTGCACTGCAGGAGTGGTGGCTGCCCACAGGGAAGCAAGCTGACCTGTGCTGGAGGAGTGGTACCCGTGCTCCCCACACTGAGGTGAGCCAGCTGACCCACAGTGGTGGAGAAATGCTCCTCCCCCAGAGGAGCATGGCACAGGGCAGTGGAGGGAATGGATAACCAACTGATTAGATTCTGGACAACAACCAAAGACAAAAGGGAACAAGCAGCTCCTATGACTGAAGACATTGGGTCCAACAGCCCATTCAGGCCCCTCCCTGTGGCCTACATCCAGCAGAGGCCAGAGAGTTGATGGCATTTACCCTCTACCAAGCAGAGCAAGCCTTGGCTTGGACGGTAACCACAGTACTAGGGCGGAGATGAACAGAGGGGCCTCTAGTGCAGGGAGAGTGCCTCAAAAACTCAGAGCCTAAAGCTTGGCATAGAATATTGTGACTGGCTGGATTCCAAGACTGCAGACCTTGGAAAGAAACCACTCATTCAATAATACAAGAATTTTTTCTTTGACTTGATTTTTCTTTATTTGCCATTTTGTATTTTTTAACTCTTTCTTTTATTGGCTTCTTCTTTGTTTTAAATTTTGTGGTTTTATTCCCTCTTTTTTTCTTTCCTCTTTTAGCCTTTTCTCTCCTTTCCAACTCATTTCTTTTTCTCTTCCTTCTCTTTCACCTGTTTTTGCCATTTACCCTTTCCCTTTTTTTTATTTGTTCCTTCCACCATTTGTTCTCTATCACTGTTATTCTTTTGTATCTTATTTGTTTTCTATCACCATTAATTTAATTTTGTTCCTAAATAATCCCATCTTATTGTTCTCTGCTCCTTCTCATCTCCTATCTTCAAATTTTACTTTCATCACTCTGTAGTTCCTTACCCTCTCCACTTTTACTATTATAACTACTAAGCTTTATGGATTTCTACAAAGTCAGTTAATTTACATTATTGCTGTTAATACTGTACTATTATTAGTAGAGGTAAAATTGTTCCATTTATACGTATTTCCTATTTGACTTAGTGTTCATAGTATAACTGCTGATCCCTTTTTTCTGGACAAGGGTAGTACTTTATTTGTCCTTAGGGTTTGTCAATATTCAGTTTGTATTTGATGTTATAACTGATGCTGATTTTATTACTATAGCCAAGGTGACATAGCTGTTGCTATTAACATGTTTACAACAGGGCCATAATTCGTATGTCTCACTGCCAGGTGATTGATTTGAGCATGTTACATTTCAGTCAGCTTGAATCACTGGTGGCACATGCATAACTGTCCCTTTGGGCAGCATAGGACAAAGACATCAGTTTGCTACAAGCAGCTTACTTAGTCATGCGTGGACCATTGGTGGTTCTAGCCAGTGGAAATATGTTAATTGATTTTCATGAAATGTAAATATATGGATTAATATTATGATCCATTCCTGGAGAACATGATAATGGGCCAGATAAATACATGGCATCCAACCATCTCAAGTAAAAGGAAGTTGTTGGATCCTGGGACAGAGGCAATGGACAATAGCTATACCCAGAGGACATCACTACAAAGTAGACATTAACTAAAATGATGTCCATAATAGAAAATAAGATTCTAACTACAGTCAAACCACAAGCCTCAACACACACACACACATACACACACACACACACACACACACACACACACACAAATACAATATACAATATACAGAAACACATTAGAAGACAAACCAACAAAATGCTTCCAAAAACTCTGCCAAGCCTGATCTATGGGGAGTTGAAGGGAATGAAACCAAAGGCCCCACAACCAAATTAAAACAAATTAATAAGGCATCTGACAATCTTATAGGATATATAAGTAGTAATAAATAAACAAAATAAACTAAATGATCACTGAATCTGCAAAAGAGACTAATAAAAAGATATGAGAGGTAAACAAAATGTTTCAAGTCTTCATTTATGAATCTATCTGTATTTTAAGACTTTAAGCCTAATATATCCCCTAAACTGCCTAAATGGCTTTTTAATAAGTCATTGGAATTGTGCATTTGATCTTAGTCAAAAGACCAAGAAGTGATAGCCACTGGAATTATGAATCATAGTACCATCTTCAGGAAAATAAGCCAGTTATGGCTCCTTCATCCTGAACTAACAATTACACAGAATAAAAAATAGATTACAGAGACAACATTGGGTGTAGTTGAGAAATTAGGGTCTCAATAAGCCTTTGTTAAACACTATCAAACACATATGCTTGGTTCTGTTTTCCCTGCCATTCCTTCTGTTTCCAAAATGTGTTCTTCACTACCTACATGTCTGAACAATAGCTAAAATATTCTGTTAGACTTTCTGGTCATATTTTATTGTTCCTGGTCACAAGTGAGCAATTAAATTTTTTCTATGATTTTAAAAGTAGAAACCAAGAGAAAGAACCCTTGCTGTATCATGATAGTCTGAAAGTTAACATGTGACCATAATTCAGTGATCTGGAGGAAGTTTGGGGGAATGAAATTGGCATAGAAATACTGGGGATGTGAGAGGGTGAGAATCATGTTAGCACTGAACTGTCCTACCTAGATACTCCTCCAGAGCCAGGAATGGTGACACTCATCTGTGATCCTAGCACTTGGGAGGCTGACACAGGAAGACTGCTGTGAATCTGAGGCCAGTCCAGGCTACACAGTGAGTTCAAGTCCAGCTTAAACTACACAGCAAGACCCTACCTCAAAAGAAAAACAAGGACTTCTGGGAAAATGGTAGAGTGCTGAGTAGCAGAGCAAGAGAATCTCTGAGATTTGGTGTTCAGATACTGGAATATAGTAACCTGAGGAAGAGAAAAAGAAGAAAAATAGGTGCCTGAGACCCAGAATGGATCTGAAGTGAGAACTGAAGCTCAAAGGGAGAGAGAAGAGAGAGATTTCAGTGAAGAAAAAGCTGGCAGCAAGGACTCAGTGCATGTAAAAGGAGTCTCAAACCTGCAGATACATGGTGACCCTGGAGGCCTCCACAGAGAAATGTACCAGTAGAACAGAGCAGTGAATGCAGGAAAATGCAGTGACAGGTAAGTTATTTGGGTTCAGACTTCCACTAGGAGAGTGTGATTCACTGGTAGCCATCTTGCAGAGGGGCTAAGCTCAGAATTCAGAATAGCTGTGAACTCCATTTAGTGATTGCTGAGCTCAAGCCAGCAGGAGGTCAGGGAGCCAAGTTCAAGTCAGTTGGGAGTCGAATTCAATCGGGAGGAGGCACACAGACTGTTGCAAGATGAACAAATCTGGTTCCAGCCTCACAGTCAGAATCCAACCTGAACAACAGTGGAACTAAAGGTGCAGGCTTCCTGGGATTACTCATGACTTCACTGTAAAGTTATGGCAGACTTGCTGGGCTTAATCAACATGGATATGGATTCAGCCCTTGTTGCCTACCAGTAAATCAGAGGAGACCTAGAATGAAAAAGGCAATTCTGGGCAACAAAGGCAAGGTAGGGAACATCATAGCCCCTGGTTTAAAATTATAGTATGAAGCTACTGTGATAAAAACAGAATGATACTGGCAAAAAAAAAAAAAAGTGAGAATCAGTGGAACAGATTAGATGATGCAGAAACACCTTAACCACCTTATCTTTGATGAAAGAACCAAACACTTTCACTGGAAGAAAGGTAGCCTTTTTAACAAGTGCTGCTGAAGATGCTGACTTTCCACATGCTAAAGAGTAATACTAGGGCTAAAGCTTTCATGATAAACTAAACTAAAATAGAAATGGATGCAGTTCTAAACATTAAAACAGAAACAACAAATCTGTTGGAAGTTAGAATAGATAAAACTCTTGAAGACATTGGTGTGTGCAAAGATGTTAGGAACAAATTCTCATTTGCACAGCAACTATCGCAAAGAATCAGTAACTGGGATCTCATCTTATTAAAAAGTTTTTGAACAGCAAAAGTAAACACCAAAAGAGTGAAGAGACAATCCACAGAATGGGATAAAATTTTGCCAGCTTTTCCTCAAGGAAAGGACTAGTATCTAGAATATATAAAAAACTCAAAAAAATTAGAACCTTGAATTTGAAGACCTAATCCAAAAATGGGTACCTGAAATGAATAGATACTTCTCAAATGAAGAAGTAGAAACAGCAAATAAATACATGAAAAAATGTTCAACATCAGTTGTCATTCAAGAGATGCAAATTAAAACAATGCTGAGATTTTATCTCACTCCAGAAAAAATGTCTGCCATTAAGAAATTAACCAGTAACAAATGCTGGCAAGGTGGTGGGGAAAAGGAAAACTCCACTACTGGGAGAAGTGTAGACTGGTACAACCACTATGGAAGTCAATGCAGAACTTCCTCAAAAAACTAAAACTAGAGGTTCCATTTCACCCAGATATTCCCCTTCTTGGTATCTTCCTGAAAGAAGTAAAAGCCTTGTGCCACAGAGACATATGCAAACCCATGTATATAGGAACATGATTTTTAATCTTGGACACAACCTAAATGCCCATCAATCAATGAGAGGATAAAGAAGATTTTTTTTAATATAATGAAGTACTACTCAGCCACAAAGAGGTATAAACCTGAGACATTTCTAGGTAAATAGATACACCATGAGAACATTTTCTTATGAGAAATAAATTGGACACATTTGTGTAAATACTGCATAGTTTCTCTGGTGTGAGACACCATTAGTATAAATAAAGACAACAAATATAGTAAAATACAAAGGAAATGTTCAGATGGAAAAGAGAACTAAGGAGGAAGAGGGGAGAAGGAAGGAAGGAAGGAAGGAAGGAAGGAAGGAAGGAAGGAAGGAAGGGAAAAGGAAAAATGAGAAAAGAAAAAATGGAAATAAACTGGTAAATATGGAAGGAGAGAAACGCTGAAAGGAAAATAGGAAATGGGAAAAAGAATCAAGTTATATCATGTATAGTTACACATTTCCTATGATGAATGTGATCATTATATATAGTTAAAATGTACCAATAATCTTAATTAAATAAAACCTCTTCTACTTGCAGTAGTCCCAGCTCAGTGACATATTTCTTGAAGGACAATACCTTATCCTCCTTACATAAGCACATTTGTGCTGAGCTCTTCACTGTGCCAGAGGGTAACGTGTGATGTGTTCATCTGAAATCTCACCATGCCCTCACTCATGACTTTGCCCTTGGTTATGACCTCATGAGCAGTTTTGGAGGAAAAGAAATGATAGAACTGAAATCAAGAGTTGGGTAAGAAAAAAATATGTGCACCAATAAAGGGGAGGCAGGAAGAATGCTCTTGGGTACTTTTAAAGCCTCAGAAATGAGAGGAAATATATTAATTTACCAAGTTTATAAATTATGCTCTCTGGGGGCAGAGGTTTAGCTTGGCAGTGTAAGTGCCTGCCTGGCAAGTGTGGGGTCATGCGTTTGATTTCAGGCGCCAAATAAATAAATAAATAAAGCTCTGTCCAAAAGAACTAAGAACTCATATTACAATAACCATTCATGTCTAATCATGTTACTCACTGTATCCTCAGCATGAACGATAATTTATAATTCCATCAAATCACACGCTTTCTAGGTCCTATCAAAATTTATCTACCTACTTGTCATTCTACATCATTAATTCATAACTACTGGAATGCAGTAGTTAATTCATAACTACTGGAATATTTGTTTTTCTTTGCATTTCCAGCATAATGCATGTCCCACAGGACGTTATGAATGATTTTTATATTGAATACATGAAATACATTTGCATGAATGATATGGCAAAGCACTATACTTATACATTAGCCTCACAAGTCGTATGCACTAGATATAAATTATTATATATTACACCAATGAGTTACTTGATGCTCTTACATGTTAAATAAGTTCCCTAGAGTTACATAACCAACATGTAATGCAGCAAATATTCAAACCCAAAAAACATTCATCTACATTTTTGTAGAGAGCCTGCAATCATCTATAAAATAGAAAATCAGTATCAAAAACACAAATCTTAAAAGAAAGATCCAACTGTTAAAATTTGTAATATGGAAAAGAAACTGTATGGACCAGAGTCAAGTATAAGCCTAGTGAAAAATTTAGGGGAATTGAAAATAAATTTTAAGTACTTGAGATGACCTTAGCAAGTAAAAGCAGAGGTTCACATAACAAGGCTTCTGTAACTATTTGAAACACAACATTAATATATGTTATAGAAGAGATGATAAGCTTCAACAAGTAATATTTCAGAGACTCCAAAGGTGAGACAGAAGAATATTCTTTTATCTGCTTTGTAATTTTTGCTTTATAAGTGTTTAAGCCTCTATATCAGTAAATATACTTAGTTATTTTTCTGTCACTGGAAGACAATACTGAACACCCACAAATTAAAGAAGAGTTTTATTTTTGCTTACATTTTTAGTCCATGGTTGTCTTGCTCCAAGGCATAAACACAATTGCAGAAGGAGATGACAGAAGAAAAGGTGCTCAACCCATGGTTTAAGGAGAAAAAGAAGAAAAGGGAAGAGGAGAGGAGAGAAGGGAGAGGAAAGATTACCCACTTCCAGGTAATGCCCCTAATTGACCCATTTCCAACTAGGCTCCTCATCATAGTAAGTTCCATACTCTACCCACCTTCCAAAAGCCCCACATCTGATCATATGAGCCTTAGAGGAACATTCTAGATCTAAACTATATTGTATTTAGTTCTTCTCTAAGAATCATAATTTTAATATTTTCAGTATTGCTAAAAAGAGTCAAGTCAAAAGTGTCCTCTGATACTCAACTCAAACACTTAACTGTAAACTTTTGCAAAAATCAAAAATAAAGTTAAATACTTCCAGTATACACTATCACAGGGTAAACATGCCTATTCCAAAAGGGAGATAAAGGGATATAAAGGAATCAGGATAAGGCAAAATCCAAACCCAGCAGGGCAAATATTAAATCCCATTATTTCATGTCCAATAACCAGGGCTAGTGGTGATATGATTTACAGAGGATTTGAGTGGGGGTCCCACTCCCATGGCTTTGCTGACTGTAGCACCCATAGCTTCTCTTGGACTTGTTCCTGCTCATTGCCTACAGTTTTTCTTATCTGAGGTTCCATATTCCTAGCATCTTCAACTTCCTGGGTTCTCCACAGGACTTTCAGCTTCATTCTCACAGTTTCACACACTTAGTGGTCTGCTTAACTTTCAGGACATCTTCTGAAATCAGAGTGCAATCAGTCGCCCATGGCTATACAATTCTTGCATTCTTCTTTCCTGTAAAACCAGAGTCACATAGATAATACTGAGGTCTGCCACCAGCTTGAGCAGCTAGACCCAGTTGGATTACAGCTGCAGGGGTCTCTGAGCACCTGGATTGCTGAACTCAGGGAAATATTTCCTTCTGTTCCCTTGAAAGAACAGGGAACCCCAGGATTCTTTTTTCAAATGAAAACTTCATAGCTTTCACTGTTTTAGGGGTGGGGGTCAAGTAGATATTGGGAATCCAACTTAGGGCTTTGCCCGGCAAGGCAGGCATTTTATCACTCAGCTACATCCCAGTTTATATTTTCAGTCTCCAGTCAGCAAAGGGTGGGATCTTGCTGCTTCTAGAGATGCCTTCAAGACGTTTTTGCTCTTGTCCTGATGCAAAGTATTTGACTTCCTTTTAATGCAAATCTTTCCAGCAACCAAGCTGTCCATGGTGTCAAATTTGGGTGCTTTCTTTTTTGTTGAAATTCAAAACTTTTCATATCTTTTGGTTTTAAAGTTTTCTTCTAATGTTTCTTTGGAATTGGGCAAATGTTAGACAAAATTTCTGCTACTACAGGATAATACCCATAGCTTCTAGTCCACCTGCCAATGGAGTCTTTGTTCTCAACTGAAACCTAGGGAATCTGGCCTTTATTGTCTACATTTCTATCAACATACTGGTCTTCTAGGCTCCACATAGAATCTCCCCTTGAGCTTGGCTTAAAACATTTTATGGCTTCTCTAGCTAAACCTTTTCAAACTCCTCCATGAGCCAGTTCTAAGGATTTCTAAATTAAATAGTCAGAGACATAGCAATAACCCTACTTCTCTACTATAAAAAATCTGTGTTACTTCCTTTCCTGTTGCTGGGACATATTTCCTGGCAATTTAAAGGAGGAGAGGCTTATTTTGACTCACAATTTCAGCCCATTGTTGACTGGCTCCAAGGCAAAAACAGAATAGCCAAAAAGCACGGCAAGTTGAAGGGACTCAACCCACTTTTAAAATTCTATCATTTTTTGTCAGTCATCATCTCTTAAATTGTCAAGTTCCTTCCCTACAGCATCATTCTTCATGAATGTTCTGAGTTGTTGCTTCCTTTTACTATGTATGTTGTCATTTGAATTTGTAGTCCCTGCTGAACAGGTTCTATAAAGGTAAGAACATTTATTTACATGAACATTTATATGTTAGCTCAGGTGAGAATGTTTTCTTAAAAGTGTTATGAAGATTTTATACTCTGAGAGATACATATTACAGGCTCAATACAAAGTTATTAGATTGATTATTAATTGCCAAGCTACTTCATTTTCTCTTAGATTAAAAATGTAAGCTGGTCGTGGTGGCTCACTCCTGTAATCCCAGCACTCAGGAGGCTGAGGCAGGAGGATCATTGTGAGTTCGAGACCAGCCTGGGCTACAAAATGAGCTCAAGGCCTGCCCAAACTACATAGAGAGACCCTGTCTCAAAAAAAGACAATATATATATATATATATATATATATATATATATATATTTCTAAGAATTGTTTGTATCATTAGAAATCAGTATAGTTTTGTTATATATCACAGTGAATTGAAATGAAAGACAGTTAAGATCCTTGTTTAGAGGATACCTGTCAGGTCATCTGAGTCAAGAGCAAATATTCTTCCTTAATGTCAAGCATTTTATATAAGATGTATATTTTAACTGATTAAAAAGCTGAGTCTTATTCTAAATGTCCATTACTTATCGAACTGTCATGTGTTATGTACTGTCTTAGTTACTTTTCTCTTGCTGCTGAGACAAAATATCCAACAACTAAAGTTAAAGGGAGTAAAAGTTTATTTAGCTAACAGTTTGTAGAAGTTTCACTCCATAACTGGCTGGCTTCGAGGCAGGCTGGCACATGGCAGAGAGGTAACTATTCATGGTGCCAGAAAACAGCAAAAGCAACAACCAAGAGGAGAAGAGACAGGCCTCTTCCTGTCCCTGTCTATCATGACTAGGGTGGAGCCAATTCAATCAGTGGACTGACTCAGCATTCACTTATCCTCAATCCCAGCGCCTTTAATCCTAGCATTGAACCATGAATCAATTACAAACCCTACATTAAGCCATTTCCAAGAAAGTTTGCCCTCCATAACTGCATTAAGGTTTGGGGAGACATTTAGACATAAAACATAACATGCATCTACTGTGTTTCATGCCCTATACTTTGCAGAGGCAATAGAAAGAAAAAGAAATCAGTGAGTTCTCTGAGTTGCCTTATGGGGTGGTAGTGACTATGTGAGATCAATAAAATGGCAGTAACATTACAATGTAGGGACTAGAACGATGAGCCAAGACAGTAGCTACTTTGCAACTACAATGCAGTGGCACCTAATATGGGAAATTTTTTCTGGAGGATGTGATAGTTCAGATGGATCTTTAAGGGTGATTTAAAGAGTGCTTCTGGCACAAAAAAAAAAAAATGGAAATTTTAAGCAAGCAAAGCAGCCTATACAAAAGTAAAAAGAGAAAGAAGTCTCAGAACTTTGGAGGATACTAAATGATTCAGCTTGGCTGGTACCATGGGAAGGCTTTACATAGTAATAATTCTCCTGAAAAATAATTAAAGAGGTTTATACTATACTTCAAAAGGACCTGCAAAAACAAAATAGTGAAAGTGGGTTTTAAAAAATGTAGATGGGACAATGATATAAAGCCTGCAAGAACAGCGCCAACCCCAGAAGGAAGGAAAATGAGACAGAAAAGCATGAAAAGAGCTTGACCTTTAGATGCTGGGAAGTAGATGAAGGTCCCTCTGTGGTCCCACTGGCACAAATCAAGTCAGCCAAGGTGCAAGTCACCTGAAGAAACAGTCATAAGTCACTGTGTCCGTTTATTTTCCCTACCATATCCAGAAGGAGGCCCAAATCAATTCAGAACCTGTGACTTTGCCTGCATGAGTGATAGCAGGTCGTTTTCAGTGGGCCAAGTCCAGCATAGTATTTATTCAGTGTTGAAATGTAGTAAAGGAGTATGGAATTGGTTGACTTCCAGAATAATGAAATAAAACATTTGGCTACAAAATTAACCAAATGAATAAATGCCTTTGGAGGTTTTTCATGGTATCTGCATTTTGCAACAATACTACTTTGAAATTTTTGGATTTACATCTCATAATATATCTTTCCTCAGTTAATGAAAATCATTAATGTCAGTATACATATACTATGATGTGTTAGGAAATGCCCAGTTGTTCCTGGTACCCCAAAAGAAACTGGTACGTGAATTATCATAAAGGAGATTCACTTTCAACCCAGGCCATTTTGCTAGGGACATAAGCCTCTAATTTTTACAAATTTTCATATTAAATCTTAATAGACACCCTGAAATTCTCCTCATTTGAATTCAATGAGTTTCTTTTGTGAATTCGATGAGTTTCTTTTGTCAACTGGAGTTGAAATTGGCTACCCAACTAGACTTGCTTAGGTTATATTCTCTTAGATCTGGATTTTATTATTGTTCAATAATGCCTGATAAAATGAAGTGGGCACATCCACTCTGTCAAAATCTTCAAACTGGGGAGGAAAATATTAAATTATTTTCATTTTTCTATTCTTTATATTTTACTGTGAATTCTAAAGCATAATTCTAAAACATGATTTTCAGTAAGAGCTATAAGTTACCATTTCGTAAGAGCAAGACAAACCTTCAGGTTTATTATTATAGGCAACTTAGATGAAAAGACCTAATTCTTAGTTCTAGATCTGGAACTAACCGCACAGTTTATACTGAACAAGTCAACCTAACCTGTTCTTCAAATTCTCCTTGTGTAAAATAACATATATAGACCAGTTGACCTCTGCAATTCCTTCCTGTAACTCCCTGAATGTTTAAACAAATATAGTATATATAGGCCTTTTATTAACGGAGAAATCCACAAATAAAAACATATCATACCATGAAATCATGACATCAAAACCTTTGCATAGGTTCCATAACCACCCTGAATAATGAGGGCTACAAATATCATGATGTAGCATTTATCAAATATCTACATGGTCACATCACCATACTAAACACTAAGATATATCAAAGAAATTAAACAGATGTGGTTCTGGCTAAATTCCTAAAAGTACAATAGATAAAAAGAAAACAGTTTCCCACATGAGAGCATCGAATCAAAGGATATATTTATCAGGCTTTTCCTTCAGATGATTCATGATGTGTTGTATTCTGTGTGCTTCCAGGTTAAGAAAGAATAACCAAGAAAAGAGTTGATGAATTAAGTCAATCCATGCCATCTGCAGTTTGAAAAAAGACATAAAGTCCTACCTCTTTTTTTAATTGGGCAACTGTAATAATAGAAGAAAAAAGTCAATTGAGCCATCAAATATTGAATACTTACTTATTAGCTATTTTTTCCCAAGGGAGGGAGTAATAATATTAAATCAAATAACACTATGCCTTTATTTTCTAGGTAAGAACACAATAGTTATAATTACAATTTGTAATTGATTTTAGAAATTAACCATCCATTTTTATTTTTTCATTTTTATTTTGTACATAGAAATATATATCTGTGAAAAAGGATCTGATGATTTCTATTGAGATAAAATAGATTCTAAACTGAACACAGGGTGATTGCTATGATCTTTCTAAAATTTATCTATGTCTTGTAACGGAAGGAATTAAAAATATGTTTAAAATAAGAATAAAGGAACTAATACAAGTATAGTGCTTTATAATTCACAGAACACAGTCATGTACTTGGTTTCATTTTCTCTTCAAAAAATGAAGACAAAAGGACAATAATATGTCAATATCATGTACCTGGAAAAAATAAAAATACTTAAACTCTAAAAATGGAAAAATAGTTGAGAAATTATATACAAATTAGAAATAGTCACTCATTGTATCATATATATATATATATATATATATATATATATATATATATATAAATTCATGTCTTTCACTAATCCTGAAAATTTGTGACCATTGTCTCTTTAAACACTGCATCTTTTTCCTTTCGTTTTTTCTGTTATTGTTTTCTGGAACTATATATATATATATATATATATATATA